>QRDG01000432.1:215574-416137 GCA_012064385.1 Puccinellia tenuiflora | reverse complement strand
GTGTGTGAGAGAGAGAAACAGAGAGAGAGGAAGGGGAGACTACCTTCTCCTTGTGCCGACGAGCTCGAGGGGCCGGCCATGGTGGTGAATGCCCGGCGGAGGTGCATGAGTGGGAGAGGTGGTGGTGCTTCCCGTCACGGTCTGCGCTAAACCCTAATCAGTGGGTGATGTCGGTGGGAGTCGGGCTCACGGTCAACCTCGTGATCTGTGCGCCGTCGGCTCACCCCTTTTATATGCGCAACGCGATAGGGGCCCACCAACCATGGTTTGGTTGGGCGCCCCCGATCAGGGCGCGATCATGGGGTCCGGTTGGACCGTTGGGTCCAATCCCGGATGAGATCAATCTAACATTCTCCCCCTTGATCTCAACTTTACTTTTACCTTTTACTTTACTCGTTTCATCACAGATCGATACATAGAGCATGTTTCATCGTCTCAGCTCAATTGCCGATAGAATCAGACAGCTACAATATACCTCTTTGTTTTGAAACAAATGCTTTTCCTTTTTGGGCCTCTCATGATCCAGGAATCATAGGCTCTACCTTAAACCCATGCCGGCTAAGTGTTCCTTGAACACATTGGGTGGTAAGCCTTTCGTTAGCGGATCCGCAAGCATATCCTTTGTCCTTATATGCTCGAGACTTATAGTGTGATCCTGGATTTTATCTTTCACAACATAATACTTTATCTCTATTGGTTTTGTAGCATTACTCGACTTGTTGTTGTGAGCATAGAATACTGCGGGCTGGTTGTCACAGTACATCTTTAGTGGCTTGTCAATACAATCTACCACTTTCAAGTCGGGTATAAATTTCGTTAGCCATATTGCCTACCCCATGGCCTCATAACATGCTATAAATTCTGCATACATCATGGACGATGCAACTATTGTCTGTTTGGAGCTTCTCCACGAAATAGCCCCTCATGCGAGAGTAAACACGTATCCAGACGTGGATTTTCTATCATCTTTGTCCCCCGCAAAATCTGCGTCTGAATACCCTCTTATCTCTAGGGAATCAGATCTTCTATATGTTAGCATGAGGTCCTTTGTGCCTTGCACATAACGCAATGCTTTCTTTACCATTTTCCAGTGCTCTATGCCTGGATTTTCTTGATATCTACCGAGTACCCCGGTAACAAAAGCTAAGTCAGGGCGAGTGCACACTTGTGCATAATGTAAGCTTCCAACAGCCGAAGCATATGGTACTCCTTTCATTTGATCGATCTCATATTGGTTCTTGGGACATTGGAATTTTCCAAAACTGTCGCCCTTGACTATAGGAGCAGGTGTGGCATTACTCGCATGCATATTATATTTCTTTAGAACATTTTCTAAATATGCTTTCTACGATAGTCCTAACACTCCA
Organism: Puccinellia tenuiflora; assembly: GCA_012064385.1. Lineage (NCBI taxonomy): Eukaryota > Viridiplantae > Streptophyta > Magnoliopsida > Poales > Poaceae > Puccinellia > Puccinellia tenuiflora. The sequence continues at coordinate 414,770 of QRDG01000432.1, read as the reverse complement.
TTTTTCCTGTCTCGGTGAATTTATATGCATAAAACATATGATGCTTCACAAGATCTTTCATATCAAAATTTGAGGACAATAACTTCTTTGTTTCTTTTAGCAGACTGATATCACTACTGAAAGTGCATGGTTGCCCCCATGTGTTGTTTTGGTAATTAATGACAATCTCTATGGACTAATGTGTGCTTTGAGTTATATTTGTAGTGTTGGTCCATAAGGAATGCTTGAACTCCATATGTCGGAGTCAAGGCTAAAAGAAGAAGATTATATGTTGATCAAGGCTATGTGCAAATTGATCAACATAGAAGATAAGGGCATGTGAAGATATGCGAAAGAGTGTCTCTCCCATATTGGTGTATGGGGGAGCAATATGCGAGGCTTCACCGAGCGGAGCGTAAATGTCTCTCCCATATTGGTGTATGGGGGAGCAATATGCGAGGCTTCACCGAGTGGAGCGTAATCAAGAAAGGTGATCCACTTGAGAGGAGATCAAGATCGTCATCATCTACCTCAAGTGGAATGCGCAAGGCAAAGAAAGGTGATCCACTTGAGAGGAGATCAAGATCGTCATCATCTAGCTCAAGTGGAATGCGGAAGGCAAAGAAAGGTGATCCACTTGAGAGGAGATCAAGATCGTCATCATCTAGCTCAAGTGGAATGCGCAAGGCAAAGGTATGATCTTGATAGGGTTTCTATTTTACCGGTCTCGCGGTGTAGTTGGGTGACCGGGTTTTTAGGATAGGTAACCGTACTATCAAGAGGGGCTCTCAAGTGAGCTTTAGCATATCGGTCGTAGAGAGCTCAAACCTTTGCATCCTTGCATTCCTGCAATCATCTTTATTGGTTCTTATTTGGCTCTTATCGTGGTGTGGTCTTGGTACTTGTCGTGCTTGTCATGACAAGACCAAGTTCACCGAAGACGGATTTCGTTGCATCGTCTATTGCGTTTTCGGTGGTGGAGATTTTGCCGATTCACTAGTGAGGAACGGTTCACACCTTCCCACCAATACCAAAATCTCCATTGCCTATTCTTATGTGGCTTTTATCTAAATGAGGTTTTAGAGATTGTCTTGATCCTCAATACAAGCTCAAGTTTTCATCAAAAACGGATTTCGTATGAAAGACTTATTGCGTTTTTTATTTTGGGGGTTTATCGGTTATTCATGTAGAGAGTTATCTAACATTACCCCATTTGGTTTTACCCTCCCATGTTGGACAATGATGTTTCTATGCATAATCTTGTAGTGCTCGTTGTGGTGATTCCAACGAGCCCAAGATCATCGAAAACGGAGTCCGGATACAAAAGTTATTGCGTTTTCAGTATCGAATGTTTTTGCAGTTTGGCCAGCCTTACCGGGCTCAAGGCCGGCGCCAAGGCCGGCCGCCTCTGGCACCTACCCAGCCTCCACCACTACGAGGCCAGCCTAGGCTGGGCTCAAGGCTGGCCTCTCTGCAGTTTGGCCAGCCTAGGCCGGCCCCAAAGCCGGCTGCGTCGGGCACCTGCCCAGCCTCCAAACACTGCCAGGCCGGCCTAGGCCGGGCCCAAGGCTGGCCTTGGGGCCGGCCTCCAAGCCGGCAAGGCCGGCTTCTCTGCGCAGGCAAGAAAACCCCTTCAAACGGTCACTTTTCCCCACCCTTTAAAAGGGGTTGTCTTCTACCTTTTGAAGACAACTCTTGAGCACGTTTTCCCCTCTCTCTCCTCCATTTTTGCAAGAGCTCAAAACACATAGATCTCCCAATCCCTCCACCCAAACTCGTTGATCTTTGGAGGATTGAAGGAGAAGGCCTAGATCTATTATTCCACCAAACCATATCTCCTCTAAGTGAGGGGAACATCTTTGATTTAGGTCTTGGAGTTGCTTTGTGTTTTCTCCTTGTTCTTCCTCTTAAATCCCTCCATAGCATTAGTTGCTTTGGTTGGATTTCGGAGAGAAGGACTTGACCACTTAGTGTGTTCTTGCCATTGCATTGGTTGCATCGGTTTGAGTTCTCCACGGTGATTCGTGGAAAGTGAAGTTGAGAAGCTTGTTACTCTTGGGTGCTTTGGTGCCCTAGAGCTTGTTCCTCTAGGGCACGTTGGTACCCTAGACGGTTGTTGATTTCTCAGAGTCTTGGTGGCTCACGGGATTTGTTGGGAGCCTCCAATTGTGGAGTGCGGCTCATCCTTGTTTGTCTCGGAGCTTTGGTAGCTACGAAGACATTGCCGGGAGCCACCAATTAAGTTGTGGTGTGTGCCCCGACCTTGAAGCATCAAGTCTTGGCGGCTTGGTGCATTTGGTGAAGACCCTCCAACTTGTGGAGTGAGCTTCATCCTTCTAAAGGTTCTAGTTGTCAACCTCAACGGCAACATAGTGACAAGTGCCTCGCCACATTGGTGGTAAGACACAACAGAGATACGGTGTGCCATATCAAGGCTACTCGGTGTTTCATATTGCTGAACACCGCGCCACTCCAACGGAGACTAGCTTCCATTGGGAAGTGAACTTCAGGATAAATCATCGTCTCCAAGTGCCTCGGTATTTCTATACCCGAGCTTCTTACTTATGCTACTTACTTTGTGATAGCCATCTAGCTTGAAGTTATATATCTTGCTATCACCTAGTCGATTATATTGCTTAGCATAAGTTGTTGGTGCACATAGGTGAACCTAGCTAGTTTAGGTTTTGGCTTGATAAATTAAACGTTAGTTTTGTTCCGCATTTATTCAAGCCTTAACCGTAATAATTTTAAATCGCCTCTTCACCCCCCCCCCCCCTCTAGGCAACATCCGTATCCTTTCAACTACTAGCAAGTAAGATATCATCCACATACAAGATTAGGAAAATATATTTCCCACTTTTAAACTTTGCATAAACGCAGTTGTCCTCAACATTCTCCTTAAATCCAAATCTTTTAATTGTCTCATTAAACTTTAGATACCACTGTCTAGAGGCTTGCTTTAATCCATAAATGGATTTCTTTAGGCGGCATCCCATATCTTCCTTCCCTTCCATGATAAAACCCTTGGGTTGTTTCATGTAAACATTTTCTTCTAAATCCCCATTTAGAAATGCCGTCTTTACATCCATTTGATGTAGCTCTAAATCAAAATGTGCAACTAATGCCATTATGATTCTGAAGGAATCCTTACATGAGACTGGAGAAAATGTCTCATTATAATCTATCCCTTCTCTTTGTGTAAATCCTTTCACCACAAGACGTGCTTTATACATTTCTACATTCCCATTAGAGTCATACTTAGTTTTGTAGACCCATTTACAGCCTACTGTTTGGCTCATTTAGGAATCTTTTCTAGGTCCCAAACATCGTTGGAACTCATCGATCTCATCTTGTCTTCCATAGCCTCTATCCACTTTGACGAGTGAGGGCTTCTCATGGCTTCTTCATATGAAGTGGGATCACCTTCCATATGAGCTATCTCTATATTACAAACATAATCACTAGAAATAGCTGATCTTTTAGCTCTCTTAGACCTTTTAAGGGTCTCATTCTGTGCCTCAACTTCCGAATGTGGCTGCTATACCTCCCTTTCATGCTCAACAATGGGTTTAGTCGGCTCCTGACGGACAGGTTCCGAATCTTCACCCATAGTTGTCACGTGTGGAGTTACAACAGGTGCTTGCACCGCAATCTCAGGGATTGTTGGTGTAGGCACAACAGGTAGCGAGAAAAATGGCTCCTGAGTGATCGGATTAGGTGCATGCACCCTCTTCTCCTCAAGATCAATTTTTCGAGCTACCATGCTCCCCCTCATCAGTTCGTCCTCTAAAAAGACTGCATGTCTTGTTTCTACAAACTTTGTGTATCTGTCTGGACAGTAGAAACGAAAACCTTTTGATTTATCAGGGTAGCCAATGAAGTGGCAACTAACTGTTTTGGGATCTAACTTTGCAATATTTGGATTAAACACTTTGGCCTCAGCTGGGCACCCCCACACCCTGAAGTGTTGTAGGGAGGGCACCCTTCCTGTCCACAACTCGTACGGTGTTTTGGGCACCGACTTGCTTGGTACTCTGTTGAGAATATGAACGGCGGTTTTAAGCGCCTCTATCCATAATCCCAATGGCAAGGTGGAGTAACTCATCATACTGCGCACCATATCCATAAGGGTACGGTTGCGCCTTTCAGCTACTCCATTTTGCTGAGTCTCGCCCGGCATTGTATACTGGGCGACTATTCCAGTCTGCTGTAAGAACCTCGCAAAAGGTCCAGGGACTTGGCCATATGGAGTGTGCCGACCGTAGTCCCCCCCCCCCCCCCATGGTCAGATCTCACTATCTTTATTCTTTTATCAAGTTAATTTTCAACTTCAGCTTTGAATATCTTAAATTTATCCAATACTTCAGATATTTCTTTGATTGGATAAATATAACCATATCGGGAGTAATCATCTGTGAATATTATGGACGAGTCATAACCATCCACACTTTTCACAGGAAATGGTCCACAAATGTCGGTGTGAATTATTTCTAGTGTTGCTGTGCTTCGGTTTGCACCCTTTTTAATTTGCTTTACAAATTTTCCTTTTATGCAATCTATGCACTGCTCTATGTCTGAGAACTCTAATGGAGGAAGAATTTCAGATTTTACTAGTCTTTCTATTCTCCCCCTCGAAATATGGCCTAAGCGACAGTGCCATAATTTCGATGAGTCATGAGTTCTCTTTCTTTTCTTTTGTTCTTTATCCGACGCAGAAACATGCTCATTCACATTACACACAGAATAAACTTTTTCACGCAGGGATAATAAATAAAGCTCATTGTGAAGGAAAGCAACCCCCACATGAGTATTATTACACCATATGGCACACTTGCCATGTCCAAAATAACATTCATAACTGTCTTTGTCCAAACGTGAAACACTAATCAAATTTCTATGTAATGAAGGAACATATAAAACATCTCTAAGCAGAATCGTGAATCCATCAGCTAACTCCAGGGAGATGTCGCCGACAGCTTCAACGTCTGCTTGGACTCCATTTGCAACTTCAATGCATCTTTCGCTTCTTTGCATAGTCCGCGTCGAATGGAATCCCTGTAATGAATTTGCAACATGAACAGTTGCACCTGAGTCAATCCACCAAGTAGATTTCGAAAACTATGTATACAAGGATTCATTTACAAAGGAAACAATGTTGTTACCTCTCTTTGCCATTACTGACTTCAGCCAGTCAGCACAATCTTTCTTGTAGTGCCCAGTCTTCTTGCAGTGGAGGCATGTGTCTTTGTCCACTAGGAAAGACTTTTGCTGATTCTGATAGTGTGAGGGAGCTTTTCCATGTGGCTTTGAAGGGGAACCATTGTTGCTTTGGTGGTAATTCCTTTTTTTATTATCCTTCACATAGTTCAGTGAACCACCATGTGAGGCTTTAAGCTTGTCCTATTCTTGCACACACATGGCTATTGTCTTCTCAATGTCCCATTTTTCAGGTGACATGTTGTAGTTGACAACAAAAGTGTCAAACTCTTTCGGCAGTGAAGCCATAACCAGGTTAACAAGGAGTGCAGGCTTGAGCTCCAAATCAGCATCCATGGGCTTAAGCTTAGCTGCCATGTTGCTCCCTTATGCCATGTCCACCTCCTATGTACTTTTCTGTCACCAGCTGTTTTAGCAACTGGGTAGCATATATCTTTGAAGAACCAGTGAACTGGCTCTTTACCTTTTCAAGAAACTCCCCACGGAAGTACACTCTGCAATTGAGCCCACAATAGCTGTCGTGGTATTGTCGAATCTAGCCGCGACAGGGGTGCCATCGAGCTAGGTAGAGAGAGGGGTTTTGGAGACGTGGGGTGTTCCGGCGACGGGTTGACAAAGGGTTTACCCAGCTTCGGATCTCGCGGCGATGGCGAGATCCTACGTGCTGCTATAATTCACTATAAGGCAATATCGCCGAGTTATAGTGGATCGAGAGCGAGAGCGTGCGCTAAGGCGTCCCGTAGGCCGGCTTATAAAGACGTCCGGACCTAGGGCTTACAGGAGGAAACCTAACCGACTAAGTACAGAGTTTTACTCCAATCCGGCTTGGGCCCTGCCTTGTGGGCTAAGTCTTCCGCAATGCAGGTCGGCTTCTGGAACCTTCTCTTAGCCGGATGGGCCTCCTGCGCTTCATCATACTGGGCCGCCCAGTTAAGCCGGATTCGGCTTACCACCACTATGGGCCACCCTGGTATGCTGGCTTTTAGTCTCCTCTGCGAGGATACCTGTTCGGCATAACCCCAACAGTAGCCCCCGGAAAGCTTCAAGTACTTCAGCGGCTGGCTTCAATCTTCCGGCAATGTCTTGTCCGGGAAATTCATCATCCGTCTTCAGTCTTGGAGCATTCCCAGAAAACCTGCAATCATGTCGAACAGCTTTGTCGATTTCAATGTGCCGGCTTTGTATGCCGAAAAGCACTTGGACAAGTAATGACACGCGTCCGCCGATTTGACGGCTATGTCAGACACAGCAGTGTGAGTGGATGTGCATCTTTTGAATTCAGGGGCTAGTTCCCATTTTTTCCGTGCTGGAATGGAGGCATCCGAGGGAAGGGAACGCCTCCAACGGCTCGATCCCGCTACACGTGGCGAGAAACTCGGCTCCTGACCATTGCACACATCTCGGTGCTCCGCTATAAATGATGATCGCTTTGTCTCCGTCGCGATCTCCAGGACATTTGCAAACCTAGCACCAACTCCTCCAGATCTCATCTCCTCCCGAGCTCNTTCAGCACACTGGGCCGCCCGGTTAAGCCAGATTCGGCTTACCACCACTATGGGCCACCCTGGCATGCTGGCTTTTAGTCTTCTATGTCAGGACACCTGTTCGCATAACCCCAACAGTAGCCCCCGGAAAGCTTCAAGAACTTCAGCGGTTGGCTTCAATCTTTCGGCAATGTGTTGTCCGGGAAATTCATCATCCGTCTTCAGTCTTGGAGCATTCCCAGAAACCTGAAATCATGCCGAACAGCTTTGTCGATTATAATTGTGCCGCCTTTGTATGCCGAAAAGCACTTGAGCGTGTAACGAGACGCGTCCGCCGATTTGACGGTTATGCAGACCCGACAGTGTGACTGGAGGAGCATCTTTTGAATGCAGGGGCTAGTTTCCGTTTTCCCGCGCTGGAACCGAGGCGTCGGAGGGAAGGAAACGTCTCCAACGGCTTGATCCCGTGACACGTGGCGAGAAACTCGGCTCTCGACCGTTGCACACATCTCGGCGCAGGACTATAAATGACGATCGTTTCTTCTCCGCCACGACCTCCACGCCATTCGCAACCCTAGCTCCCAAAAATCTCCTTCAGATCTCATCTCCTCTCCCGAGCTCTAACTCCTCCATCTCCTCTTCGATCTCATGGCTTCGAGCACTCCAAGCTCTCCAGTGATCGACGCAGCCGCGGTCCGGTCCGACTCCGCCGATAGGAGGAGCTACATCTACGGCCGCCGCCACTGTCACCGAGCCATCCGCCGCTGTTCCTGCATCCTCACCAACTCCGGTGAGTTCCTCCGCCGCTTCGGGCCGCGATACAGTGGCTCTGGCAAAAGCCGCGGCCGAAGCCGCAGCCACGATGGCTTCTGCTTCCACCGATGCTGATGCCATCGTCGAAGACGCAAATGTCGGCGAGGAGGAGGAAGAAGAGGAAGAAGCCGGCAGCAACAAGAGCGCAGCCAACAACCCGACTCACAATTGGGGCTGTTCGGTGGTCGACGAGATTGAGCTGAAGGGAATGGAGGCTGACGGAGCCATCCTTCCACCCTCATAGTCACGCCGACTTGGCGATCCGCCTTAGGCGATCCTTGTCCCACTCCCATCAATGACGAACGGGTACTTCTCTCTTCCCACGTCATTAGGGGATTTTCCTTGCCGCCTTCGGCTTTTCTGGTAGATCTCCTAGATTATTACGGCCTCCAGCTCCACAACATCACTCCAAACAGCCTGTTGTACATCTCTGGCTTCGTAGCATTGTTCGAAGGTTATTTAGGCATAAAACCTAGGTTAGACTTCTTCGAACGATGCTTCTTAGTTAAGAGGCAAACTATCAACAAAGAGCTGCTGGTGGCCGGCACAATCAGCTTCAACTGCCGCCGAGACATCGACTGGGGAGGACACCATCATTTGCTGGATGAAGAGACGGATCCAGCCCCTCCAACATCATGCTCGCCTTCTATGCGAGTACACGGGAAACTCTGATCCATGCGGACAACGAGAAAGACCTGGAGCAGAGACTTTTTGAGGCTCGCTTCAACAAACTCATCAAAGCCCGGCCTGAGAAGGCCGGCAATATGAAGAATCAATGCCGATGTTTACGGCGGCCAACCCTCCCCCAAAGGTACTTTGACCAAGCAAAGTTCAATTCTTTGAGAGATTCGGGTTGCTTTTGTCGGACTAACATGTAATATGTCAGATTCCTGGAATCACCGACGTCCGCCCTGCTGGGAAGCCGTCGTCTAGCAAGGCGCCCACGCGGCCCATCTCCATTTCCTCGGCTACCGCAGAAAGCCGGAAGAGGAAGGGCCAGTCGACCACGAGCGGCGCTAAGCCGTCAGAGGATGACGATGCACTCGCTGGGCTCAACATCCCCAGCAAGAAGTAAGTTGACTGACAACATCTCCTCCTTCCCTTGCAGCAATGCTGGATTTGCTAAATTTCATCTTTTATCTTTGCAGGATAAGGAAGGGCGCTCCGTTGAGAATAAAGACGGTCGCCACGAGGAAGAAAGCCTCTCCTGCCATCCCTCCACCAACTCCTTCAGTTCCAGAGCCGAACCCCACCGAGGAGAGCACTCGCACCCTGGTGACGGCTCCAACTGTTGGGAGAGCCGGGGTTATTCCCCCCACACAATGGACGAAGATGACGGTGAAAGTGACTGAAACCTCTTCTCCAAGGGCTGAAGCTCCGGCTAATGATACCCCAACCTTTCCCCAATCAAAGCCGAAGCCTTCGACGAGGAGGGGCGCATCAAGCCGGAATTCATGAGCCGGTTCATGAAGGCACCTCGGTTTCCCCGGAAGAAGGGAACAACCGTCCGGGACGACGAGCCGGATCACACCAAGGCCTATGACACCTTTGATGTCATAGAGATCCTTGAAGATCAGCAGAACTACTTCGCTGATAGCTTTGAGGCCGGCATGACGCTTCTCCGTGAGCACTACCAGGTAAAATATCTTACCCAGTAGCCCCGAGCACTATGACGGGTTAAGTTATTAAAACTAGACGTCATTGTGATCCGAGTTAATGCGCATGCATACACTTAGCCCCCTGGCCATGAAATGTCGTCATGTAGCCACCTTAACTTGTAAATATAGCTTTAGGCTTTTAGCAATTCCTTACGCAGATCCACCGAAAATTGGCGCTGAAACCATCAATTCTTTGTGTGTGCGAAATCAGGAGATGCGTCGGCTTAAGACTGAACTGGCGAACAAAGACGCCATCATCGAAGGGTTTGAGGCAGACCGGGTTCAATACCAAGGTACAAATACCGAATCCTTAACTTTGAGTTCCAGGCTTGTTTTTATACTGCTGACATTTTGCCTTGCAGATGCCATTATCAAAGCTAAGGAGCTTGCTGAAAACGCCGGCATTGTCGACCAGCTCCACGATGAAAACACTGTCAAGAAAAACCTTGCCAAAGCCGAGCAACTTCTGGAATCAGAGAGACAGAGCCACAAGGATGCCCTCAATGAGGTCCAGGATCGGCTTGACAAGTGCCTTGATGAATCGCTGGCTATCGACAGTCAACTTCTGAGTAACCTTTCGAAAAAACTTAAACTCATCGCTTTCTGTCTTAGCCAAATGTAACTAAACTTCGCCTTTTTGCAGCTCCGGCGGGTTACGGCCATGAGCTAACGGCGAAAAACCGGCTTGACCGGATTCTGGAAGTAGGGGAGCTCATCCCAAAGATTCTTGCTTCGGGAAAAGAGCTTGCCGAGAAGTTCTTTCCCGGCAACCCCGAGCCCCCAGCAAACATTGCCAGCTTTGAGGCAGAACTGGCCGAAGCAGCTTCATTCTTCGATGAACGGCTTCGATCCAGCGCTCGCGGAGGTGCCAAGACGGCCTTGGGCTTGATGATGGCACATTACCCGGAGGCAGAAGCATGGCGAGTGGCATCCGGCTTCCCCCTTGAGAAGGAGGACGCTACGCCGCTGGACGACCAAGATTGCAAGAAAATCCTTCGCTCCGTCTCCGGCTATGCCAGCAAGATTGCCAACATGGTCTCCTTGACCACCATCTTCAAGGAAATGCCGTGTCCGCCAACTCCTGTTCAATCAGATGATGACAATGAGGCGGCGGAGAAATCGTCATGAGCCGAATTTGCTCACTGAGCCGGCCATCCTGAAAATGTAATAGGCAATATGTAAAGCCGTCCAAACAATGTATATGTCTAGAAATAGTTAAGCCTTTTGCTGTATGCTAGTCAGCTTTATACTTTTTTGCAAATTTGCAATTTTTATGCCATAGTTTATTCTGGCCTTGACACCTTAGCCTTTAAGCGCCGGCAAACCTATGGCGAAGCTAACTCGCTGAGCAACAGGGTACGCAATGACCAATCTGTTTAGACTCAGAACAAGTGCCGCCTTTCGGTGCCGAAACGCTTTGAAGCAACCCGGCGCAAAAAGCTATCAGACAAACATTAATTTGGCAAAACGTTGATTTTTCATCACCTTAAGGCGGATTCAATCATGAAGGAGTTTCCAACGAGAGCAACACAGGCAATTTCGGGTAAACAGATAATAACAATAAGATCATAGGGAAATAAAGGATGGTACAGATTCTCGAATTCGACATGAGAGAAAGCAATTTTTATTTCATGATCACATTGACATGGTTACAATAGAATTTGCTAAGTGTAAAAAGGACGTAGCTGAGCGATATTCCATGGACGTTTCGTCTCATCTAAGTCGTCATCTACATGCCTTTTCCTCTTGCGACCTTTCTTCCTGAGATCTTTCTTTGAATCCCTTAAGTCGATGAGATAATATGACCCGTTTTTCAGAACTTTGCTGATAACGAAAGGCCCTTCCCATGGCGGGGATAATTTGTGCTGCCGGCTTTGCACAAGCCGAAGCACTAAGTCGCCTTCTCGAAAAGATCGATTCCGCACTCTACGGCTTTGGTAGCGACGTAGATCTTGTTGATAGATGGCGGATCGTTGGAGAGCTAACTCTCTTTCTTCTTCGAGGATATCTAAGCCGTCTTGACATGCTTCTTCTGCGTCTTCTTCGACGTAGGCTGCGACTCGAGGCGAATCGTGGATCATGTCGGATGGGAGCACCGCTTCTACACCATAGACAAGGAAGAAAGGGGTGAAGCCGGTTGATCTGTTTGTGGTAGTACGAATACTCCATAAGACCGCTGGCAATTCATCAACCCAAGCGCCGGCTGCTCGATGCAAAGGAGTTTCAAGCCTCGGCTTAATACCTTGCAGAATAATGCCGTTAGTGTGCTCTACCTGTCCATTGGATTGCGGGTGTGCCACCGATGCCACGTCGAGTCGGATCTTTGATCGGCTGCAAAACTTCGATAGCTCACCGGCGGCAAAGTTTGTGCCATTGTCAGTGATAATGCTATGCGGTATGCCGAATCGAGTTGTAATCTCGATAATGAACTTTGTAGCTGTAGCTCCGTTAAGTTTCTTGATGGGCTTTGCCTCCACCCACTTTGTGAATTTGTCGACCGCCACCAGCAAGTGAGTTAAGCCTCCTCTTGCCGTCTTGAAAGGTCCCACCATGTCGAGCCCCCAGACCGCGAACGGCCAAGTAATAGGGATCGTTCGGAGCTCCTGAGCCGGCAAGTGAACCTGCTTTGCGTAGCGCTGACACCCTTCACAAGTCTTGACGATGTTGATAGCATCCTCCTTAGCCGTCAGCCAGAAGAATCCATGCCGAAACGCCTTGGCGACTAACGCTTTTGCCGCCACGTGATGCCCACATTCGCCGGAGTGGATTTCTTCCAAGATTTGCCGTCCTTCCTCTGGAGAGACGCATCTTTGGAAGATGCCGGATGTACTTCGTTTGTAAAGCTGTCCATCAATAACCGTGTACGTCTTTGCTCGACGCTCAATTTGATGGCTCAGCACCTCGTCGTCCTTGGGCAGTTTCTTATTAATCAAGAAATCAATGTAGGGCGTGGTCCAATCTGGGGTTACCAAGCACACCTGAACTGATTCTGCCGACAAGGGGTAATCTTCGTCACCACCTTTGATGGACGGCTTGTGCAGGTGATAAAGAAATACGTCTAGTGGCACTGCCTTTTTCCTGGAGCCTATTCTGGCCAAGGCATCAGCAGCTTCGTTGTCATCTCGGGAGATATGTCGAACCTCTAAGCCGGCAAAACATCGGCCGAATTCATCGACCGTTCTCCTGTATTCCACCATTGTGGGGCTTTTCGTGTCCCAGCATCCATCAAGTTGCTGCGCAACCAAATCCGAGTCGCCATAGCAGAGGATGCGCTGTACTCCCAACTCCTTAGCCATGTGAAGACCATGGAGGAGAGCCTCATACTCTGCTACATTGTTGGTGGCGTTGAAGTGGATTTGGAGGACATAACTGAGCTTATCACCCTTAGGCGATTTTAGTACTACTCCAGCCCCCGAGCCTTCCTTCATCTTTGAGCCATCGAAGTGCATTATCCAGTACTGAGAATCCGGCAAAGGTGTGCTTTCCATCGCCTCTGTCCAATCTGCAACAAAGTCGGCTAGAACCTGAGATTTGATGGCGGTCCTCGGCTTGTACTGGATGTCGAAAGCTGCTAACTCGATGCCCCATTTGGCGACTCGACCCGTTGCGTCGGCATTATTGATGATTTCCCTTAGTGGAGCCTTGCTGACCACCGTGATTGTGTGATCCTGGAAGTAATGCCGTAGTTTTCTGGAGGCAAAAAATACACCATAGTCTAACTTCTGGTAGTGAGGGTAGCGTTGCTTTGAATCTGAGAACACCTCGCTTATGAAATAAACGGGGCGCTGATCCGGCCATTGCTTCCCTTCCTCCAGGCGCTCCACTACAATGACGGCACTTATGACGAAATTCGTGGCCGACAAGTAGAGGAGCAGCGGCTCTTTTTCCCTTGGAGCTGCTAAGATTGGAGCATGCGTCATGTATACTTCAGCTGAGCTAAAGCTGCCTCTGCTTCCTCTATCCAAACAAAACTGCCCGACTTTTTGAGGAGCTTATACAATGGCAACGCTTTGTCGCCCAGCCGGCTAATGAATCGGCTTATAGCCGCGGCGGAACCCGTAAGCCATTGTATGTCCTTTAGACAAGATGGCCTTTGGATGTTCTGAATCGCCTTTATCTTTTCCGGGTTAACTTCAATTCCTCTTTGGGAAACGATGAAGCCCAGAAGTTTGCCTGCGGGTACTCCGAAGACGCATTTTGCCGGATTAAGCTTCATATGATACTCCCTTAGATTTGCAAAGGTTTCCGACAGATTGGTAATAAGATCGCCGCGCTTCTTCGACATGACCGCTATATCGTCGACGTAGACGTGAACATTGCGGCCAATCTGCTTGTCCAAACACCGCTGCATACACCTTTGGTAAGTGGCACCGGCGTTCTTTAAGCCGAAAGGCATTGTGACGTAGCAGTAATTGCCATATGGCGTAGTGAAGGAAGTCTTGATTTGATCTGACTCCTTCATCTTGATCTGATGGTAACCCGAATATGCGTCCAGAAAACATAGCATCTCTGAGCCGGCAGTTGAATCAATGACCTGATCGATACGCGGTAAGGCGAACGGATCCTTAGGGCAGGCTTTGTTTAAGCCGGTGAAATCAATGCACATACGCAGCTCAGAGGTGTTCTTCTTTGGGACTAGAACGGGATTTGCCAACCAATCAGTGTGGACAACTTCACGAATGAATTTAGCGGCTGTGAGCCTTAGGATCTCCTTTCCAACCGCCTTGCGCTTCTCAGTTCCAAGCCGGCGGAGGCCTTGCTTGACCGGCATTGCGTCCTTGTTGACTTTTAGGGAGTGGTCGGCAAGTTTCCTCGGGACACCTGGCATGTCAGATGGTGACCAGGCAAATATCACTACTAGGGAAAAGGTTACCCGTGGCGCACCAAATAAGGCTACCCGTGGCGCAGGGGCCTGCGCCACGGATTGCCACGCCACGGGTAACCAACCTTACCCGTGGCGCAGGCACAGATGTGCGCCACGAGTATTACCCATGGCGCACATGTCTATCCTGCGCCACGGCTAGGGTGCGCCACGGCTACCTTCTGTCATGCGCCACGGCTAAGTTTTTCTGTATTTTTTATATACAGAAAATACGGTATTTATACAGGTATTTATACAAACAGATATATCACATTACAGGAAATTCATATTCCAATATTATATAGAGAGAAATATTTGATAAACCAGTACAAATACACAATTTCCAATCATAGTTCATCGATCATATTATTACACAAAGTTGATCATAATCACAGTTCATCGATCATATTATTACATATCCAGTAGCTAATACATGAAGCTTAGCTAATTTCAACATGAACCTTCTGATTCATCGAACTGTACTGAGTCGACGGCGGCGCTACGCATCCAAAGAGAAGGAACCCTCACAGGGTCATAACTCACGTGAGCAGGAACCCTATGAAGAAACGACCACCTACGTCATACTGCCTAACTAGCAGATACATGTATCGACGGACGTGCTCGTCCTCCTCCCTAATACGGCGACGTACCTCCTCCTCAGGGGCCGGCTCCCTCTGCACCGAGCGTGGCCCACGCGACTGCCACCACAGAAGATCAGGGTCGACGACGTCACCCGGATTCCTCACCAAGCTGCGCGTCCCGGAAGGTAGCACCTCCCAGTGCCAGCCCGGTGGAGCCCAGTCCCGCACATCGCCCCTCTGGTCCAACATGGACATCGTCACCGAGAACACCTAAGTAAAAAATGCTTAAGTCAAAATTTTATTACAAAAGTAATATTAAAATTTACGAAATGCGAGAAGTTAACAATGGAAAGCCTCATATATCATTGCCGTGCAAAACAAGGCAAAAAGAGTGTGTACAAGACCATGTATTAATACAAACACTCCAATTGTATATACTACAAGGCATTGTACACACTCTCCTTGCCTTTACCATGGCATAGTTTAAATCATCGGCTTTGTCAATTCATAGAGAAGAAACAAAATGATTTGAGTTTATGCCTCATACTTAGATTGGACACACATTGATCAGGAACGGGGCAAGCGGACCAAGTAAGAGTATGCACAAGATGTTTATTTGTGCATATCACAAGGTCCGCTAGCACCTCCCTGAATCACATAGTGTGACACAACATTTTAATCATCGGCATTCAGAAAGAGAGAAAAAACAAAATGACTTAAATTTGCGCCTCATACTTAGGTCGGACACACAAGAAGACCTGCAGGATCCTCGACAATTCATCATTGTGTCACCCAAATCCAGTGGCTGGATTCAACCTACCTGAGGGCTTGTGTTTCCAACAGCATCGTTGTTTTGTCTTTATTCACCGACCTACAGGAGGTGGATCCAATGGCTGGCCGGTGAACAAAGACAAAACAATAATGCCAGGGAACATGCCAGCAGGTAGGCTAAATCCAGCCATTGGGTTCGGTGACAAAGGTAGACGCTCATTGTGTGCCGTTCGCTGCAGGGAGGCTAAAATGCCTAGTGTCACAACATTTTAATCATCGGCTTAGAAGAAAAAAACAAAACAAAATAAAAATGACTTAGATTTTGCGCCTCATACTTAGGTCGGACACTCAAGTAGACCTGCAGGATCTTGTGAGCCAAGTATGATGCACAAGACTTGGTACTTGTGCATATCACAAGGCTCACAAGACCTGCAGGCCTACAACTTAGTGCCACAACATTTTAATCATCGGCTTTCGAAGAAACAGACAAAACAAAATAAAAATGACTTAGATTTTGCGCCTCATACTTAGGTCGGACACACAATTATTAGTAGCCCTGAAGGATCGGCCGAGCCAAGTAGGATGCACAAGACTTGTACTTGTGCATATCACAAGGCTCGGCAGACCTTCAGGGTTACCACATAGTGCCACAACATTTTTAATCATCGGCATTCGGAAAGAGAAAGAAAAAACAAAATGATTTTGGATTTGTGCCTCATACATATTTAAATTGGACACACATTTCAGAGACGGAGCAAGTGAACCAAGTAGGATGCACAAAATATTTATTTGTGTATATCACAAGGTTCACTAGCTCCTCCCTGAATCATACAGTGTCACAACATTTTAATCATCGGCTTAGAAGAAAAAGACAAAACAAAATAAAAATGACTTAGATTTTGCGCCTCATACTTAGGTCGGACACACAAGTAGACCTGCAGGATCTGGTGAGCCAAGTATGATGCACAAAACTTGGTACTTGTGCATATCACAAGGCTCACCAGACCTGCAGGCCTACAACCTAGTGCCACAACATTTTAATCATCGGCTTTCGGCTAAAGCAGAACAAGCATTTCCCAACTTTCCTCAAATTCAACTACTGCGATCAGGGGAAGAAAATTGTGAAACGCTAGCTATAGCTGGTGTGGGAATTTGTAATCCTAATATCATCGTAATTTGTACCCTAGAATTTGTAATCCTAATATCATCGGAATATTAGATATCCAAATATTAATATCATCGGAATATTAGATATCATCGGAATATTAGATATCCAAATATTAATCCTAATATCATCGGAATAGCTGACGTGCTCACCTTCTTCTCGTAGGGGAACGGGTGCTCGCCGGGGAGCTCCTCGACGGCGTCGGGCTGCGCTGCCGCGGAAGCCTGGTGCGGGCCGCTGCGGATGCGCGGCGCTAGGGACACCGCAGAGGCCGGGTAGAGGCCACCGCAGCCTCGGCGTCGGGAGGGCCGGCGGCGGCGACGGGAAGAGGCGGCGGAGCAGCGAGGAGCAACCGGGAAGCGGGAGTGGGCCGTGGCGGCCGCAGCCTCGGCGTCGGTAGGGCCGGCGGCGGCGACGGGAAGAGGCGGCGGAGCAGCGAGGAGCAACCGGGAAGCGGGAGTGGGCCGGCGGCGGTGACAGATAAAGAGGACGGCGGCGGGGTAGGAAGGAGAGGAGGGTGAGCGGGGTCGACCGGGGGAGGCAGCGGCCGGGCCAGAGCTGGCCGGTGGGAGGCGAGGTGGAGCTGGAGGCGTCGGGCGAGGGGATCGAGCTGGTCGCGGCCGGCAGATAAAGAGGACGGCGGCGGGGTAGGAAGGAGAGGAGGGTGAGCGGGGTCGACCGGGGGAGGCAGCGGCCGGGCCAGAGCTGGCCGGTGGGAGGCGAGGTGGAGCTGGAGGCGTATCGGGCGCGGGATGGGGAAAGGAGAAGGTGCGGGTGAGGAAGAAAAGAGAGAAGACCTAGATCTTATTTCCCCGTACATCAACTTACCCGTGGCGCAGTGTATTATGGTGCGCCACGGCTACGCTGCTACCCGTGGCGCACATGTTTGTCCCGCGCCACGCCTAAGTACGCGCAGGCCGGCCGGCCAGGGCCCATCTTAGCCGTGGCGCAGTTATTAGAATGCTGCGCCACGGCTAAGTTGGAATCAGTGGCGCAGGCCCGGACGGTGCGCCACGCATACTTAGCCGTGGCGCACTATTCTGTTGGTGCGCCACGGACAAGTGGCTTACCTATAAGCCTTTTCCTAGTAGTGTATGTCCCGGTTCTCACGGAGAAACTTGACGAGCTCGCCTTCCTATTTGTCGTCGAGACTGGCACCGATGGTGGCCTCCTTTGTCGGATCATCCTTTGAGAGCTTGATTTTCTTGGTGTCATCCTTTGGCTTGAAGCTTGAGTTGACCTTAGAGGAAGGCTTTTCTGTCGCCGGCATCTCATCGGGACCAATTGTTTTCTTGAGATCCTCCAACTCTTCCCTGCAGATTTCTTGTTCAGCATGGAAGGCATTAGAGGCCTCGCACTCCTTGGCTTTCTTGAAGTCTCCTTTGACTGTGATGATCCCATTGGGTCCCGACACTTTCAACTTGCTATAGATGTAGCAGAGCCGAGCCATAAACTTGGCAAAAGCCGGACGTCCAAAGATTGCATGATATGCACTTCTGAAGGGAACCACCTCAAAAGAGACGTCCTCGGTCCGAAAATTATCGGCTTCCCCAAAGGTGACCTTCAGGGTAATTTGCCCCATCGAAGAGGCTTGCCGTCCCGGCACAATCCCATGAAACTTCACAGTACTGTGGGTGAGTTGTGACTCGGAAAGATGCATCCTCTTCAATGTTGCGGCATAAAGTATGTTGATACTGCTGCCGCCATCCATGAGCACCTTTGTCAACTTGTATTTGTCGACTATTGGGCTGATGACTAAAGTGTAGCTGCGCTTTGCAGGAACTCTATCCGGATGATCGCTACGATCCCATGTGATGGGTGTGTCGGACCAATCCAGATATTGAGGAACTGCGGGCACCGTAGTGTTGAGTTCTCGCCAAGCCGCCTTTTCTTTGCGTGAAGAATCTGTTGCCAAGTTCACGATGAGACTTTCGGTATGCTTAGGGAATTTGCTGCCTTTTTCTTTGGAGGCAGCGTCATCCGACTCTAAAGCAGCTTCCTCCTTCTCTTTGTCGTCCTTCCAGGACTTGCGCTTGTTCCTTGACTTGCCGGCTTTGGGGTCCTTGGCGATGTCCCGATTGATGTGACATTGCTGGAGTGTGTGGGAACTTGTTCCATCTGGCCTCAGATGATGGACACAGGGGTTGTGCTTGATGTCGTCATACTTCACCGCTGGCGGCCGGGACGATTGGTTGTTTGCCGGCTTCTTGCCCTGCCACTTAGCATTGCCTGAGCCGCCTTTACCAAAACCGGCAGCAACCTCATGTGAAGGGCCGGCTTGGTCTTCAATCTTCTTTTTCCCGGACTCGCGTCGGCGGTTTTCGGCATCCTCCCTGTTGTCATCATCAGCGGCGGCATACTTGTTTGCACAAGCGAGTAAGCCCCCCAAAGTCTCCGACTCGTCGCTGTAGATCATGAAGCGAAACGTCGTCCCCTTCCTCAGAGATTGCTTGAAAGCATGGATCGCCTGAGTTTCTGAGACGCCTTCGCAAGCGTTCTTGATTTCACTCCATCGTGAGACGAACTCACGGCTAGACTCGTTCTTTTGCTGCACGCACCGCTGTAAATCGAAAATCGACTTTGGGCGCTTATATGTGCCCTGGAAGTGTTGAATAAAGACACGCTTCATGTCACCCCAGGTATGAACTGTCCTTTCCGGCAAACCTTCAATCCACATGCGTGCCGTCCCGGGCATCAGGGGCAAAAATCGCACTGCGGAGTCAGCGCTGCCTTGATATATGTCGCAGGCACTGACGTAATCTGAGAGCCAGGTCTCAGGATTAGCCGTACCACTGTACTTCTCAACCATCTTTGTTACGTTCGACAAAGTGGGAGGCAAAATTTGCTCTCTGATTGTTCTGCCAAAACACTTGGGGCCGAGGTATTGGGCATCTCTGGCCGACTTCCTCTCCTCTATTAGGCTTCGAACATCATTGGCTAATGGCGGTTTAGCAACCGACTTTCTTGTCTTGGTTCTTCCCTGTGACGACTTTGGCTCGCCCGACTCGTGTTGCGCGGAGGACTCGGAGTCCTTTGCCGTCGTGGAGGGGGTATGTACTTGGAAGGGTTATCTCCCTCTTTGCGCGGTGGAGGCGGTGGTGGAGGTGGCATATGATCCCTGTTATCCTCCCTTCGGGGTTGGTTTTCCCCCTCACGTCGTCGCTCCTGACGGGGTGGTGCCGCCTTTTCCTTGCGAGGGTCCTCCTTTCGCTCACGGCTCCGATGTCTTTCCCGACCCGCCTCCCGATGGCGTGAAGAGCCTGTCCGGGATTCCGCGCCCTTATGCTGCTTGTCCTTCGGGTCCTTGCCACCTTTGTTGTGGCTGCTTGAGCCGGCCGGGTCATCGTCTGGGTCGGCAGGGGCAGCAGCCATTGGCTTGTTGGCAGTTGACTTGCAAAGGCGAGAATCGTCAACAAGCCGTCCTGATTTGACTTGCGAATCATTTTGCTGCTGCTGTGCAACCTCCAGTAGATAAGCCGAATACTTAAGCCGAGCGTCACGATCCAACGATTTGTCGAACATGACTTCCTGGGCAGCCTCCATGTTTTTGGCTGGGGTATTGAAGTAACACAGGTTTGTCACCGGGTCACGTCGGTGGTGGTACTTCCTCCAGACTGAATCGACATGGTCGGCTTCCCACTTGCTGCGGAAATCCAACCTCTTATGCAGGTTCTTATCACGAGCCGGACGGAAAACATCGTCAACCCCCTTTTCTCTCTGCTTTCGGATGAACTCCGTCTCCTTGTTTGTAAGCTCGACCTCGCGCTCTGCTATCAGGGCTGCTTGCTCCTCTAGCAGGATGCGGCGCTTCTCAATGTCGTCCAGCGATGCGTTAGGAGGAAGTGGCGTTAGAAGTTGCTTGTACTTCGCCATCCTTTCTTCGTGCTCCTCTGCAGCCTCGCCGGCCGTAGCATCGATGTCTTCTCCTTCAGCCGGCACTCTAGCTGACCCTTTCAATGGAGCCAGTGGCGGCACGAAATCCACCTTGAGATTTCCGGCTTGTGGGGTTTTTTCTTCGCCATTGGCGGCTTTCGAGGTGTTGGGGTCGTCTTTAGGAGCAGAGACGTCACCCATCAAGACCTCGGCAGGGCGTCCTAAGCAAGATGCAACTTTCCAACTAAAATCGTCGGATTCTCCTTCAGATTCGAGGTCCTGCTCCATATGGGCGGTGTCCCCTGATCCGGCTTCTGAATCAACCCCGGCCTGCAGAGCAGGGAGGATAGACTCAGGCTCAGTCATCGACTCGTGTGAGCCGGATTCTCCTAAGACACCGATGAAGTGGAAGTCCGGCGCCGCCATGTTGGAACTTGCATCGTCTTCAGAATCTTCATCGTCAACGTCGAAAGTCAGATCCAGATCAGCGATCTCGTCAGAGTCCAGATCCGATTCTTCTTCGAGGTTGCTTGGGTGGGCGGTGGGCAAGCTCGAGGTGAAGCCGAGATCGTCCAAGGCCTGGGCGGTGAAGCCGACGAAGATGTCAAAACCGCCGATGGAGACCGTGGACCAGCCGGCCGGATCCTGCTTTGCCGGCGTCCAGAAGCCGTCGTTGAAGACGTGGCCAGCTCCTGTCTCGTCGAAGTAGCTCACCATGCCGACCGCGATGGTGTCGCCGACTCCGCCCGTATCTCCCGGACGGATCGAAACCCCGGACATCTGCTGCCCCACGGTGGGCGCCAACTGTCGTGGTATTGTCGAATCTAGCCGCGGTAGGGGTGCCATCGAGCTAGGTAGAGAGAGGGGGTTTGGAGATGCGGGGTGTTCCGGCAACGAGGAGACAAAGGGTTTACCCAGCTTCGGATCTCGCAACGGTGGCGAAACCCTACGTGCTGCTATAATTCACTATAAGGCTAAATCGCCGAGTTACAGTGGATTGAGGTTGAGAGCATGCCCTAAGGCGTCCCGTAGGCCGGCTTATAAAGGCGTCCGGACCTAGGGCTTACAGGAGGAAACCTAACCGACTAAGTACAGAGTCCTACTCTAATCCGGCTTGGGCCCTGCCTTGTGGGCTAAGTCTTCCGCAATGCAGGTCAGCTTCTGGAACCTTTCCTTAGCCGGATGGGCCTCCTGCGCTTCAGCACACTGGGCCGCCCGGTTAAGCCAGATTCGGCTTACCACCACTATGGGCCACCCTGACATGCTGGCTTTTAGTCTTCTATGTGAGGACACCTGTTCGGCATAACCCCAACAAAGAACGTAACAACTGGGTTCTTAATGGCGCCGGACAAACATGTACAAAAGAACTACGATGGCGTAGAGATGGTGAATTTCAAATATCCTGAAAGGACCTAATCACTATTAGAATTACGGTTGAGGTGATACAAAATCATAGTGACTTATCCTATATATTAAGAAGTGCATCCACGGAACTACAATTTTATAATAGCTGGATCAAAATCAAATAAAATAGACCTTTGCAATCAACAAAAAGCTACCATACAACTAAGTACATCTGAAAACCACATTTCAGCAATTTATGCAGGACACACCGACGACAACATTTAATTCAACACTTCGTCTCTTTCAAACTATACAACATGTACCTACTATAAAATTGAACTCTCATAGAAGAATTTTCCAATATGATGTAATTTACACAAACATGCTTATGTCAACTTTCTTTGTAACTTCACACCGAAGTTCAAATTGGTGCAACCCAGGCAATAACTAAATTACCGCTATCACGCTATGACATTACATATGTTGTAATACTACCAATGTCAGGTTAAATCCATCTCTTGTTATATGTAAGGTAAACTTAGAGCACTTAAACCGTGTACTCTGAGATCTGAGCTTAAGTTAGTGGAGCAAACACTGCAGTCTTGTTTTGAATTTGCTGTCAACCAGAAAATCCACCATGAAAACAAAAAATATAACAGAGAAGTGACTAGCCATTAGCTTAGAAGCGTGCGTACATTTGTCTCTCCATCCTGGCGTAGAGGAGGCCGATTTCAGCTTCGGCACGCAGCTGCTGACCGCTTCCGGGTTTGTGGAGTAGTCTGGACTGACCCAGCAAATCGCCTTACAATCACGTTGCATTGACCATGGTCCACCGAGACACATGCACCTAACGCACATGAGACGCTGACATGGAGAGCCGTGGTTGGTTCTAATATTCATATTTTTTGCTACGTCGGGATGGTCAGGTGTTCGTGTGGCCGCCACCCCCTCGTCTACAAAATCAACATGAACAATGCAGTGCTGCATTGCTCCGCCACTCCCTCAAACTAATTGACCATGAATTTCTGTTATCCAGGAATATAGAAGGAGAGTTCGGTCTAAATTAATGGCACATAATTAATTTATATTTTAACCACCTCGGTTTTTTTCCTGAAGTGAACCTTCATGATATTTGATTGCTTAAATACATAACTATTCCCGTTGATTAATTTTAGCTGGTTTAGACAATTTAAATATTTAAATTTATGTATTCATAAAAATATTAAATTGTTTTTACAGCTTACCTTGGGGGATGGGGGCGGTTGCCCCCCCCCCCCCCCCCCCCCCCGCGCCAAAATGATTCTAACTAAGACGGCGCTCCACCTCCATCTTAGAGCATGAAGACGGCGCTCAAGGTTGTTCTGTTCGCCCGGCGGCGCCTTAGCGTCTGCTGCACTCATCACCGGCGCCTACTGGGCGTGCGTGCGCATGTGGCAGCGCCGTCGTCGCCACCGCCACCGCAGGGACATGGAGCTCAGCTCGCCGTGCTCGCCGCCGCGCATCAGCGCGCCCCCGCCGAGCCCCGTGGCCGCCGCCGCCTTCCTCGAGCTCGCCAGCCCGGCCAGCTCCTACATAAGCATGGTGCCCGACGAGACCGGCCGGGCCGTGTGGCAGAGCGGCGGGGACGGCCACGACGACGAAATCCACGACGGCCAGTACGACGACTCCGGCGAGCTCGCCGACGACGAGGCGTCCAATTAGCGGCGCCATCCTGCTGCCTGCTCTCCGCGCTCTGCTACGAGCTAGTGATCAACTAAGATTTTCTAGAATTGTTTGCTTTTATCCTATTGCGAATTGTTCGTTTGTCGCCTATTTATTTTGTTTGTCGCCTATTCATACTGGACCCCGGCCGCTGCCTGCATTGCATCGATCCATCTTTCTTGATCTTATACGTATATAGGAGTTGACGTGTACACTGACTTGCATCGGTCCCTTTGTTTATCAAAAGCTTTCTGGACTTCTTTGTTTTCTTGGTTCTATGTTTTGAGCCCTATTCTTACTGAAATTGTGCATGCCCTGATGCCCTGTAAAATGATGACCTGCTTGAAGTCTAATGAGCAAAATGATGGATCCATAGGTCCTAAAAAAATACACCATTTTGTTCCTTAGAGACGAGTCTCCATGGTTGCATTCGAGTGTCGAAATCCGCACTGTAATTGTGGTTCACCCACTGTTGGAGGGACTTGTTAGAAAGTAGAAAATATGTTGAGGGGGCTATATGTAAACAACCAATGTATATACCAATCTGAAGTGTAATGGAAGAGTGAGAAACTTTCCAGAGAAATCCTCTAGCAAGTTTACTGTAGCTGAGGTGCACATCTGGTGATTTCATCATGCAGAGCAGGCGATACTGGGTCGTGGAGCGGGTGGCGGAGCTCCGGTCAACCAAGAGCCTCACCCAGGCGGAGGAGCTGTGAGAGGAATTTGGCAGCGCTGGTGGGTTGCAGCAAAGTTGAGAGAGAGGAAGTTCTGACTGCTGGCTGTACAGTTCTGCATTAGTAATTAGGAATTGGAAACATGGATGACCAGAGACCATGGGTGATTGCAGGTGATCGAGGTAGAAATCAGTACCGATAGAGAAGGGGATGTTTCCGTATGACACAATGATTTGGTGATTATTGTGGCCAAGGCACTAGAGTAGCTGGTAGAGCTAATGCAATGGCTACTGGAGAAGACGTACAATTGGTGAGTGTGATGATGACTACAGAAGACATGGTAAAGTGGCAGCAGTTCAAAAAGATGAGTGTGAATAAGAAATCTTCAATGGAGACACTCACAACATTAATGTCTGCTCCCTCTACTAGTCTTTGTGGTAATGCTTCTAAAACTAGGAGTAACGATCAGAATGTTGTGCCTTGGCTAATTGACTCCGGTTCTTCAAGACATATGGTGGGATCCTACAAGGAGTTCTCAAAATATGCTCCTAGTGTGAAAGAACAGGGTGTGAGATTGGCAGATGGCTCCACCCAAACTATTATGAGAACTGGGACAATTGTGTGTGGATCTGATATATCTTTATCATCAGTTTTGCATGTTCCTTCATTCCCAATAAACTTATTTTCCATCAGTTGTATCACAAAAGAGCTCAACTGTGCTGCAATGTTGTACCCAACATGGTGTTTGTTTATGGAACTTGGGACATGGAAAACTCTTGGGAGAGGAATTATGCGAGCTGGTCTATACTACTTGGATGATGATATGGCACCTATGGCTGCTGCGATGCTGCCTCGGTCACCCTTGGAAGAATTTCTCCTTCATCATTGCAGGCTAGGACATATGTCCTTTATCACTCGGGGTAAACTTTACCTAGTCTCTTTAATAAAACTGATAAGGAAAAATTGTATGTGATGCTTGTGTTTGGAAAGCATATTAGAAGTTCCTATCTGTTATCTAATAATAGGACTACAATACCCTTTCTGACTATACATTCTGATGTTTGGGGCCCTAGTGGAGTGGTTTCAATCAATGGCTATCGTTATTTCGTGACCTTCATTGATTGCTGCACAAGAACAACTTGGTTATAAGTGTTGAAAAACAAAAGTGATGTGCTCCAATGCTACATAGATTTTCATAAGTTGGTTGTAACCAGTATAATGCTTGTGTAAAAATCCTTCACACGGATAATGGCACAGAGTATGTGAACAAGGTGTTTATAGAACTGTCAAACTGTGGCATTATTCATCAAACCACTTGTCCAGGTGCTTCTAAGCAAAACGGTTTAGCCGAGCGAAGAAAGGATAGATATCTATTAGAAGTCACTCGTTGCTTGATGATGGCCATGAATGTTCCTAAATTTTTATGGTCTGAGGCTGTAATGACAACAGCCTACTTGATAAATCGGATCCCGACAAGGGTGCTCAATTATAAAACACAGATATAATGCTTAACTGGGAATACAACTTATGTGGTCCCTCCTAGAGTATTTGGGTGTGTATGCTTTGTGAGAGATCATGTTGGGAAATTAGATCCAAGAGTGGTGAAATGTGTGTTCGTTGGGTATTCTGGTAAACAGAAGGGCTACAAATGCTGGTGTCCTTCAGAGAGGAGAATGTTTGTCAGTATGGATGTTACCTTTAGGGAAAATGAACCTTTTTATGGAGAACCTACTGACTTAACTGTTGTGTTTTCTGAGTTGTTTACTGATGATAGCCCAGATGCAGATGAAGACCATGGGACATGGGGAGATAAAGGAGAAGAAGATAGTGATGCAACATCACAGAAGATGATTGTGGGAGTCATACCTATAGATGATGTGCATGATGATATGGGTGTGGGCAAGAACATATGCGGGGGGGGGGGGGGGGGGGGCAACAAGATGAATCAAATGAGGTTGTGCAGTGGTCAAGGTATGATGAGAAAAATCTTCAAGTATATTCACGGAGGCAACGTCCTGAAGAAGAAGTTCCATTGAGACATGATGACGAGGCTCAAGAAATGCCAGTTGTACAAACCCAAGAAAGATGTTCTTCTGAAGAAATGCAATCTGACATTCATGGCTCATCCTCTTCAGATGATGGTACACCTTGGTTACCACGAGATGACTTATATGTTCCTATTGCTCTAAGAAAATAGCCTCGCTCAACTACCAGAAAATTACCACCAAATCTGTCTCAATATGATATGTCTAATTATGTCTCATATGTGTCTTTGGGTTCTCAATATAAGTTATTTATAGCTACACCGAATTCTACTTTACCTATACCACATAACTGGCAGGAAGCGAAACAATACCCAGAATGGAGGAAAGCTATGATGGAGGAGATGGAAGCACTTGACAAGAACAATACTTGGATACCTACTACTCTTCTTCCTAATAAAAGGAGCATTGGTTGTAAATGGGTATTCATTGTGAAACAAAATTCAGAGGGAAAAGTGGAGAGATACAAAGCCAGATTGGTGGCAAAGGGATATAGTCAAACTTATGGTGTGGACTTTGATGAAACATTTGCCCTGGTGGCAAAAATGAGTACAATAAGAAATCTAATTTCAGTAGCTGCAAATAAAAGATGGAAACTCTTTCAGATGGATGTTAAAAATGCTTTCTTACATGGTGATTTATAGGAAGAAATGTATATGGAGATTCCGCCTGGATTTGGTACCCAACAAAATGTTGGCAAGGTATGTAAGTTAAAAAAATCATTATGTGAGTTGAAACAGTCTCCTAGAGCATGGTTTGGGAGATTTCGAAATGAAGTATGCTCTATGGGATACAAACAGAGTAATGCTGATCACACCTTATTTTTTAAGCATAATCTAGGAAAATTCACTATCCTTGTTGTATATGTGGATGATATTGTCATCATAGGAGACAATGAGGTGGAAATATCCTTGTTTAAGAAAGCATTAGCCTTTGAAGTGAAAGATCTGGGTTACCTCCACTACTTCCTTGGCATCGAGGTTGCCTATGGACCACAAGGTATATATCTTTCTCAACGGAAGTATGTGCTAGATTTGCTTACTGAAGTGGGAATGTTGACCTGTAAACCAGCAGCCACACCAATTGAGCAAAACCATCGAGTAATGGCTGATGGTGGTGAGCCTATAGACAAGCATCAATATCAAAACTTGGTTGGTCGCCTGATATATTTATCACATACTAGACCAGACATAGCCTACGCAGTCAGCATAGTTAGTCGATACATGCATGGTCCACGGTCAAGCCACATGGATGTTGTAAATAGAATCCTGCGTTACTTAAAAGGCTGTCCTGGGAAAGGTATCTTGTTTTCTGCTCATGGGCATTTAAGAGTCGAGGGGCACACAAATGATGACAGGGTTGGATGCCTAGATGACAGGAAGTCAACTTCAGGTTATTGTGTATTTATTGGTAGAAATTTGGTTAGTTGGAGAAGCAAAAAACAAAGTGTTGTAGCAAGGTCCACAGCAAAGGCAGAGTTCAGATCCATGGCTTCTGGTTTATGTCAGTTGTTATGGGTGAAAATGTTGCTGGTAGAACTTGGGCTATTTGATAAAGGACCTCTTCGATTATACTGTGATAACCAGGCCAGCATCAACATTATACATAATCCGGCGCAACAAGATAGAACGAAACACATTGAAATTGATAGGCATGATGGCGTGGATCACACGTTCGCTGGGGAACCCCAAGAGGAAGGTATGATGCAGTGTAGCAGCAGTTATCCCATGATTACAAAACCAAGGTTATTAGATCCAGTAGGACTTGGAGAAGGCTTAGGAAGGTGTCAACGGCGCCGTTTACGACAATTGACGTGGACCTGCACACAATCACGAACAAACTACTTTGCCCTAGCGAAACAGAGAGGCTGTCAATCTCTCCGGCTTGCTGAACACAAATAATTAATTGTGCAAGTGTAAAATATGATGAGAGTAAAATATGACCAGCGAGCAAATGAGTGTGAAAAGCTATTAAACGGTTGTAAACAATGTAGGAAAATAGGACCGGGGGCCTAGCCGCGGCCCACCTTGGACCGTGCTTGGGGGGCGTCTGGCTCCTGTGGAGCCCCCCTCCAGGCCTCCTTCGAGTGCAGTCTTTGTTTCCATGTAAAAATAATTCCCGTAAATTTTCAGTTGATTCCAAGAAACTTCCCCGACTAGCTTTTCTGAAACAAAAAGACAGCAGAAAACAGGAACTGACACTGGCATCTTGTCAATAGGTTAGTTCCATAAATTATGTCAAAACAATGTAAAAACATTATAAAAAATGTGGCAATGATATATAAACGGGACGTATCAAGGACGAGCAGGAATTAAGCTTGGGGATGCTGATACGTCTCCAACGTATCTATAATTTCTGATGTTCCATGATAAGTATCTATAATTTTTTATGTTCCATGCTTGATTATATATCAGTGCCACTTGTTTTTATAATGCTTTTATATTATTTTGGCATGATTTATGGAACTAACCTATTAACAAGATGCCCAGTACCAGTTCCTGTTTTCTGCTGTCATTTTGTTTCAGAAAAGTTGTTCGGAGAAGTTTCTCGAAATCAACTCGAAATTTACGTGAATTATTTTCACGAAGAAACAAAGACGGAGCCAGGAGGGCGTCTGCAGGAGTGGCACACAAACCCCAGGCGCCCCCCAGGTGCGGCCCACACCTTGGCCATGCCTGGGCCCCACCTGGCGCCCTCCATCATCGCCTCAAGCTGCACTTTCGCCTATAAATTGTGATGTAGCCCCACATGTGGACAACACCATGTACACCATGCCGATTGGCCCAATGACAAGATCAAGAGTCAAAGCTCTTCATGAAAAGGTGACCTCGCTCCTCTCGATGTGTGATCTCGACCTCCCTTTGAATTGTTTGCTACCTCATGCCGGTACCTTGTGTATACTCAGGATCCACCCGGAAGATGACCCACAATGGAGTCAAGAAGATGGCCAAGAGGAAATCCAAGAAGATGGGCAAGAAGAGGAAGAAGGAGGCAAAAGCTCAAGGCGGAGCCAGCCGGCCTCCAGGCCGGCCTGGGCCGGCCCCCAGGCCGGACCCCCACCCGAGCCGGCCGGCCTCCAGGCCGGCCTAGGCCGGCCCCCAGGCCGGACCTCCACCCGACGCAGCCGGCCTCCAGGCCGGCCCTCCACCCGACGCAGCCGGCCTCCAGGCCGGCCTAGGCCGGTTTCCAGGCCGGACCCCCACCTGTGCCGGCCGGCCTCCAGGCCGGCCTAGGCCGGCCCCAGGTCGGTTCCCCACCTTTCCTGCCTCGTTTTGTACTAAGACTATAAGTAGCTTTCCCCTTTCCCCATTTGAGGTCAGACTGAATTTGAGACTTGTGTGAGCTATGCTCCTCCTCCCTCGTAGCTAGGGTGCCTCGTTGAGGTAGATCTTGTTGTTGCTACTCTTTCACTACGGTGTCTCTAGTAGTGCAAACCAATCTTTCACTGCGGTGATTCTATTGGATCGGTGGACCGGCCGGTAAGAGCAATCGGTTTCAACAAGAGTAAGTTTAGCTTTGATTCTTCGATCCAAAGGCTACCTTTTTGAGGGTTTGTTGTTGGGTGGAGTTCTCAGCAGGATTTGCTAGTTATCCTTGTGTTTTGCCCACGAATCTCCCTCGCTACCCTCCGTGTTCTTCGTGTTCATCCCCTTTTCCCCTCAAATCCGTGAAGATTGGGCCTAGCCCTACATCATTTGGTATCAGAGCAAGGGTTTCCACGGATTTGGATCGTGTTTCCACCTTTTATTAGCCATTTTTCCACCAAAATTTTTCTTTCCCATACCAATTTCGAAAATTCAAAAAAAAATAGCCCATATGGATTTCGTTCGATCTTTCGATTTGGTGAGCGATTTGTGGTTTTGATCCACGGATCTCGTGCTTAAGACCTTTTCCTCACTTTCCGTTGGTGTTTTACGGAGGCCTTTTTCCGCTGCAAGCCAAGCGTGCCGCGCAATTCGTCGCCGGCGGTACTACCGTCCGAACGGCCGTTACTACCGCCCGCAATCGGTCTTACCGCCCGTTCGGCCGGTGCTACCGCCGCACGACTATTCACCGACTTCATCTTCGTGTTGCTTCATCGCTACCTCGACGGCATCAAAGGTATAGCTTCCGACACATCCCTTTCCATTTCGCGAAACTTTTTCCTAGGAGCTAGCTCTTCATAGTGTGAGCATTGCACTAGTGTGACACCAAGTGACCATATCATAATCTTGTGAGCATCTAGTTGTAGCGGACTCGGCTCGGGCAAAAGCATAAAGCAAAAGAGAAATAGAAAAGATTCAAAAAAAAAAGAGAAAAGCCGAGCCGTGATCCTAGTCATCCTCAAGCTCCATTTACCAATAGAGAAATGGGTACACTTGTGCAAATCGGGTGCTCCTTCCCATACACTTGAGCTAGTTGTCCTTCGAGAGGTGGTGCGGCACGAGCATAGTCTTCGTTAGGTCAAAGTTGCTCCTCCCTATAGTCGCACCATCCACGTTTGTCTCCACGTGTGAGTCTCCTTTGTTTCTCGGATTGTGTGGTTAGTCTCTTTTGTTTCTTGATCCTTGTGGTTATCCTCCACTTGTTGCAATAGCCTTTTCGTTGGTTTCGTTTCGATTTCTTGCCACTTTACCATACCTAAGCTCCTCATAAGTGTGTGTGTGTGAGTCGCTTTTGGATCACTAATCAACCAACTCTTACTCTTGTGACACTTTTGTCTTGGAAGGCAGGCCCATTGGTCCAATACTATCAACCAAGGTAAGAGCGGTTATTAGCCACCACATATTCCACATATCACTTGTGTTTTCTTATCATGGCTAGGGAAGAACAAGACGCCGACTTCGGCAAACAAGCGGAGTCCCTTAGGAGGTACATCGACGACAACTTACGCCGCTATGAGGATCGTCATCATGCCGCGCAACGTGAAAACGCTGAGCGTTTCGCTCAACTACAAGACGCCCAACGCGTGAGCGATGAGCGTTCCATTCGTATCGAGGGGCTGCTTCTCGAAAGACGACACCGGCACTCTTCAAGACCAAGCTCAAGGTCTTCACACCGTTCCGACGCACGAAGCAAAGCTCCAAGCGACGTTGGTCAAGGTCCACAAAACGGCCGCCATCACCACGAGATGCCTCATCAACAAGCGAACATGGATCCTCAACAACACCAAGACCAACATCGTCAAGAAGAGCCGCACCCCCAAGCGATCGTACACCATCAACAACATCAAGATCGCCATCGACAAGAAATTCCAATTCCAAATGTTAACTTGGATCCCCCACACCACCATGAGGACAATCGACATCATCGTCATGATCTACCTCCACATCGAGCCCGCCGAGTGCCATTGGCCGACAATCATGTTGATATTGAAGATGACGAGGATTATGTTCCACACCACCATCCAAGGCATCGTCACCGAGACCGCCATCGCCACCATGATGATGATGAGGATGATCACAAAAACCGCTTCAATCCTCCCAAGCTCGTCATTCCTAAGTTCCATGGCACCAACGACCCGGAGGACTACATGGCATGGGAATCCAAGGTCTCCAAGCTATTTCGAGTCTACAAGGTGCCGCAAGACAAACGAGTTGACCTCGCATCCCTCGAGTTCGAAGGCTATGCGCAAATATGGTGGGAACAACTCCAAGCATCCTTTGAAGACCCAATCGACACATGGAATGACATGAAGAAGGAAATGCACAAGCGCTTTGTGCCACATCATTATGCGCGAGATTTGTACAAGAAGCTACAAGAACTAAAGCAAGGTATCAAGACGGTCGACGAGTACTACAAGGAGATGGAGTCCACTCTCTCCCGTGCACACATTGTAGAGTCTGAGGAACAATCAATGGCACGCTTCTTGAACGGCCTCACGTACCCCATCAAGAAGATAGTGGAATTCCAACCTTATGAGAACCTTGTTGAGCTAGTCCATCAAGCCATGAAGGCCGAGCGCCAAGTCGCCGAAGAACTCAAGTATGTCAAGGCCAAGTCCTTCTTCACCACTAGAGCTTCTTCATCAACACAACCCATCACTCAAGTCCAAGCTCAAGGCAATATCAAGAGTCCTACACCGCAACCCACTACAACCTCCAAGAAGACGACGCCCTCACCCCAAGCCACCAAGTCATATATCACTTGCTACAAGTGTGGAGGTCAAGGGCACAAGTCATTTGAGTGCACCAACAAGAAGGTGATGATCGTCAATGAAAATGGAGACTATGAGTCTATGAGTGAAGATGAGTACCACGCATTGAACAAGGTGGCCACGATGCAAGCTTGGATGACGACGATGACTACATCTATTGTGATGGTGACCCCAACCCCACTCTAGTTGTCACTCGAGTCTTGACTACAATCAACCAAGGTGATGACGCTCAAAGATGCAACTTGTTCCAAACCAAGGCCGGCATCAACGGAAAATCAATCAAGGTAATCATTGATGGTGGGAGTTGTCACAACTTGGCAAGCAAGGAGCTATGTGAGAAACTCAACTTGACGTACAAGAAGCACCCCAATCCTTACCATGTGCAATGGCTTAGTGACTCCGGCACCGTGAAGATCCAACACACGGTTCAAGTATCCTTCAAGATTGGCTCCTACGAGGACATGGTGGATTGTGATGTGGTACCAATGTCGGTTTGCCACTTACTTCTTGGCCGCCCTTGGCAATTTGACAAGGCCGCTACTCATGATGGGCGCACCAACTACTATAGCTTCAAATGGAACAATAAGATCCTAGTGCTCCGCCCAATGACTCCAAGCCAAATCATCGCCGACAATGCCAAGACAATTGTAAGAGCGCAAGAAAAACAATCCCCTAGTGAGTTGAGTGGTGAGAGAGAGCGAACCACATTCACGTGAGTGAGAGCCACAAGCCAAATATGAGTGAGAAAGGGAAAAGAGTGAGTCCCGGCGTAGTCTTGTTAGCCACCAAAAGTGAGATGAGAGAAGTGAGAGCAAACCCATCCACTTTCCACTTCGTGCTCTTATGCAAAGGAGATGGCAAAGACACTAACGACTTAACCCTGTTAGAGTAGATTATATTGTTCTGTATTACCCCATTGTATAAGGGGCTTTCTGCATATTGCACACCTGTACATGTACTATATATTGTGGCCTTTGGCCCCCTGGGAATACAAGCTGCTTATTCCTAACATGGTATCAGAGCAAGGTTAGGATTTTTTTTCGCACGTGCAGCTCGTGCCTTTTTCTTTCTCTCTACTCCTTGCCGCGCCCCGGCCGCCGCCGCCGTCTTCTCCCTGCCGCACGTTGCGGCCTCCGGTCGCCGGTCGTCGTCTTCTTCCCGTCTCGCGCCCGTGCTCGCTGCGTTCTCGCGCGGTGTGCCCGGTCGCCTCGCCCCCAACCCGTCCGCTGCTCCTGGCGCTCGACCCGTCCTCATCCGCGCATCCCCGCACCTGCATCCATCGCTCGCGTCCGCACCCCGGCATCCGTCGCGTCCGTGCTCCCACGCACGCATCCGTCGCTCGCGTCTCGTCCCCATCCTCCGCCGTCGGCCTCGTCCCCGTCCGCCGCCCGGCCTCACCGTCGTCGGCCTCGTCCCCAGCTGCTTGCCCAGCCTTGCCCGGCCTCCCCGTCGCCCGGCCTCCCCGTCGCCCGGCCTCCCGCGCGTCGCCTCCAGCCGCAACACCTGCGCCGCCATCCGTCGCATCCGCCCGGCCTCCCGCGCCCCGTCGGTCGACCTCCGCTGCCGCCCCGAGCCCAGCGTCGGTCCCTCCTCCGGCCCGGCCCGGCTCCTCTGCTCCCCTCAGGCCGGCCCGCCCTTGAGCTCCCCGTCGCCGGCCAGCCCCCCTCCGGCGCCAGAGCTGCCTCCTCCCGCCGGATCTCCTCCCGCCGCCGACCTCCACTGCCCTTCCGCGCCGGTCTCGTGAAGCTGTCGGTCTCTGCTGCTGTGTTGACCCGATCCACTTTTCAGTTTCAAAAAAAAAAAATGTCAGTTCCATCGTTTCTTGTGGATGACTCTTCCGCTGCTCCCGTCTTGCACTCGGGCCTTTCTTCGATCCTTGGTGCTTGTCCATCGACACCGCGTCTGTCGGCTCGCCGCTCTACATCGACTTTCGCGGCCTCTTCATGCGGCTATGGTCGCCCTTCGCCGCCTTGCGCTTTACCGACTCCGTCTCCGTCGGCTTGCCGCTCTTCGTCGACCCTCGCGGCCTCTTCCCGTGGTTATGACCGCGCTTTGCCGACTCCGTCTCCGTCGGTCTGCTGCTCTACACCGACTTTCGCGGCCTCTTCATGCGGCTATGGCCGCCCTTCGCCGCCTCCGTCTATGTCGGCTCGCCGCTCGACATCGCCTCTTGCGGCTTCTTCAGGCGGTTGTGACCGTCCTTCGTCGACTACGTCTTCATCGGCCTCTCCAGTCATGCCCCTTTCTGCGCATGAGATAGCGCAGCTTCGACGCCTACTTGATGCTTGGGACTCTTCACCGACAGGTTCTGCTGGTTCTGCGACTGCGTTTTCTGGCATTGAGCGACCACCTTCTCCTTCTCCAGGTACATCCCCATGGCTTCTTGATACTGGAGCTTCTTTTCATATGACTCCGTACTCTTCTTGCTGTTGCTTCTGTTCGACGCTGGTCTGTCTCCCAGCTTGATGTTCAGAATGCTTTTCTTAATGGCGAGTTGAGTGAGGAGGTTTACATGCAGCCTCCTCCTGGGTATTCTGTTCCCGATGGGATGGTTTGTCGTCTTCGACGATCCTTATATGGTCTTAAATAGGCCCCTCGTGCCTGGTTTGAGCGTTTCTCCTCTGTGGTTATTGCCGCTGGCTTCTCTCCCAGTGCTCATGATCCAGCACTGTTTGTCTACACCTCTTCTCGGTGTCGGACCTTATTGCTTCTCTATGTTGATGACATGATCATCACTGGTGATAACCCTGAGCACATTGCCTTTGTTAAGGCGCGTCTATGTGAGCAGTTTCTTATGTCTGATCTTGGTCCTCTTCGCTACTTTCTTGGGATTGAGGTTTCCTCTACAGCCGATGGCTTCTTTATCTCCCAGGAAAAGTATATTCAGGATCTTCTTTCTCGGGCTGATCTTAGTGATGAGCGCACTGTTGAGACTCCTATGGAGCTTAATGTTAAGCTTCGTCCTACTGATGGTGATCCTCTTTCTGATCCCACACGTTATCGTCATCTTGTTGGGAGTCTTGTTTACCTTGCTGTCACTCGCCCTGATATCTCTTATCCTGTTCATATTCTGAGTCAGTTTGTCTCAGCTCCTACCACCGTTCACTACAGTCATCTTCTTCGTGTCCTTCGTTATCTTCGTGGCACGATTACTCGGCGTCTTTTCTTCCCTAGTTCCAGCTCTCTCCAGCTCCAGTGTTACTCGGATGCCACGTGGGCAAGTGATCCTTTGGATCGTCGTTCCCTTTCTGCTTACTGTGTGTTTCTTGGTGGTTCGCTTATTGCTTGGAAGACAAAGAAACAGGTAGCGGTTTCCCGTTCGAGTGTTGAGGCTGAGCTGCGGGCTATGGCTTCGTTGATTGCTGAGGTGACCTGGTTACGGTGGTTACTTTCAGATTTTGGGGTCTCTGTTACGACACCCACTCCTCTTTTGTGCGACAGTACAGGTGCTATCAGTATTGCACGTGATCCGGTCAAGCATGAGCTGACCAAGCATATTGGTGTTGATGCTTCTTATACACGTGCTCAGGTACAGGATCAGGTTGTTGCGCTCCACTATGTGCCTTCAGACTTGCAGTTGGCGGATTTCTTTACGAAGGCACAAACCCGAGCGTAACATGACTTCTTACTCTCCAAACTCAGTGTTGTGGATCCACCATGAGTTTGAGGGGGGGTGTTAGAGTAGATTATATTGTTCTGTATTACCCCATTGTATAAGGGGCTTTCTGCATATTGCACACCTGTACATGTACTATATATTGTGGCCTTTGGCCCCCTGGGAATAGAAGCTGCTTATTCCTAACAAACCCAAGTTCCTCCGTCTATGTTGTCTATTTTGCAGGAATTCAAAGATGTCTTCCCGGATGAGCTACCTCAAGGACTTCCTCCCCTCCGTGGAATCGAGCATCGCATCGCCAAGGGACATGTTCGTGAAAACTTGAGTCCGTGCGCCGTTCCGGTCATCCTCGTCCCCAAGCAAGACGATACACTCCGAATGTGCATGGATTGCCGTCCCATCAACAATATCACGGTGAGGTATCGACATCCTATCCCACGACTGGATGACATGCTAGATGAGCTTAGTGGTGCCGCTATCTTCTCCAAAATTGATTTGAAAAGTGGCTATCATCAAATACGTATGCATGAAGGTGATGAATGGAAAACTGCATTTAAAACAAAACTTGGTCTTTATGAGTGGCTTGTCATGCCCTTTGGTCTTTCCAATGCTCCTTCACATTTATGTGTCTTATGAATCACGTCTTGCGCGCTTTCATTGGCAAGTTTGTGGTTGTCTACTTTGATGACATCCTTGTTTATAGCAAATCTTTGCATGAACATGTCGACCATGTGAAGCAAGTTTTGTTGGCCCTTCGTAATGCTTCGCTTTTTGCCAACCTCAAGAAATGTACCTTTTGCACCGACAAGCTTGTGTTTTTGGGTTATGTAGTTTCTTCCAAAGGGATTGAAGTTGACACCTCTAAGATTGAGGCAATCACAAATTGGCCACCGCCAACTAATCTTGCTCAACTTCGTAGCGCCCTTGGTTTTTTTGGGTTTTACCGTTGCTTTGTGAAAGATTTTAACACAATTGCTTGCCCCTTGAATGAGCTTACCAAAAAGAATGTACCCTTCATTTGGGGCAATGCTCAAGAATCGGCTTTCAATGAACTCAAGAAGAGATTGACCGAAGCTCCTTTACTTGCTTTGCCGGATTTCTCCAAAACTTTCGAACTTGAGTGTGACGCTAGTGGGCTTGGCATCGGTGGCGTCCTCATGCAATGTGGCCGTCCCGTTGCCTATTATAGCGAAAAACTTGATGGTGCTCGCCTAAACTACCCAATCTACGACAAGGAACTCTATGCCTTAGTACGTGTTTTGGAAGTATGGCAACACTACCTTTGGCCAAAAGAGTTTGTTATCCAGTCCGATCATGAATCTTTGAAATATTTGAAAACCCAAGCCAATTTGAATAAAAGGCATGCCAAATGGATTGAATTCATCGATTCTTTCCCCTATGTGGTGAAGTACAAAAAAGGCAAGGACAATATAGTTAAGGATGCTCTTTCCCGCAAGATGATCTTACTCACACAACTTGAAATCAACGTTTTGGGTCTTGATGACCTTAAAGAACTCTATGCTTCCGATTCTTTCTTTGGTCCTATCTTTACCAAGTGCACAATTGACAAAGGATGCGATGATTTCTACTTGCACAAGGGTTTCTTGTTTAAGGCTAACAAGCTATGCATTCCCGAGTCCTCGCTCCGTTTGTTGCTTTTACAGGAATCACATAGTGGCGGCCTCATGGGACACTTTGGACGTGACAAGACACTCGCCATGCTATCTACACACTACTTTTGGCCACGGATGACGCGTGATGTGGAGCGCTTGGTGCGTCGTTGCCCAACTTGCCTCAAAGCTAAGTCCACGTTGAACTCTCATGGTCTTTATATGCCTTTACCAATACCACACACAACCTTGGTCTGACATTAGCATGGATTTCGTCTTAGGATTACCTCGCACAAAGAATGGCAAAGATTCAATATTTGTTGTTGTCGATCGCTTCTCTAAAATGGCACACTTTATTCCTTGTAATAAGACTGTAACAGCCCAGATTTGATACCCTAAAATATGAGCCAAATTTTCACTTTTTGCTTGCATTGCATCATAGCATCCTTTATTAAATTGCTAATTTAAAATAAAGCAAGATTGGAAAACATTTAAAAGGGAACAAACACTTTCCCAAATTCTAAACCAAATGCTTTTGCTCAACTTAGCAAACCAAATTATTCTGGAATTTCCAAATTGTCCAGGAAGTTCCAAGAATATATTTGTTTAAATCTTTGTCAAAGGCAATTGCTTGTTAAGCAAACAAATAAAATTGGAGATTTCAAATTGGTTCAATACAAACTCTATTTTTGAAACAAAGCTAAACCTTTCCAAAAATTCAAAATAAATTATGGGAGCTTCATTATAATATTAGGAGCCTCCATAAATATTTTCATAGTTTGTGGAATTGCTTAATTATTCCAAGACAAAAAGGTTTGGAAATTATTAAAATTGCCATATTCAAACCCTATGAACAATTGGTGTTCAAAACTTTTTATTTTGCCACACCAATTTTTGTGGAGGTGCTAAATGTTATGGGGAACCTCTGTGAATTTCCCTGAATTAATAAAAATGGTTAGGGCCTCATTTAAAATCCCTAATTGCTGCTGGTGTTAAAAATGGAAAAAGGAAAAAGGGAGAACCCTGACAGAGGGGACCCACCTGTCAGCTCCATCGTTTCTGTGGCGACAGTGGGATCCCTGTCGCCATGGCCGCGCCCCACCACGGCCTCCACCGCGCTCCTCCTCGCGTCCCTGGCCCCCCTTGGAGCATAAAGGCCCCCTCCTCGACGTGCTGCTCCTCCTCCCCCTCCTTTTTCCCCCTGCACCGAAACCCTAGCCGCCAGCGCCATGTCCGTGACCTAAGCTAGACGCCGCCGTCGCATCGCCGACGACCGGAGCTCCCCCAGGGCAAGCCGAGCGCGCCATCGTCCTCGCCTCGTCGTCCTCGGTCCTCCTGCTGGGAGCAATCGGAGCCGGGAGCACGGGATCGAGGCCGTCGGTCTCGTCTTCTTCGCCGCCGTCCGCCGCACCGCCGCCACGATTCCGGCTCCATCTGAGCTCCTCCGTCTCCACCAAGCGCCCCATCGTGCTCAGGGTGAGCAGGGCTACCTCCTGGACATCTCCGTCCCCTTCTCCTTCCCCTAGGTCCCTAGTTGTGGCTTAGCCGCCGTCGGCCGTCCGCCGTCCGCCGCCACCGTGGTTGCTCCGGTGACCTCTTGTCACGTCCCGCCGCCACCTAGGTCGCCTCCATGCGTAGATCGCGTCCGTGCCCTCCGTTAGGTCTAGATCGCCGTGGATCGACGCATCGGTGCGCGACCGTGCCGCCGGTCGCCGTCGCGGACGCGCCGGTCCTGGCATCCCTGCCCAGGTCAAACCTGGCAGTGGGCCGGCCGGACGACGTGGCTGCCACCGTGGCAGCCGGCCCACCAGTCAGTGGCTCTGGCTAGCCACTGGCCCGGTGAAAAACGTTTCGGCCAATAATTCCTGAATTTAAATAAACAGAAAATTATGTTAAACTTTGAATTGGCATAACTTTTGAACCACTTATCCAAAAATTACAAATAATATGTCAAAATGCTCAGCTATGAAATGCCTATCTGTTAGTACCTTTGGATAAATTAATTGGTCGAAATAAATTGCCTTTATTTGCTGAATACTAAAATGGCAGAAATAAGGTTGATTTTGGAAATTCCATATCTCTATGAATAATTGTCCAAAAATTATGGTTAAGCTCTATAAATGTTCAGGAAAACAACATCTTCATGTTAGTTCCATTTCCACATGACAATGAACATTCACATTGCTGTTTAAATTAAAATTGCTAAAATGGCAGAATTAATTCCATTTTAGAAAATGCATAACTTGAGTTGTATTTGCTCAAAAATTATGAACAATAGCTCAAAATGTTCAGCAAGTCTTAAGCTACCATAATATGACAATTGAGAGGCTTGTAGATTTAATTTTGGTGCTGACCCTTAAAAATAAATAAATGGCAGAATTAAATCAAATATTGGAAATGCCATAACTTGTTGAATATTAATTCAAAAATTGCAAACGATATACCAAAATGATCAGTGAATTAATACCTATCTAATATTGTCAATTTTCATGCATATATACCTCATATTTCAGTACTGGATGTTTTGGTTAATTACCTAAATCACTAAGTTAAAGATGGAGTTTTAACCTGTTAATTGCAATATTTGTTTTAGGGGTTCCATTTAACTTGTGGGACATGCCCAAATACTTTTAATTGCATAATATGATCATCTCATCATGATTGTGCATTGCACCTTGTCTTCGTGTTATTTATTTTGTCTCTTGTTGTTGTTTGTGTTCCGTAGATTCAGGAGTCGAGGTTCCACCACAATACCTCGACAACCAGTGCGACCATCTTTACCAGCAAGGCAAGAGCTAACCTAACCTTCTTGGCATATTCTCATCCTATTAGTACAATTATTTTCATCCACCATAATATTGCATTCGTTTCTCGCAACAGCTTTTGGTCAGTGTATAGAGTATCCTATCACTTGCATGCTCCCTGAACCATTACCTGTTTCCCCACCTATTAACCATAGGTTGAAGTGTTGGCCTGAGATAATCTATGTCTGTTGTATGTCATGCTTAGATATGCTTAGTCATGCTTAGTCGAATGCTTAAGTTGTCCGTTGAATATTTCCATGCTTGTGAAGTTGAAGGGAATGTCGGACAGTGGTGGTTACTTGTGTACTAATTAATTGCTAAAAGGCTTGGATGAGTTGCCAACAAGGTTGCTGGTGTCTTTCCTCATTCTTGCTGCCTAGGTGCGAGTTCTCATCGCTTGAACCAAGAACCGATCGTGCTTCCAAAGGTGGGAGTATGGGCTCCTTACTAACCGAATAATTAGTGCGGGCGTATCCAAGGGTCCTCTAGTTTGCGCTTTCCATTTGCGAGTGTGTGGCCGATGGATGAAGATGAAAAAGATGATGTGATGACGATGATGGTGATAGGAGTGGCGATGGGGCAGGGTGTTGAAATAGGCGCTGAACTTGTCCTGTCGTCACGATGACCCTTGGATAGTCTCATGCTTTGTAAAGGT
Organism: Puccinellia tenuiflora; assembly: GCA_012064385.1. Lineage (NCBI taxonomy): Eukaryota > Viridiplantae > Streptophyta > Magnoliopsida > Poales > Poaceae > Puccinellia > Puccinellia tenuiflora. Next base: position 373,786 of record QRDG01000432.1, on the reverse strand, counting down.
TTAACCGCGCCTGCCCTGCCGGCTTTCCCCGGAAGAGAGCTAATTGTACAGGCAAGGGGTCGGACGGTACCAATGGTAAAAACAGTACACCCCTGCAGGGTTTAATCTTTTCGAAAAGCCGTGTCCGCGGTTATGGACAAATCTTGGGAATTGATTATGAGATCATAGAGAACCTGAACCTTTAATTAAATGGCAGCTAGAGGTTGCATAATCAACGTGTGATAAAGGTTCATTTCCTCGAGGGTGATTCGAGGGAGTGCCTTGGTGGAGATAGTTGGAGTTGCTGATTACAGTAGGTTCCCCGTGAACCGAAGAGAAAAGTGTTACCCTCTTATCCCCTTATTAAAACCTTCTGATTAGACGATGCCATGAGTCCTAGTCTTCGGAAGGAAACAAAACCAGCTTTATGCAAAACAACCACTTATATAGCTTTGAAGCCTCCGTCAGCATCGGGCCTATATCGCCCTACTAATTCTTGCGAGTACGTCGTACTCAGCCTTGCTTTGTTGATTATTATTTGTTTCAGAGGAGGACTCCACCGAACTGGAAGGTGGGTTCTACGTTGACTTCGACGAGTAGTCTGGGGTTCCCAGGTGGCAGCTTGGGACGTCATGGAACAGGCTGGCACGGGATGTTTATCTGTAGGCCTCTTAGGCCATAATTTGGATCTTGTTGTTTAGACAACTATAATTTGCTTCCGCTGTTGTAATGATGGGTCAGTGACCTCTGATGTGTCATTTGCTATCTTTCTCAATTATATGAGTTGAACTATGATATCTTTGTGTCGTAGAGTCTGTGATGTGCCAGTTCGTTCCACAAGTCTCGGTCTCTTTATTATACATGGAAGCGATGTCTGAGCTTATGGCATGATTGAGGTGTTGTGTGCCGATGATCCATTCCGAGCACACCTGCCAAAGTGTATTGGCCTGGGATTGGTAAACCCAGTAACCCTCAATTGTGTAGCATGACCGGTTACAACGTTCCACTGTATAGTTCTGGGGTCGGGGCGCTACAAATTGGTATCAGAGCAGGACTGCCTGTAGGAAACCCGTTCTATTGGTCGAAGTTGAGTCTAGAGTTGGTAAAATTATTATTTATGAAATAAAATGAGTTGTGAAAACCATCTTAGGAATTCTTTTTACTCCTTACCCAACTCGCTCTAACTCTGAGTCACCTTACCTCTATTTGATTTAACGATGCTTCTGCTCGTCTGCAAAATCCAAATCTTTAGGAATCTCGGGGTTGGATTCTATCTTTAGTTAGTGGTTAACTTTGCTCGTCTGCAAATTCTAAAGCCCGAAGAAAGGAAATGTTGCGGATCGTCAAGAAATTCCCTTGCTTTAGCCCAAGATCTTGAACCGAAGGTCCCGGATTGTGCTAGGGCTCAGGTGTAATGATTTATGAGGGTTGTCACCCATGTGAGCATTATGCTATTCGTGAGTCCCAGTGCATGAAGCTGATCTTTAACCCAAGATCTTTCCCGTTTAATCCTGATGTTAGTGGTCAAACCCTACATCAGGTTGGCAAAATCTGAAGTTAATCCTCGAGCTCGAGCTTGCAGCTGTAATTGACTTGCGCAGCAATGCTTTTCTCTGTCGCTAACCGTATCTGGACTTTCTGTCATGAAACCATCTGGATCACGACAAGATTGCTCTTAGCGAGTTTTCTGTCAATGTTTGTGTTTCCTCCAAAAACACTTGCTAGTAAAACCCTTTCAGCACTAGTTGTTGGGAGAGTGCTGACTTATGCTTCTGCAACATCTTGGGATTTCTCCTGAGCATGTTTCTTACTCCTGAATTGTTGTTCGACCTTTATCTGCCAGTTGACAGTCAAGTGTTATCGTGCATTGGTGTGTTCGATGCATGTTACCCTTGTGGTCCGACAATACATTCCACCCCGGGATGTTAGGATAAACAAACTCTGGTACCTTGTCAACTTATCGGACCAGGTCAAAGTATTGTAATCCGCAGAATCAGAGGCTTGTCCAGCTTTTGGTCTGTTCAACCTTAGCGTGTCACACTCTTTAATATCAAGAGGTCGTGCTTAGTCTCATGACGTACTTGATGAAGTGATGCTCTTACCCTTCCTTATCCATCTACCTCCGAGCTACTCGGGCTCGAGATTGTTGAGGATGCATATCGATGTGGTAATCGGATATTCTTAGCAATTGTTATTGTTTTGAGATCCAAGGACTTTAATCGCAATTCTAGCTCATGTTCTGGAGATTGACGCTGTGGTCAATTATTGAGATCCTTACCTCTCTTTATCCGGTGTAACTCCTCTCGGACATGTCAAGTCTGAAATACCGCATGCCTAACCAAATCTGAATCTCAAGCAAAATGATGGTTGGTGTTCCTTAAGAGTATAACCTAGGCCTTGTGTAAATCCGGCAAGTTTGAGGTGGTGGTTGCCCTAACTAACTGGAAGGTCTATTGGGATATCCTCTTGCCTTTCATAAAATCAAACCACTCTCCATGAGGGTATTGTGCGACTTATTCTAGAAGTTGTCCTCATGGCCTCTTTGCAATCTTAAAGGTCCGATCTCTACTTGATGACCTATTGAAGGCTCTTCCGAAGCCTGATGGTGGGATCTAGAACATCGAGGAGAACATTGACGTGGTGTTGCTAAAAATGTCTCTCGGTCGTTTCTCCTATCCTCTGCTCGATCTTTGTTTGGTCAAGTTGTTCCAAGTTTCCCCCAATGGCTTGTGGTCTTGTCCAAAGTTCATATTTACAACCCTTGGAGAAATTTTGTTTATTACCTTGAACTATCTTCTGACTTTCTCGTCGGCACGTCATGCTTGTTCTCTGACCCTCTGCATTGAGGAAGATCATCGTGGGATCGAGACGATTGTTTAAGTTAAGGGTTGTCGTGTTTCCCTCATCCCTCTTCCTACTCTAGGAATCTCGGGGCGAGATTCTTGTAAGGGGGGTAGATTTGTAACAGCCCAGATTTGATACCCTAAAATATGAGCCAAATTTTCACTTTTTGCTTGCATTGCATCATAGCATCCTTTATTAAATTGCTAATTTAAAATAAAGCAAGATTGGAAAACATTTAAAAGGGAACAAACACTTTCCCAAATTCTAAACCAAATGCTTTTGCTCAACTTAGCAAACCAAATTATTCTGGAATTTCCAAATTGTCCAGGAAGTTCCAAGAATATATTTGTTTAAATCTTTGTCAAAGGCAATTGCTTGTTAAGCAAACAAATAAAATTGGAGATTTCAAATTGGTTCAATACAAACTCTATTTTTGAAACAAAGCTAAACCTTTCCAAAAATTCAAAATAAAATTATGGGAGCTTCATTATAATATTAGGAGCCTCCATAAATATTTTCATAGTTTGTGGAATTGCTTAATTATTCCAAGACAAAAAGGTTTGGAAATTATTAAAATTGCCATATTCAAACCCTATGAACAATTGGTGTTCAAAACTTTTTATTTTGCCACACCAATTTTTGTGGAGGTGCTAAATGTTATGGGGAACCTCTGTGAATTTTCCCTGAATTAATAAAAATGGTTAGGGCCTCATTTAAAATCCCTAATTGCTGCTGGTGTTAAAAATGGAAAAAGGAAAAAGGGAGAACCCTGACAGAGGGGACCCACCTGTCAGCTCCATCGTTTCTGTGGCGACAGTGGGATCCCTGTCGCCATGGCCGCGCCCCACCACGGCCTCCACCGCGCTCCTCCTCGCGTCCCTGGCCCCCCTTGGAGCATAAAGGCCCCCTCCTCGACGTGCTGCTCCTCCTCCCCCTCCTTTTTCCCCCTGCACCGAAACCCTAGCCGCCAGCGCCATGTCCGTGACCTAAGCTAGACGCCGCCGTCGCATCGCCGTCGACCAGAGCCTCCCCGAGACCAGCCGAGCGCGCCATCGTCCTCGCCTCGTCGTCCTCGTCCTCCTGCTGGGAGCAATCGGAGCCGGGAGCACGGGATCGAGGCCGTCGGTCTCGTCTTCTTCGCCGCCGTCCGCCGCACCGCCGCCACGATTCCGGCTCCATCTGAGCTCCTCCGTCTCCACCAAGCGCCCCATCGTGCTCAGGGTGAGCAGGGCTACCTCCTGGACATCTCCGTCCCCTTCTCCTTCCCCTAGGTCCCTAGTTGTGGCTTAACCGCCGTCGGCCGTCCGCCGTCCGCCGCCACCGTGGTTGCTCCGGTGACCTCTTGGTCACGTCCCGCCGCCACCTAGGTCGCCTCCATGCGTAGATCGCGTCCGTGCCCTCCGTTAGGTCTAGATCGCCGTGGATCGACGCATCGGTGCGCGACCGTGCCGCCGGTCGCCGTCGCGGACGCGCCGGTCCTGGCATCCCTGCCCAGGTCAAACCTGGCAGTGGGCCGGCCGGTCGACGTGGCTGCCACCGTGGCAGCCGGCCCACCAGTCAGTGGCTCTGGCTAGCCACTGGCCCGGTGAAAAACGTTTCGGCCAATAATTCCTGGAATTTAAATAAACAGAAAATTATGTTAAACTTTGAATTGGCATAACTTTTGAACCACTTATCCAAAAATTACAAATAATATGTCAAAATGCTCAGCTATGAAATGCCTATCTGTTAGTACCTTTGGATAAATTAATTGGTCGAAATAAATTGCCTTTATTTGCTGAATACTAAAATGGCAGAAATAAGGTTGATTTTGGAAATTCCATATCTCTATGAATAATTGTCCAAAAATTATGGTTAAGCTCTATAAATGTTCAGGAAAACAACATCTTCATGTTAGTTCCATTTCCACATGACAATGAACATTCACATTGCTGTTTAAATTAAAATTGCTAAAATGGCAGAATTAATTCCATTTTAGAAAATGCATAACTTGAGTTGTATTTGCTCAAAAATTATGAACAATAGCTCAAAATGTTCAGCAAGTCTTAAGCTACCATAATATGACAATTGAGAGGCTTGTAGATTTAATTTTGGTGCTGACCCTTAAAAATAAATAAATGGCAGAATTAAATCAAATATTGGAAATGCCATAACTTGTTGAATATTAATTCAAAAATTGCAAACGATATACCAAAATGATCAGTGAATTAATACCTATCTAATATTGTCATTTTCATGCATATATACCTCATATTTCAGTACTGGATGTTTTGGTTAATTACCTAAATCACTAAGTTAAAGATGGAGTTTTAACCTGTTAATTGCAATATTTGTTTTAGGGGTTCCATTTAACTTGTGGGACATGCCCAAATACTTTTAATTGCATAATATGATCATCTCATCATGATTGTGCATTGCACCTTGTCTTCGTGTTATTTATTTTGTCTCTTGTTGTTGTTTGTGTTCCGTTAGATTCAGGAGTCGAGGTTCCACCACAATACCTCGACAACCAGTGCGACCATCTTTACCAGCAAGGCAAGAGCTAACCTAACCTTCTTGGCATATTCTCATCCTATTAGTACAATTATTTTCATCCACCATAATATTGCATTCGTTTCTCGCAACAGCTTTTGGTCAGTGTATAGAGTATCCTATCACTTGCATGCTCCCTGAACCATTACCTGTTTCCCCACCTATTAACCATAGGTTGAAGTGTGGGCCTGAGATAATCTATGTCTGTTGTATGTCATGCTTAGATATGCTTAGTCATGCTTAGTCGAATGCTTAAGTTGTCCGTTGAATATTTCCATGCTTGTGAAGTTGAAGGGAATGTCGGACAGTGGTGGTTACTTGTGTACTAATTAATTGCTAAAAGGCTTGGATGAGTTGCCAACAAGGTTGCTGGTGTCTTTCCTCATTCTTGCTGCCTAGGTGCGAGTTCTCATCGCTTGAACCAAGAACCGATCGTGCTTCCAAGGTGGGAGTATGGGCTCCTTACTAACCGAATAATTAGTGCGGGCGTATCCAAGGGTCCTCTAGTTTGCGCTTTCCATTTGCGAGTGTGTGGCCGATGGATGAAGATGAAAAAGATGATGTGATGACGATGATGGTGATAGGAGTGGCGATGGGGCAGGGTGTTGAAATAGGCGCTGAACTTGTCCTGTCGTCACGATGACCCTTGGATAGTCTCATGCTTTGTAAAGGTTTAACCGCGCCTGCCCTGCCGGCTTTCCCCGGAAGAGAGCTAATTGTACAGGCAAGGGGTCGGACGGTACCAATGGCTAAAAACAGTACACCCTTGCAGGGTTTAATCTTTTCGAAAAGCCGTGTCCGCGGTTATGGACAAATCTTGGGAATTGATTATGAGATCATAGATAACCTGAACCTTAATCAAATGGCAGCTAAAGGTTGCATAATCAACGTGTGATAAAGGTTCATTTCCTCGAGGGTGATTCGAGGGAGTGCCTTGGTGGAGATAGTTGGAGTTGCTGATTACAGTAGGTTCCCCGTGAACCGAAGAGAAAAGTGTTACCCTCTTATCCCCTTATTAAAACCTTCTGATTAGATGATGCCATGAGTCCTAGTCTTCGGAAGGAAACAAAACCAGCTTTATGCAAAACAACCACTTATATAGCTTTGAAGCCTCCGTCAGCATCGGGCCTATATCGCCCTACTAATTCTTGCGAGTACGTCGTACTCAGCCTTGCTTTGTTGATTATTATTTGTTTCAGAGGAGGACTCCACCGAACTGGAAGGTGGGTTCTACGTTGACTTCGACGAGTAGTCTGGGGTTCCCAGGTGGCAGCTTGGGACGTCATGGAACAGGCTGGCACGGGATGTTTATCTGTAGGCCTCTTAGGCCATAATTTGGATCTTGTTGTTTAGACAACTATAATTTGCTTCCGCTGTTGTAATGATGGGTCAGTGACCTCTGATGTGTCATTTGCTATCTTTCTCAATTATATGAGTTGAACTATGATATCTTTGTGTCATAGAGTCTGTGATGTGCCAGTTCGTTCCACAAGTCTCGGTCTCTTTATTATACATGGAAGCGATGTCTGAGCTTATGGCATGATTGAGGTGTTGTGTGCCGATGATCCATTCCGAGCACACCTGCCAAAGTGTATTGGCCTGGGATTGGTAAACCCAGTAACCCTCAATTGTGTAGCATGACCGGTTACAACGTTCCACTGTATAGTTCTGGGGTCGGGGCGCTACAAAGACCAACGATGCTTCACACATTGCAACTTTGTTCTTTAGGGAAATCGTTCGTCTACATGGGGTGCCGAAGACCATTGTTTCGGACCGCGATGTCAAGTTCACAAGCTACTTTTGGAAGGCATTGATGGCAAAGCTAGGAGTCAAGCTCCTCTTCTCCACCGCTTACCACCCACAAACCGATGGCCAAACCGAGGTGGTGAATCGAAGCTTATCAACTCTCCTTCGCGCATTAATCAAGCCAAACATCAAAGGTTGGGAGGAATGCATACCGCACGCCGAGTTCTCCTACAACCGTGCCTCCCACCGGGCGACCAAGCGAAGACCGTTTGAGGTTGTCTATGGGTTCAACCCCAACACCGCCCTAGACATCCTCCCACTCCCTCTACACGAGCGCACCGACATGGACGTCGACAAGAGAGCCGACTACATGAAGTCATTACATGAGTCAACTCGAGCAACTCTAGAGGAGCACACCAAGCGCCAAGCTACCAAGATCAACAAGTTGAAGAAGCCCATAATATTCGAAGAAGGAGATCATGTGTGGCTACACCTCCGCAAGGACCGTTTTCCAGATGAAAGAAAATCCAAACTTGCTCCTCGCGGTGACGGGCCTTTCAAAGTGCTCAAGCGCATCAACGACAACGCCTACAAGATCGATATCCCAACATCCAAGTACTTGGTGCATGACACGTTCAACGTCGCCGACCTATCTCCCTTCCACGGAGATGCAAGCGTTCAAGAGGATGACGAGTCGAAGACGACTCTTTCCGAAGGGGGGGAGATGATGTAGCCCCACATGTGGACAACACCATGGACACCATGCCGATTGGCCCAATGACAAGATCAAGAGTCAAAGCTCTTCATGAAAAGGTGACCTCGCTCCTCTCGATGTGTGATCTCGACCTCCCTTTGAATTGTTTGCTACCTCATGCCGGTACCTTGTGTATACTCAGGATCCACCCGGAAGATGACCCACAATGGAGTCAAGAAGATGGCCAAGAGGAAATCCAAGAAGATGGGCAAGAAGAGGAAGAAGGAGGCAAAAGCTCAAGGCGGAGCCAGCCGGCCTCCAGGCCGGCCTGGGCCGGCCCCCATGCCGGACCCCCACCCGAGCCGGCCGGCCTCCAGGCCGGCCTAGGCCGGCCCCCAGGCCGGACCTCCACCCGACGCAGCCGGCCTCCAGGCCGGCCTAGGCCGGCTTCCAGGCCGGACCTCCACCCGACGCAGCCGGCCTCCAGGCCGGCCTAGGCCGGTTTCCAGGCCGGACCCCCACCTGTGCCGGCCGGCCTCCAGGCCGGCCTAGGCCGGCCCCCAGGCCGGTTCCCCACCTTCCTGCCTCGTTTTGTACTAAGACTATAAGTAGCTTTCCCCTTTCCCCATTTGAGGTCAGACTGAATTTGAGACTTGTGTGAGCTATGCTCCTCCTCCCTCGTAGCTAGGGTGCCTCGTTGAGGTAGATCTTGTTGTTGCTACTCTTTCACTACGGTGTCTCTAGTAGTGCAAACCAATCTTTCACTGCGGTGATTCTATTGGATCGGTGGACCGGCCGGTAAGAGCAATCGGTTTCAACAAGAGTAAGTTTGGCTTTGATTCTTCGATCTAAAGGCTACCTTTTTGAGGGTTTGTTGTTGGGTGGAGTTCTCAGCAAGATTTGCTAGTTATCCTTGTGTTTTGCCCACGAATCTCCCTCGCTACCCTCCGTGTTCTTCGTGTTCATCCCCTTTTCCCCTCAAATCCGTGAAGACCGGGCCTAGCCCTACATCAAATTGATTTCGAGGCGGAAACCCTCGAGACCCGATCATATTCTCTAGAAAACATCCGAGGTCGCCGCCGTCGCCAACCCTAAATCGGGAGGGTTCTGGAACTCTTCCCGGCACCCTGTCGGGGGGGGGGGGGGGAGATCGTCACCGGAGGCATCTACACCACCGTGCCTGCCTCCGGAGTGATGCGTGAGTAGTCCACCACGGGACTACGGGTCCATGGCAGTAACTAGATGGTTGTCTCTTCTCCTTGTACTCCATTGCTTAGATCTAGTGAGCTGCCTATCATGATCAAGATCATATTATCTGTAACTGATACATGATGTGTTTGCTTGGATCCGATTAATTGTGGAAATCATTACTCTTGTTCATCTCTATGTTATGTTTTATCTATGATCTTGCATGTTCTCCGATGCTAGTGGATGCTTTGGCCAAGTAATTGTTAGTGTATTCAGAGAGAGTATTTATGCTAGATAGTGGGTTCATGCCTTCTTGAGCAGAGTGTGACTGACAGAAACGCTCATGTCAACGAATGTGCTATTGCCACTAGGGGGGAAATAGCGGTGTTATTTCCTTGTGTTATTTACATTGCTTACATTATGCACAATGATTATTGCAATGATCTGTTGCTTGCAACTTAGTACTTCTGGGTGACATGCTGGATAGCGATCCCGGGGTTGATTATTAGTCATAGATGCAGTTGGATAACGGTTTATGTATTTTGACGTAATGCCCATATTAGATGAAACGGTGAACTATATTGTTTTATGATAGCATTGTTATGCGCCCACAATTCTGTCAATTGCCCTGTCAATTGCCTTGCTGTAATTTGTTTACCCATCATGCATATCTTTTGGAGAGACACCACTAGTTATTTATGGACCCCGGTCCTATTTTCTTATACTGTTTACAACCGTTTTAATAGCTTTTCGTAATCATTTGCTCGCTGGTCAAATTTCACTCTCATCATATTTTAAACTTGCACATTTAATTCTTTGTGTTCAGCAAGCCGGAGAGATTGACAACCTCTCTGTTTCGTTGGGGCAAAGTAGTTTGTTTGTGATTGTGTGCAGGTCCACATCAATTGTCACAAACGGCGCCGTTGACACCTAGCTAAGCCTTCTTCAATTCCTACTTGATTCGATAACCTTGGTTTTGTAATCAATGAAAACTGCTGCTTTGCTGCACCATACCTTCCTCTTGGGGTTCCCCGGCGAACATGTGATCCACGCCATCAGTCCTCGAGTAGGTAAATGATAATAAAATAATTTTTAAAGTGACATGCTACCAACACAACCTTGATCAAATAATAACGTAAAGCACATGATCAAGGTAAGAACGAAGTGATCCAAGACAAAGGTCTATTGAATAAAGTAAACAATGATTAACCGAGTGTAACATCTAAGCAAAAAAATTCACGAATAGTACTTTGGAGACTTAAAAGTATGAAACTTGACATGATTGATATATCACAAAGGAACATTCTCTCGTCAAAGGTGTTTAACCAACACAAAGGAAGATTTAAGTTTTTAGCAAAAGCTTCAACTTGCAACATATTTATCTCATGATAAGGTCAATACAAAGTTTTCATAGTTAGACATAAAGATAACAGGTAGTAAGACTTGCACCACAATTGATACTATGTGTTTGCTTGAAGGATAAAGATTGGAAATGAAAACTGACTCAACATAAAAGTAAAAGAAAGACCCTTCGTAGAGGGAAGCAGAGATTAATCATGTGCTAGAGCTTTTTAGTTTTTTTATAAAACAGAAGTAAAACAATTTTGAGATATGCATGATTTTGTCAACGAATCCACATCAAAGAAATCCGCTAGCCCCCCATACCAAGCAAGGCTTTTAAACTTTTGAGAGCGGCTGAATAATTAGAGGAATGATGTCACTCCCCATTCTCCATTTGTTCCACGAACCATATTTTATCGATTTCTTGACCATGTGTGTGAAGGAGATGCAGTGGGTTATATTTATATTTTGATTTGAGACACGGGGTCTCTTGCCAGCTGTCTTGCAAATTTAAGTGAGCACGTAATCCATGTTCACCATGTAAAAGGGGGGAAATGACCTTGCTTGACACATGATATAACAAACTTCTTTACTACTTCCTCACAAGCTAAAAACAGAGACACAAATTGGAGTATTTTGAAGGTTTAAAGGTAGCACATGAAAAAATTCCTTAGAGTGGTAGGAAAATACCACATGTAGGTAGGTATGCTGGACACAACTGGCAAAGATATTTGGCTTAAGAATTTGGATGCACGAGAAGTATTTCTTCTCAGTACGGAATTTTTAGGCTTAGCAAGGTATCAAGCAAACACATAACATAAACCTAGTTCATGAATGACTACATGATATACTTTAAGCATAACCATTAGACTCCACACTGTCTCCTTGTTAGCCAAACCATCTGCTTGCAAAAAGAACATCTAGACTTTGTGAGCTACCAAGCAGTACAAGCGCCATAATTTTAAGCTATACGGTAGTTCTTCACTAATTCATTCTTAAGTAAATGATCCACAAGTTTAAGCATCAATCTACTTCATATCTCAAAATAATTGACAAGTATCAAATATTTAAGACAACGATCTACAAGATTATGCAAGCACTTCTTTTCACCACTTCCTACATGATTTTTTCCTTTCAACCAAAACATCAATCAACTTATTTGAAAAAACTCTCTAAATAAATATGAATGAAAACACAAGAGAGTACTTCCTAATTACAAAACTAATAGCTCTGAACAAGAGATAAATGAAAAACAAGAGCTAGAAGCAAGAATAATAAAAGCTAAACACTCAACACATAGAAGTGAAGAACATGAGTGTTTTGAAAAAGCAGAGCGTGTCTCTCTCCCAAACAAGAATGCAAGGATCCAATTTATTGCAAAGAACATAGAACATAACATAAACAAACTAAAAATAAAAACAAACTGACGCTCCAAGAATAACACATAATGTGTAAAGGAATAAAAATATAGTACCACGAGTAAAACTGATGATTGTTGATGAAGAAGGGGATGCCCAAGGCATCCCCAAGCTTAGATGCTTGTGACTTCTTGAATATTGCAATGGAGGGTCCATGAGGAGCCTCCCCAAGCTTGAGCTTTTATCCCTTCTTGATCTTTATTCATCACCTCGCTCTTGAATACTTAAAAACTTGCTTCACACAAAACTTATGGTAACTTCATTAGAGGGGTCAGTCCACAAAAATAAAATCTTCCTTCAGTTCCAAAGCACATATCATGAACTTATTTTATTTTTAAACATTAGTTAATGTCACCAAGATCTAAGTAAAGCTCTCGCTCTCAAAAGAACCTTACTTTGCCCGTAAAATAAGCAATGCAAAACTAAGACAGAATCTGTCAAAAACAGAACAGACTGTAAAGATGAATTTTCCGGGGTACTTCTGGACCTCAAATCAGAAAACGTTAAACTAGAGAAAGGTAAACAAAAATTTCAGCCGCAGATGACGCTCTGTGGTGTTTTAGAATTTCGAACAATAACGAGCAGAAATCTGTTTCTGGACAGCAAACTCACAAATTAGTCTCCCTCTCTTTAGAGGCTATTCTTGGCACAAAAAACCACAACAAAAAGATACAAGGGATTTGTTACAGAGGTAATATTACCCAAAACATAACCAAAACAAAAATAAACAGAAGGTACAAATAAAATGGGTTGCTTCCCATAAGCGCTTTTCTTTAATGCCTTTTAGCTAGGCACAAGGGCAAATTCAAGTTTTATCAACAGTACCAACTTCAAGATTAAAATCATTACCTCCCTCAATAAGATCATCTTTCTTTTTACAAGGGGAAAACATCTTTCGATTAATGGAAGCATTAAGTCTCATAAGTCCATACTTAACATTAATAAAACATTCAACAGTTTTAAGAAATGATCTCGAATTTTTCTAAGACTACAAAGTCGATCAATGGGAAAAGTTTTGTTTCAAAAAACAACAAGGATTCCATTAGCTATTCCCAAAATCTTAGAGATAGTTACATTAGCATGAGAATGATAAAATGGGTAATCAATAGTGTTCTTATATGTAAGAGAGTCATACACCATTTTTGGCATGATTGAAGCAGTGGAACCTAAATCACTATAAGCCATAAAGTTTTGGTGATCAATTTCAATTTTAATAAAATGTTCTCAATCATTTTTTTATCATAGCAAGGGGTTGATTAATTTCAGAAATACTCTCATTTTTACTTATGGAAAGATCATTTAAAGTTTTCTCCATCTTGTCTATTTTTTCAATAACTATAACAGTTTTATCCATCATAGGAAAAATAGACAACCCATTTATAATTCTAAAAGCCTTAATTGCATCATATTCAAAAAAAGGTTTCTCAAACCATAACATCTAAAGCGTGTTGATACACAGATGTAAGACCAAAGTAGAAAAAATTTAGGAGAACACCCAGTTCAATCCTGGGTTGCATTTTTTTGTATGGTTATGAAATTATCTCCCAAGCATTTTAAACTCTCTCCAACCTTTTATTCAAAGGTAAAATTTCTCCTAAAAATGTCATATCCGAAGGGCTAGTGTCAATTTCCTATTAGGTATTTCTCCTAAGAATTATGTTAGTGAATTATTCGGTTGTGTGTAGTGTCAATTTCCTATTAGGTATTTCTCCTAAAAATTATGTTAGTGAATTATTCGGTTGTGTGTAGTGTCAATTTCCTATTAGGTATTTGGGTATCCCTAGGTGGAATATTGATTCTCATAAATTCGGTCCTAAGTAATATGGTAATGTATATGATATCATTCTTTCAGTTACCAAAAGGAGTCTTACAAAACTGGACTATTTCCGATCTAGATTCTTTTGGTAAAGAGATAACGAAATAAATAAATATAGACTCTCTAGATGGGATATTGTTTGCCGTTAAGAAGACCAGGGAGGGATGGGTACTAATGACCTACATGTCAAAAACACAGGCCTAATCGGTTTTTAAGTTACTCACCGAATATGGTGTTTGGCAAACGCTTCTTAGAAGGATATATTGGCTCAAAACCATTGTCCCAGGTATATTAGAAACCGGGTAACTCGCACTTTTGGGCGGACCTCATGGGGATGAAGAAACACTTCTTTTGCTTTGGTGCTTTTAATATTAAGGATGGAACGAAAATTTGTTTCTAGGAGGATAAATGGTTAGGTGATACCACTCTCCGAGAACAATATCCAACTCCATACAATATTGTTTGTCATAAAAGCAATAAAATAGCTACGGTTATGCAGTCTTCGGTTCCAAATGTGACGTTCAGACGAACTCGTTTTGGATCTCGCCTTGCAATGTGGAATGCCCTATTAGGGCTGCTGAATTTGGTTCAATTATCGCAAGGGCAAGATGAGTTTCTTTGAAATATACATACGAGTGGAATGTTCTATGTAGATTCCATGTATAAAGCTTTGGTTCACTCCAATATGCCGGTTGATGACAATAAAAAAAAATATGAAAAATGAAGATACCACTGAAGCTGAATTTTTTTGCGTGGTATATTCATAAAGGGGTTATTTTAGACAAAGACAATCTTGCCAAACGCAGTTGACATGAATGTACAAAATGTGTTTTTTCTCCACATGAGGAAACGATCAAACACTATTCTTCCAATGCAAGGTTGCTCGTTCTATTTGGCCAGCCATTCAAATAGGTTCTAACTTATATCTACCGCGTTCTGTTGCAAATACTTTTTACCAACTGACTACATGATGTGGATTAGAAAGGTAAAACTATTATTAGGGTGGGAGCGCTAGCAGTTATATGGTCACTCTGGCTTTATAGAAATGACCAGATTTTAATGATAAAATTTCTTTTTATGTAAGTAATATACCGATGCACAAGTTTGCTTCTTTCGTGGTCCATATTAAAACATGTGGAAAATCAAGACTTTTATGGAGGCATCTGCACGTCTAGAGAATACGGCGAGGGATATTTTTTATCTGGCATGCAGTATTTAGGGATTTTCGGATTGGTCCTTCAGTTTCATAGGTTTTAAAATTATAATTGTACTTTGCCGGTGATATATTTTCTTGTTCTTTTGCAACTATGCTGGGTGCTTGTGGCTGGATGCATTATATTATGATGTATTGTTAATGGATTGAAATGAAAAAGCCCGTTATCACGAAAAAAGTAAGTAACGGGTAGTGGTGCCTTACCTCGATGAAAGCCGGACAATCATGGCAGGGTTCGCATCGGCAAGATTGGCACACTTTCTGAGAGAAGCAAACCAAACGGCAGATTTAGTAGCGAAGTCTATATATGATCCTGATAATTTGTAAGTTAGAGGAGCCACCTTGTTTCTTGTTCCTCAATTGGTGGAATATGTAACCATTATTGATTAATAAAGGTTACTCACTTGTTAAAAAAAAATACTACTACTATTGAACAACTCTGATTCAGGTGACCGAAACAACGAGGCGTTGAGAAGAGAAGGACCTGTATCTTCTCTACCACTACCCGAATCACAACATCCTTTTCGGTTCTGGGTACCGCTCATCAGCTATGTTCATAATCCAAGAATATCCGAGGATACTGAATGCTTGGCCACCCCTCAAAATGACACGTAAACATAAAATGTATTGACATGTTGCAAATTAATTGCGACATCTTTACACTTTGTTGTAAAATATCTTTACCCTTTCCTTAGAGCACTGTATTGACTGAAAGATCATCTTATATATTTGTAAATATCTCGCTGCTAATCCATCTCATAATTTTCCTCGCTTTCATCTTTCTGATGCTGGAATATTATCATGATACTGTCGTCGGGGATCCGGGGAACGGGTCAACCTGATCCTGATAGCGATCCTCTAACCAGCTAAATGTCTAGAGTAAATACATGATCATGTTGTTTCTCGTATCATTGTTCTACCAAAGTAGATGAGCAGCCACAAGTATAAGAATCTTTACGTATAAAAAGATGGATCAATTCTCTATGTAGTGTTATCTTAGGATGCAGCATGCAGCAGTAATAGGTGCTTATTGAGGTTATGTCACTAGGTAGATGAACATATGCTGGCATGAGTTCTCTTGCTGATCAACGTGCTACTTTTATACTTGTTTCTAAAAGGAAAAATCTGTTAAAACTTGATATCATTCATGATTCATTTGTTTTCCTAGGTAGCTACTAGCAAGTGTTCGCCAGTCCGGCGAGAAAGCACTTAGGCTAGTTTCGTTCCCAGGAGAAAGGAAAAAAGAAAAGAAAAAATTAGCACACCTGACCACAGATGCGTGTGTGTTTTAATTAGTAGTGGATCAGTGATCGTCTTTTGTATTCCGATGCGACTGAAGAACTCATGGCACTGATTCAGCTCTGCATGACTGCAGGTCCAGGCTCAAGTTTACATGAAGTGGTGTATACAGAAAGAGGCCACTAATCCTCAGACATAAAAGATGATGCCACGAATAGCCCTCAATCAATCAGAAAAATCCCATTCACCTGCGCGTTCCGCCCAACGGCCCAAGCGACACAGGAAGCGCCCTCCGGGGGTGAGACATATTTCTGAAATCCTCGCAGAGCAGTCCACATAACTGTGATGTGATGGTATGGTAGGTGAGCAATCGTTGAGATTACCTGATCCTCAGCGCATACGTAGAATCCTGCCGATTGAATGCATCCATAATTCAAGAAGATTCCGTCAAAATATCAGAAACATATTTTGTAAATCGTCGACTTCTACCTTAACTGTGAGATCTGCGAAATATAATCACAAGAATATCTCGCGTGTTGGGCCATGTATATATGGAATGCCTTTCATCTATTAGCTATGACATGTTGTGCCTGCCTCTGCCTTCCGCCTATAAATTATTGAGGTGAGCGGGGGTTCTGTTCATATTGCTCCGACACACTTTGCAATCTGGTTCAATAGATCGATCAGTCAAAAGGTGGACATCAAAATATGAAGAGGAGCTGGCAGGCGTGCGCGATCACTATCTTATTCATCGGCTGGCTCGTAGTGGTTGGACAGTGTAAGTGTTGTCTTGTACTGCTCTTGCTATTAAATAGTTTTGTTGTCTTGGATAAAGTCGTGCCGCTGGTTAACTTATATATGCCCGTATAATAGCTGTAAACTAATACACACAGAATGTTATGTTGCAATGCTGGTGTCTGGTATATAACATTTATATATATACCTTTGTATTAGTTGTTAACTGACAAAAACAGAATGTTGCATGCAATAGGTCGTCTCGAGGCAATGAAAAGATACCAAGATGGTCGGGCGAACACAAGTGATGATGCTACTACCATGGACTCCACATCGGATGATAGCAAGCTTAAGCTGAAAATGTGCGCTCCTAGAGATTGCAAGACCAAAGGTGAAGCCTACAATTTCGACTGCATATGTTGCCTCGCCATGCCGGGCGTTCCTTGTTGGCCCAATTTTACGGAGTGCCAGGCGAATTGCCGATCCTGCAACCCCAAGTGCACGTCTCTGTCAGCAAAGATAATGCATGTGTAACTATTTCTCCAGTACATTTGAGTATAATAATCTATGTTGACGTCTTGATGCACAATAGATTATTGAAATCTACTAATGGAACATCTAGCTTCACGTCGGCATTGCTGGGTAATGCTGAAGACATCTTATGCTATATATCTATTACTATTATTATATCTTCTGCGCACTGGCTGTAGTGAACCTTGTTTTCTGTTCTGTGTCGTTTCAGACTTCTGGCTGCTCTCGGATTGTTGTTCCTAAGATTTCAGAACACTCACGCCGACAAGTAGTAGGCCAATAGCCCTTTAGCAGTAGCAACGCGTTCCCTAGCAAGGTCCTCTAGAATTTTACCCACGAAAAAGAAGTCACCTATCATTTTAGGTCTTGTGTCCCCGCGCAATCAGACTAGCCACAATGGAGAGTAACATATGCATGTTACTACTCTATGTTACTACCTCCACAATGTGTAGTATCATAAGTGTGGTAACATAAACTGTTTCATTTATTGTTTTCTGGGATCTACACTAGTACTTCAACTTTGTGATCTATTTGTGGCATATAGCAATATGAAATTTATTTGTTGTTACGCAAGGATAAATACAAGAACACAAAATAAAATGGATCCATAATAAATAATAAAGTGCCAATATAATATCATTAAAATATATAAAACAGATTTAGCATTACATAGATCAAGACTCGAATATAATCTATTGTCGCCCAAACATTTTCCAAATATGCTCAATCAAATCATTTTTTTAGAGACTTATGCATCGGACGATCACGAATTCTTGCTTCTCTTTCAAGTATACCTCGGCAAATGCTGGCATGTCACCGTGAGTAAATACCGATGGAAGGACAATCGATGAGCCAGCTTCCTCATTCAAATTCAAATCAAGAATATTTCCTGCCTCTTCTTTTTCATCATCGACTATCATGTTGTGTAGAATGATGCATGCTATCATAATATTATGGAGATCGCCCCGGTCATATAGACGTGCCGGGCGGCGTAAAATAGACCATCGCGCCTGGAGCACACCAAATGCACGTTCCACGTCCTTCCTTGCTCCTTCTTGATGTTGAGCAAACAACTTGTGTTGATCTGTTTGAGCCATCGGTATTGACTTCACGAATGCTGCCCACTCGGGGTATATTCCATCTACAAGGTAATAACCAAGTTGATATTCCTTCTCATTGACACTATAGTTCACCTGAGGAGCTTGCCCTTTCAGTTGCTCAATGAACAACGTCGATTGATTAAGCACGTTGATATCGTTGTTGGATCCAGCAACACCAAAAAAGGCATGCCATATCCAAAGATCATGAGAAGCAACCGCCTCTAGAATAAGAGTAGGGGCGCCTTTATGCCCGCTGGTGAATTGTCCCCTCCACTCCATGGGACATTTCTCCCAACGCCAGTGCATACAGTCGAGGCTTCCTAACATGCCAGGAAACCCACGACTCTCTCCAATATCAAGTGTTGCACGTCATCGACATTAGGTTTTCGCAAATCATGACAATCTAAAGAAAAAGTACATGGTAGGCAAATCATGAAAATATGAACAAAATTATTCACATGCTAAGCACCTTTAAAAATCGGACTGAGTACAACCAAATCATAGCTGAAGAAAATCTATTCACTACATCAATCAAAATTATAAGAATATAACCTAAGAGAGCTATATAAATTTTTGTAGAGTAAAAGGGACGCTTCATTGAATCAACAAGGAAACAAACCAAGTTTTCTCTTTCAGTGCCCAGTTTGTACGATAACTGGAAACGAATGAAAGGAAGAGAGCTAGAAACGAAAAAGCAATGCAAGCTATGTTAGCTACTCGATGTTCCCCTCTACTTGCACTACGATCCCCATCAGCATGTTATACAGATCAGATAAATAAGTCCAATGCTGCATCTAGCTCTTATGCTCTAAAGCCTTTGGGCTGTGTGAATTTGCTGGGGAATCAGACTACAGAGGACGAGCTTACCATTGATTCAAAGAGGGATTCGCGGAAGAGCTCGTCGGAGGGCCGGGGTAATAGTGCGGCGGCGTCGCAGGGTTGGCGGAGGAGCTGGCCGGAGCCCCGGGGTAGAAGTGAGGTGGTGGAGAGGGATGCGCGCAGGAGCTCATCGAAGCGCCGGGGAACTGCTGCGGTGGTGAGGTCGCCGACGGCCGGACCTGTGCCGTCCCGTTGTGCGAGCTTCTCGCCATGATTCAGGTGGCGCCGCCGGCCGCCGCCGCCACTGCCGGTAGGAGGGACGGAGAGCAGATTGAGGATGGAGGCGGCCGGGTAGGAGTGGAGGAACGGAGGAGGAAGAGAAGTCTAGGTCGCTGTGTCGCAGTCGCACGGGATCGGTCTGTCATTATTTTTTATCGTAACCAGCGCTATGTTACGGTATCCACTTATGTTACCGTAGCGCTCTCTCTCTTCTTTAATTGTCCGCCACGTCATCGTTTTTGCTGAGCTGGAGATTATGATACCAGCTAAGTTACCTGCATTGGGGCCAGTCTCACCCATCGTGGAGGTGAGGCGCATCCTTCGATACGTACCTATATGAGCTCTCGTACAATGGTAGCTGACCAGTTGTGGACATTAACTGATCTTCTCGGCATAGGTATGATCCTACGGATTAAATGCATCCATAATTAGGAACATTCTTTGGAAAAAAATCGGGAACATATCATATGCTTATGTATTACGACCATTATTACCAATATTGTGAGACCTTGGAACTGTTATCACAAGAAAATGCGGCACGGTGGCCTCCTCTGAAGACTTCTGCACCCGGCCTGCTGGGCTCTCCTCCGTCGCAGGCTGCGGGTGGTTCTCCACCTTGTGCGCGGCAGCCAACCTCGCCACCGCTCAGTGCAGTCGGTGCCGTGGTGCTGAATGTTGGGCCTCCGCCCACTAATGCTGTGCAGCAAGGTGACCAAGGGCAGCCGATGGATCGTGGGCCGCTGGCCATCCCAGTGGTGCAGCGGGATGACACGTGCTGATCTTGGTGAACCCGCGTTGCTCACGGTAAATCCAAAATAGATTAAGTATATATTTTACCCTGAAATGTATAGGATTTAAGGGTGCAGGTGAACAAGTCCACGGCGTGTCCGCCTCACCCGTAAAAGCTAATCACAACATTAGCGGTGTCTGCGTCCATCAATTAAATTACCCGCTGCGCCTGGCGGACACATGTGTCCGCTCCGCCAGCTGAAATGAACAAGCAAAGCTAGCTAGCTGAAATTGGCACCTGCGTCCGCGTCTGCCAACATAACTGAACAAAAAGCGATGCTAGCTAGCTAAAATTGAACAGAACACGACTGCTCAACGATAGTAGCTGAAACTCAACAAAACGGCAACATACAATAGCATCCGAGCTGAAACTCCAGCTGCTATGCAGGCTAGTATTGAAAATAAAAAGAAATTCCTCAGTCACAAGCTACAGCCATCCATCCATCCAGCAGAGGTTTCATTAGCACTAGCATTCTACACCATTTTCACATATTCAACCAATCAAGGCAACCAAATCATCTTCAGCCATCAACATACATCAGCTCATTCTGCATGAAGACATTGTTCCTTAAATGAGCCATGAGGCAGAAATATAAGAACAATTTACAAAATCTCACTGGATATTTGAGTTCAGACATAACAAATGTTTACCTTGAGTTCTGCAACTTGCAAGCTAGTGATCGGCTGATGCGGTTTGGAGGACTCCTTCTGGTGCAAGAGTGGTAGTGCTGCAAGTTGGAACGTAGTAAATGGCACGACAATGTAGCAACATACAAGATTGTACAGAATATGCACGCATGCACGCTTCCATTCGTGCACAGCCACACAAGCATGATATATATGATTAGGACAAGGCGGCCTTGATAGATTAAAACCATACTAAAGCATACACGCCTTTAGGAGGCTAATAGCAGATAGGGGATTACTCTTTAAAATTCACATACAAAACCATACACACCTTTGGCTTTGAGAGACGGCAGCTTCTTCATCGCACTCACTTGCTTGGTGGAACACCTGCTCCATAGTTTGAGAAATGTGAGACAAACAGAAACATTAAGAGGATTTATTTATTCATATTCAGGATTAGCTACCCAACATACCGAGTATTCTTCCTCCTCAACATCTTTATTGGTTGGTTTTGGGTCTAAAAGATTGAAAGATCATCAAGTTAGTACCAAAGTTGAATTTTTTGTTCTACTACTCAATATTCAAAAACTTACCAGCAGCCTTTAGCCAATCTTGTAGGCATATCAATGGCTCAACCATTTTACTCGTCAGCCTGCTCCTATGATCACTGATAATTCTTCCTGAGGCGCTAAAAGAAGACTCTGATGCCACAGTTGAGGCGCTTGCCAATCTCAACCATGTGACAAGGGAAGTTAAACACCAATCACGGATAGATCAAATGCCTTTCCTTGAGGCAACAAGCATCAATGACTATTTCTCTGTCATCGAGGAGGACGACACAGTTCGTCTTGTCATTGAGGAGGATCGAACCCTTATAGAGCGTCTTATGACGTATGTTAAGCAAGACAGAGAAATACGCATGCCACCTCAACTGACAAGAGGCCTCGCTTGGCGCTTGCTATCTCCTCTGTGTCAACAGGCACCTGGGTCTTCTCGGCACCATCCAGCTGCTGCTCTTTCTTGATTTTCTGAAGTTCAATTCTCTTCCTTTTCTTTGATTTCTTGATCTTCAACTTCACATGTTTTGAGGCATCCTCTTCCTCTGCAACAGCCAGCAAATGTGCTGCGTCAATTGGTAGATGGGGCTCATCTTCGTCAACCAACTGCTGTAGGCCTTGTCCATCCAATGTGTTCGGAGAGGAGGCAATCTAGGACAAAATTAACAAGGAATTTATTAACTCAAGTAGTAGTGCAAACTGCAAAATTAACACTGCATTATCTGGTAGAAACAAAACCATCAAGGTACAGACTAAGCTTCATATGCGAATGGTCTAGACAAAATGAAGGTTCAGACTATAAATCAATCACAACGACAGTAGTAAACTACTACAGAGTCACAGACTAGATGTACGCATCATACGTATGCTGGCATCACTAATGGTATAGCTGGGGTCAATAGCTAGCTACAGGTGGATCCGATCCTGCCATCTAGGTAGGTAGTGTAGCGGATGATGAACCCTACAGCCTCGCTTATATATCTAATTAGAGGATGGTAGTACTGCCACGCAAAGGGAACTAGGCAGTTAGGATTAATCGATTCACATCCACGCAAAGGGGAAGAAGAAGTCGATTTACCTGCGTGGCCACGGGACCGAGGTTCGCTTCAAGAGGATCTGCGTCTGCTATCTCTGCCGGATTCTTCTCCTCTTCATCCGGTGGATTCGTTTCCCCCTCCACCGCCTCTTCCGCCGCTGCCTCCAGTCTGGCTGACATCTCCGCAGCTGGAGACGGCGAGGTCAGAGCGCTGAGCCCGATGTGTCGCTCCTGGATACGTGTTTGACTTGCTGGAGACGGCCGGGGAGCCGGGCGGCGGCCGACCGGCCAGACGCTGGCGGCGGGGATCTTTGCTGCTGCGAGACTGAAAAGTATGCCAGTCAGCGAGACGGACCTGGACATTAGCAGCTTTGCGGATGTTTTCCGCCAGATCCGTATGACGTTTGCAGCCCATCCACTTAGGGGTGTTTGTTTGTGCTTTGCCTTTGGGTTTTGGCCGTTTTGGATTTTGATGCGGCGTAGACTGGGCATGTCCATGTCCGCTGGCACCCCTAATAGGATTGGAGCAACAAAATTCTAAACTACAAATTGGTATGATTTAACTCTCAAATCCTCGATACCATCTAAATCACTCCCTAACATTGATTTTGCTCAATTTAGGTGGTTTTGGGCAAATTTGGGTGGTTTGGCTCGTTGACGTGGCGGGTTGACGTCTCTAGTTATTTGAGGCGTCGATGTCGGTGCCCTCCTCGTTTTCGTCTACGGAGGAGCGAGATCGGGAGGCGGCAGCGGAGGCGTCGGCCATGGTGGGCGGCCGGACTGTGGGTCAGGGATTGGGTTGGATCAGGTACCGTGGTTACGGTGGATAGGATTTGGCCGGACTGCCTATAGCGTGGCGTCACGCTAGTAGGCAGCGAGAGCGGCCAGCGATCGACGATGGCTGCGGACGTCGAAAGTGGTGGGCAGCGCACGCTCCTCTACCGACATTAATGGCTGCCATGTCAGCGGCAAGTCAGCACACAAAACAGTCCAAATTTGCCTTAGTATACCACCTAATATGTCCAAAATCACCTGGATTGAGAAAAAAAACAAGTGTTAGGGGATGACTAATATGGTATTGAAGATTTCAGAGTTTAAATCATACCGAATTTTGAGTTAAGGGTGAAATTGCTCCAATTGCGGCCAAACTTCATCAAAAACTGAGGAGCCTCCTGAATTGCCTGCCATAATTGGACGAACTGCACAATTGTCGGCACTGTCAGAACTCCTTTTAGGGTGTTGATCCACGAATGATTGTGCATGGCCTTGTCCACTGTCATTTCTATGGCCGAACGTGGCGACACAAAGGTAATGATGTCTGGTGCCAAGACCATAGTACTTTGTTCATTGATCCATCGATCGCGTCAAAAAATGTTAGCTTGCCATTCCCCACAGAACACTCTGTTGCCACTCTGAACATATCTTATGCCTTGCCTGTCAGACTAAAATTAAGTCCGCTCCAAGCTCTTAACGGTCCCACCTTTTCCATTCGTCTCCATCTTATATGTAGTGCATCATTCAGTTGCTGAAGGTTTTTTAATCCCAGACCGCCAAGTGCCTTCGGTTTACATATTTGTTCCCATGCCACCTTGCAATGCTCGCCTCTAAATCTTCAGTGCCTTTCCGAAAGAAGCGTCTGCAGATCTCCAGTATCAGCCACCCTCCTTTCCAAAAGAAGCGTCTGTAGGCATGGCGCTGTTTGCTTTACATGTCGTTTTCCCTTGCAACCGTATATTTTCAAATCACCGGAGCCTGATGCATTGTACTCTTTGGTTCACACTTCACACTACTAACTGACATGACGCTATAGTATCACTTTAGGATTTGTGTTCTTTCACTTGTTGGAAAGCATAGAGGAAATATTCGTACATCCACTACTACTAATTAGGCACATCATTACCATCAAGATCAGCATGATGCCAAACTAAACTAGCAAGTTATCTTACCAGAGAAAACACCGTACTGTAAACTATATGCAAGCCTAATCTTTTTATAAATAAGCATGATGGGAAATACCTACGACCATCTGATCAGAGCTACGAGCAACTAATGGATTCACTTGCCATGGTTGTGAGCCACACATCTTTATCTCTCTTGGATACTCTTCTTCGTTGCAGAAAGGTACGCTTGATTGACATCAAACTCTTGAAAACTCCAACCTTTTAGTTTTTACTGAAGTTATGTACACAAATCTCGTCCACAGTGAATCAACCAAAGGTGCCCATGATGTCTCAACATACCAAAGACGGTCTGTTATCAACCGACCATTTATTTTCCTTCAAAAAACACATTATATGCATTCCACGGATTATCTTATAGTTACAAATACTCAACAGCGGGCATTTTTATCCCTGATCTTACAAGTTTCTTCTTGTCCAAACTTTTTATAATGCATTCTCTCATGTTTAGAAGTTTCTTGGATTTCCTTCCCCTTACGTACGCAGCTTGCTGTTGAGTGCATATATATTCAGCTCAGCCTACATTCGATTTGCTTGATATTTCCCAAAAGAGCGAATAACAGGTTATTTCTTGTTTTCTGCGAGGAATTTGCATAGTTCATTCCTTTTGGAACTATTTGACTAACTTCTGCATTATTTTTAACATAGAAACTTTTGAATTGGTTGGAAAGTTCCGTATTTGATTGGTTAATTAATGCAGATAGGCGATAATTCACTGCCCTCTTAAATTGGGTTGTATGATAAGAACACATTATACCCAGATTGTGCGATCTCAATGCAGCTATACATTGAACACCCATTTTTTGCCAAACGAGCGAAAACATCCGTTCTTCCAGTAAATCTTGTACACTAAGTGTAAAAACGCCATATCATGGAAGAGTTGAGGCAGGATATGTCATATGTGCATATCTCGAACAACAGCTACTGATTTTTAATGATTTAATTATGTTAGTGAAAACATTTAAAAAAGATAGACTGGTGACAGGGGGGACTCTGAGGCAGGATTTGCTGCTGTGTAGCTATGCTAACAAGGAAAAGTCAATCATAATATTTCTGCACCTTAAATCCCTACTAATATCACATTTGTAATGCTCACTAGGCTCGTGCGTCTGTTCTCTAAAAGAACTGAATTTCTAGTTTCAATGAAACATGAACATTTGATTCATTCCGGGTACCCAAACCAAATATTGATCATATTATGTGACTGACTGCTTCTATGGCAACTTCTACATTACCTTTTACTAGTCCCAAAATATGACTAGTATGGTTTGATCTAATGGCTGAGAGAGATTCGGCGCGGCCCATCAGTAATAATTCAGTGGAAAAAAAGATTAACCAGCTCTCAGTCGGACGGTCTTGGACGAACAAGATCAATTCTTTGACAAGAACCATAGCGCCGCGCCGCCAGCCTCCTCTCACATGTCGACGCCGCCGCCAGCTCCCTTCTCCGATCTCGACACGCCGCCGCCTCTAGCCAGCACGCACGCCGCCACGACCCCCTCTCCGCTCTCTGATCTGCCGCCACGACCCATCCCTCCGCTCTCCAATATGGGACTGGTGGGCTGGGCCACGTTGGACACCGCGTATAGTACATCGCTGTCGAGCGGCACCAGGAGCAGGAGGAGCGCGCGACGCGTGGCACGCCGTTGGTATAGGGCGTCGAGCTGGTACGTGACCTCCCTGATCAAATCCTCTTTGTGCTCCTTCCTAGTGAATAGATTCATGTTCTGTCGTTTCATCTTGCACACAGGTCTGTTTTTATCTTAATAAGTGATTTACTTGATTATTAACATGAATCCTACTCTTATAGGTGGGATTTTATAGTTTTCCACGTTTTACTCCAGACCTTTTTTATTTGCGACACATTATTGGTCTGTAATTATTTGCCACACATTACGCTGATTCCTCACTATTTTGCCCTGTTTCGTTTTTTCCAGATTTATTAATTTCGTTAGCTCTGACTATATTGTGAAATAATGTACAGTACCCCACGGGCCAGACGGAACCAGTTATGTTCGATTAATTTGATTGTTCTCGTTCCCCCTGTGTAGCGGTTAAGAAACACAGGACCTAGCGGGCGGGAGCGCCGCTGGCGGCAGCACTAGACCACGGGTGGCATAGCCATGATCGGAAACCACGAACAGCATCCACAACTTGTTTGAGGACGGCGCGCCCAACATGGACGGCATACTTCCTCGAGCCTCGAGACATCGACGACACACTGCAGGCCTACAGGAGGTGAAATTACAGGTCTGTACTAAACCTGAAGAAGCTGAAGCCAGTACCATCCAATATTTTTTTTTAATAAAGGGCTTTATTACTTAAAAGGTTTAAGTATTACACCCGGCCTCTGCATAACAAAGATGCACACAGCCGACAGTCACAAATAAAGAGCTAAAAACATAGGTCTCGTTACAAATCATGAGATCATGCACTACGCCTATGGTGGTGGTCCGATGCGAAGATCATTACGCCACCCATGTTGAGTAAAAATGTCCCTCGCCGTATTCTCCAGTCGCGCAGAAACCTCCATAAAGAGTTCTCAAAACTCCACGCGTTGTAACATGGATCACGAACGGAGCAAATTTATGCACCGGTATATTACCTACAAGAGAGAAATATTTTTATCATTAAAAACCTTGTCATTTCTACAAAGCCAAAGCGACCAAACAACAGCTATCGCTCCCACCCTTATTATGGTTCTAAACTTATGATCAATTCCATGCAACCAGTTTCCGAAAATATTCGCAACTGATTTATGAGGATACAAATTAGAAGCCATTTGGATAGTTAACCATATAGAACGCGCAATCTTACATTCGAAGAAAAGGTGCTTTATCATCTCATCATGAAGACAAAAGGCACACTTCGTACTTCCTTTCCAATTACGCTTAACAAGGTTATCCTTTGTGAGAATAACTCCTCGACGAGCATACCATGAGAAATTTTTTTATCTTTAATGGTATTTTCATCTTTCAGAGTTTCTCACACTTAACCATCGACACGTCGCTTTGGATGAGTGCTCTATACATGGAATCCATTGAGAAACGACCGTTCTCATTCAGATTCCATCGAAAAACATCCGACCCCATTGAGAGCTGAATCATGGTTAATCGCTCTAAAAGAGCGTCCCATGCTGCCAATCTGGGTCCGGTTAAATCTCGCCTGAATGTCACATTTGGAGGAGAAATCCGCATAGTCTCAGCTAGCGTCTCACTCTTATGACGAACAATATTAAATAGAGCTGGATATTGATCCTTTAGAGGGGCATTGCCAAGCCATTGATCCTCCCAGAATCTAATCTCCGACCCATCACGAATAGCAATTTTCCAAAGCGGAAGAAAAATTTCTTCGTTGCTATGAGGCCGGCCCAAAAGTGCGAATCACCTAGTTTCCATACCACTTGTGACAATGCTTTTGAACCGACGTATTTGCGTCGCAGAAGTGTTTGCCAAGTCCCTTCTTCCGAGAGAAGCTTATAAAGCCATTTCCCTAGAATGGCTGAATTCTTAACCTGTAGATCATGGATGCCAAGACCACCTTGATCTTTAGGTCGGCAAACCACATCCCACCGTGCCAATCTATATTTCTTTTTCTCACTATCCCCTTGCCAAAAGAATCTTGAACGAAAATAATCTATTTTCTTCAATACTCCTTTAGGCAACTGGAAAAATGATATCATATACAGCATCATATTACTAAGTACTGAATTTATGAGTACCAATCTTCCACTAAGGATAGCAATTTGCCTCTCCAACTGGCCAATCTTGCTTCAAAGCGCTCCTCAACATGCTTCCATTCAGCATTAGTCAATCTCCTATAATGAATAGGTATACCAAGATACCTAATCGGAAACTGACCTTGTTCACAGCCAAACAATTCAGCATATTGAGTCGCAAAATCCTGGGCTTCGCCAAAACAAAACAACTCACTCTTATGGAAATTAATTTTTAACCCTGATAATTGCTCGAACGCTGATAGTATCAACTTCATGTTCAAAGATTTATCCAGGTCATGTTCCATAAAAAGAATTGTGTCGTCCGCATATTGGAGAATAGATAAGCCACCATCAACCAAGTGTGGTATGACTCCTTCAATCTGTCCATCCAATTTTGCCCGTTCAATCATGACCGCTAACATATCCGCCACTATGTTAAATAGTATCGGCGAAAGCGGGTCACCTTGCCTTAGACCCTTCTTTGTTTGGAAGTAATGACCAGTATCGTCATTCACTCGAATGGCCACACTACCTCCAGTAACAAAGTTGCGGACCCAGGTACACCATTCCTTCGAAAACCTTTCATGCGCAAAGTCTGTTGAGAAACTCCAATTGACCTTGTCGTAGGCCTTTTCGAAGTCAATTTTAAATATCACCCCATTCAATTTCTTTCGATGCATCTCATGTACCGTCTCATGTAGTATGACTACACCGTCGAGGATATTCCTCCCTTGCATAAACGCAGTTGTGTAGGTCTCACGACATGATCCGCGACCGTGTTCAATCGAATGGTTGCCACTTTAGTGAAACTTTTGAAGCTGACATTAAGGAGACAGATAGGTCTATACTGCGGATCCTTTCCGCATCCTTAATTTTTGCAATAAAATTATTTCACCAAGTTTAGGCGAAAAAGCTCAAGCTGCCCGTCATGCAAAGCATTAAACATAGCAAGCAGTTCAGGTTTGATAATATCCCAGAAGTTTTGATAAAACTCAGCTGGGATCCAACTGGACTTGGAGCCTTGTTATGTTCCATCTGAAAGACTGCTTTTCTCACCTCTTCTCAGTAAAAGGTGCGGTAAGAAAAGTATTCTCATCATTCGAAACCTGAGGTATGTCATCTGTCCGAGATTCGTCAAGAGAAAGGTTACCCTCCTCTGGCGCCCCGAATAAGCCTTTGTAATATCTAGTTATATACCTCTTTAGCTCTTCTTGTCCTTCCACTAGGCCGTCTTCCTGGTGAAGTGAGTAAATAAGCTTCTTCCTATGCCTGCCATTGGCTACATTATGGAAGTACCTTGTATTCAAATCACCTTGAAGAATGAACCTAGCCTTAGACCATTGATACCATTTGATTTCCTCTTCGCGTAACAGTTTCGCTAACGATGCATTCGATTGATTCTTGAGTTCAATCTCTTGCGTTGTTAGCGGCTGACTTTCCGCGATCGCTTCGAGTTCATCAATAATGGCGGCAAGACGAGGTTTTTCTTTTTTAAGCAGACCGGATGTATGGCGCGCCCAACCCCTAAGGTGTGTACGTAAATTCCGCAACTTATTATTCCACCTCTGTATAGGAGAAGCACCTCTAACCGGTTGATCCCAGATATGTTTGACCATCTCCGTGAACCCGTCACGGGTCAACCATCCCAATTCAAATTTGAATTGTGGTTTACCATTTGGTTCGGAAGACCAGAAGTCAAAATTATCGGGGCATGATCCGATAGAGCCTCGATACGTTCTAGGGCGCGTATAGACACCATGGGATATTTCGACTCCCATTCGTTGTCCATCAGCACACGATCTAGTTTTTCGTATGTCTGCTCTGGCAGACTGTTTGCCCAAGTAAACTGTCTACCTGTCATATGGACCTCTCTCAAATCCAGGCTGTCAATGACTGCATTGAAAAGAAAAGGCCAATGATCATCGAATCGACCTCTACTTTCTCGTGCCGGAATCTAAGCATATTAAAGTCCCCTCCTATAAGAATAGGATATGGGTTATCTTTAGCTAGATTAACCAATTCATGAAGAAAAGCCGCCTTGAATTCCTCTTGAGCAGCTCCATACACAGCGACCAAACTCCATATGAAATTATCAGCTTTGTTCCGGACATGAAACTTTATATGAAAATCCGCATCCGAAACTGCTAACACTTCCATAGAGTTTGAATTAACGCCTAGTAGAATGCCCCCAGACCTCCCTCGAGGTGGGTGAGAGAACCAATGGAAGTCCAAGCCGCCAGATAGACGGTTAAGGACACTCGCTGGAAAGTCTCGTCTACCCGTTTCCGAAATGGCCACAAAGTCCAAGTTATGATCTTGGATGCACTGTGCTATATGTAAATGTTTAGCCAAGTCACCGAGACCTCTGCTATTCATAAACATGCCATTCATCGGGAAACTCTTGGAGATTTTCGACCTTTGTTGTTCCTTTTTCCAGAGGTGTTCTTAGATTTACGACCAGAGGCTTGCAGATCATAAATAGACCCTAGCCCTGACCCATCTAAGTCCACCTCAGACAGCTCCCCAACTAGATGAGATAGAAGCTGACCATCGACATTGTCAGTCGCCTCATCCTCATCTAAAGGGGGAGCCGCCGGCTTACTCGTCGCATTAGGATAAACCTTTACTCGGTCAAACTCCATATGCTTTAGAGCATTGGCCGAAACCACCACCTCCTTCTCATCCCTTCCCATGGTAACACCAACTTTATGAAGCCTAGTCGATAACTGATGTGTGGAAAGTGAAAGAAAGGACTTGGGCTTAGAAGACATACCCGGTGTGAGCTGTCCATTCAGCAACGCCTTCCTTCGCATCGCCTTAGCGAGAGAGTCCTCGTCCGTAACAGTGGAACCATCCGCTGCCACGGCATGGCGGCTGCTGCGACGAAGTGCAGCCGAGGCCGGGGGCTGTACCGTGGCGGCCTTAACCATGCATGGGGGTTCGGTTGTAGTAGCAACCCCCAACATGGCTGGCGGCCCAGCTCCAGGCGACGCGAGAGGGACAACCACGTGTCCAGCCTGCACCACACCAGCTGGCGATGCCAAGGTCCCAACCGCCGCACCCCCCCCCCCCCCCCGGATGCAGGAGTAGACGGGGTGGGCGACGAGGCCAGAGACATAGTCNAATGTTACCACATAAAATGTTTTCCAAATGGGCTGCAAATTTTGTCACAGGTTCCAAATATTATATAATGGCTCTGTGAATTTTTCCAGAATTTTTAAAATTAAATAAGGGCCTCAATTAAATACCTAAAGCCTGTGGTTTCTGAAAAATGGAAAAAGAAAAGGAGAGATCCCTGACAGGGGGACCCACCTGTCATCCTTCCCCTGTGGCAACAGTGCGCCATGGCCGCGCCCACCACGGCCTCCACGCTGCTCCCTCGCTTCCCTGGCCCCCCATGGAGACTAAAGAGGGCCCCTCGACTTGCAGCTCCTCTCTCGCCCCTCACTTCCCCCCGGCACCGAAACCCTAACCCTAACTCGCTGCTGCCATGACCGCCGACTGAACCGAGCGCCGCCACATCGCCGTCGACTGGAGCCTCCCCGAGACCAGCTGAAGCAGCCGTCCGCTGCGCCTCGTCGTCCTCGTTCTTCGGGTGGGAGAATCGAGCTCGGGGCCAAGGAATCGTCGACGTCATCCTCGTCCTCTCCGGCTCGGCCGCCGCCGTCTCCCGCGAATCACCGCCGTCCCCTTCCCTCTCCGGCCTCGCTGTCCGCACCACCGGACTCAGGGTGAGCAGGCGACTCTCCGGGACATCCCCGTCCCCTCCTTCTCCCCCTAGATCCTCGCGTCCGTGCTAGTCGCCGTCGCCGCCGTCGGTCTCCGCCGTAGCTAGTCGCCGGGATCGTTACCGACGTCCATATGGTCCGTAGCGCCGCCCGTAGCCTCCCCTTCGTCCAGCGCTCCGAATGCACGCCGTAGATCGTCGAGGGAATCCACCCCGTGGACGTGCGCGTGCACGCCGTCGCCGACGGTCACCACTGCACCGCGCCGGTCGTGGCGTGCCCTCCCCGGGTCAACCATCCGTGGGCCGCCTCGCCCACGTAGACGCTTACGTGGCCCGGGACCCAGCCGTCAGCGAGACGGGCTAGCCCAGCCCGGGTGACAACGTTCGGCCCAACTTTCTGGAATTTCAAATAAAATGGCAGAAATGAATATGAACTTGAATTGAATAACTTTTGAACCGTAAGTCAGAAAAATACAAACAATATACCAAAATTCTCAGGGATAAAATGTCTATTTTTTAGTACCCTTGTTAGAATTAATTGGACAAAATAAATTGCCTTTATTTACTGAATACTAAAATGGCAGAAAATAAGGGGAAATTAGAAATTGCATAACTTTAGTTTTACTTGTCCAAAAATTGTGTTTAAGCTCTCAAAATGTTCAGTGAACAATGAACTACCACTTTATGTCATTTGAGAGAGTTTGAGAGTTAACTTTGGTGCTGTTTAATAAAAATAGATAAAATGGCAGATTTAAATCACATATTGAAAATAGCATAACTTGGTGAATATTAACTCAAAATTGCAAATGATATACCAAAATGACCAGCAAAGCAAATGCTATCTACCTATGTTAATATCACAGCATGCAAATAAATTTTCCTTTGATGTTAATTTCTAATTGGTTAAATTGATTTAAATTGCATAACCGTTTTTAAACCACCAATTCTTCATCGTTAATCGGAAAATTGCAAATAAAATATCCAAATGATCAGTGGAACAATGCCTATCACATTATGTCATTTTCATGCATTTAGGACCCATAATTCAGTACTGGACATTTCGGTAAATAACGCAAATCACTAAGTTAAAGATGAGTTTTAACCCGTTAATTGTGATATTTAATTAGGGGTTCCATTTAACTTGTGGGACATGCCCAATATGTTTTCAATGCATTAATTTCACCATCTCATCATGATTGTGCATTGCACCTGTATTCGTGTTATTTATTTCCTTTCCTGTGTTGTTTGTGTTTCGGTAGATTCCGGAGTCGAGGTTCCACCACAATACCTTGACAACCAGTGTGACTAGTACTACCAGCAAGGCAAGAGCTAAACCTAACCTTCTTGGCATTCTAGCATCCCAATGTTATAAACTTATTTTATCCACCATAAATTGCATGCGATTCAAATGTCTCTTTTGATCAATATTAGAGTATCCTATGAATGCATGTTCTTCCCCGAGCCAATCACATGTATCCCTACCAATGAACCCTAGGGTTGAAGTGTTGGCCCGAGATAAAGATAGAATTGATGTATTTATATACTTAGCTATGCTTAGACATGCTTAGCCATGCTTAGATAAATGCTTTATGTCCGTTGTTAATTCCATAATTGTTGATGTTGATGGAATGATTCGGGCATGGTGGATAATTGTGATGCTTAATTAAAATGCTAAGACGGCTTGGGTGAGTTGCCATCAGGGATGGTGTTTTGCCTCACTCTTGCCCCTAGGTGCGAGTTCTTGTCTCTAGAACCAAGATCGAGCGTGCTGCCAAAGGTGGGGACATATGGAATCCCCCGTGACCGAATAATTTGTGAGGGGCTTGTCAAGGGTCCTCTAGTTTGCTATTTCCATTTGCGCGTGCGTGGTGTGGGTGGAAAAGAACGATGAGGACTGTGGTGTTTAGGATGTGGCCGCGGGCAGGGCGTTGGAGGCGCTGAACCTGTACTTCCGCACACTGATGGTCCTTCAGTTAGCCTCATGCATTGTAAAGGTCTAACCGTGCCCACTCGCCGGTCTTCCCCGGAAGAGGGCCAATTAGGTGAGCCGGACGGTACCGATGGGTAAAATAGTACACCCCTGCAGGGTTTAATCTTTTCGAAAAGCCGTGTCCGCGGTTATGGACGAATTGGGAACGGATATACGAGACCATAGAGAACCTTAACTTAATTGATATGGCAGCTAGAGGTTGCAATTCAAAGTGTGATACAAGGTTCATTTCCTCGAGGGTGATTCGAGGGAGTGCCTTTAGTGGAGATGAGAGGTGTTCTTGGCTACAAGTAGGTTCAATGAGAACCGAAGATGAAAGTTTACTCTCTTATCCCTTTTCGGAAAACATTCTGAGTAGACGATGCAATGGGTCCTTATGTCTTTTAAAAAGGAAACTAGCTTTATGCAAAACCAGCTACATTATACAGCATTAGAGCCTCCGTCAGCATCGGGCCTATATCGCCCTACTAATTCTTGCGAGTACGTCGTACTCAGCCTTGCTTTGTTGATTATTATTTGTTTCAGAGGAGAACGCCACCGAACTGGAAGGTGGGTTCTACGTTGACTTCGACGAGTAGTCTGGGGTTCCCAGGTGGCAGCTTGGGACGTCATGGAACAGGCTGGCACGGGATGTTTATCTGTAGGCCTCTTAGGCCATAATTTGGATCTTGTTGTTTAGACAACTTTAAATTCGCTTCCGCTTGTTGTAATGATGGGTCAGTGACCTCTGATGTGTCATTTGCTATCTTTCTCAATTATATGAGTTGAACTATGAAATCTTTGTGTCGTAGAGTCTGTGATGTGCTAGTTGTTCCGCAGTCTTGGTCTCTTTGTTATACGTGAAAGCGATGCCTGAGCTTATGGCATGATCGAGGTGTTGTGTGCCGATGATGTATTCCGAGCACGCCTGCCAATGTGTTTTGGCCTGGGATTGGTAACCCCAGTAACCCTTGATGTGTAGCATGACTGGTTGCACAACGTTTCACTGTATAGCTCTGGGGTCAGGGCGCTACACTTTCTTTTACTTTTAATGTTGAGTCAGTTTTCCCTTTTCCTTCTATCTCCACAAAAGCAAACATCTAGCATTGACCCTAGGTATCGTTGAGCATATTACATTATCAAGATTAAACATAAATATTTATATTGACTTTATCTATAAGATAAGCCGTTGGAAGTTGAAGCTCTTTGCTAATGCTTACATCTTGCTTTGTGTTGATTCTCAAACACTTTTGTCATGGAATTATTATCCTTGTGAATTAGTCAAGTATGTTGATCACATTGTTTTCATGTCTTTGACATACTATTCATGAAAGGTTTGCTTGGATGATTCAACTTGTTTATTCATTGCTTTCTTGCTATCAATTATAGACAATTGTTTTGTATCTCTTCATTCACATCCGTTGATTTGCATCACTATCTTGATCAAGAATGTGTTGGTCGCAGGTCTCATCAAAAATTATTTGTTATCACTTACCTACTCGAGGACGAGTAGGAGGTTAAGCTTGGGGATACTGATACGTCTAAAACGTATCTATAATTTTTTATATTGTCACATGTTTTTACTGTCATTTTTATGCATTTTTTCGGACTAACCTATTGACAAGATGCCAAGTGCCAGTTCCCTGTTTTGATGTCTTTTTGTTTCAGAAATTTACTTCTCGAAATATTCTCGGAATTGGACGAAAATTTACGAGGAATGTTTACTCGACGGAAGGCACCAGGACACCAAAGGGCAGCCCTGGGGGCCACCCACAGGCCAGGGGCGGCCTACTGCCGCGGCCTGGGGGCCACCCACGGGTGGGGCCCGCCCCTGCCCGTGGGGCACCTCCTCGGCCCCCTCCGACGCCTATAAATTGCTATCTGACCTAAAAACATCGAGGCGGCCATTATTTTCCAGAAACTCGACCCCGACGCGCTGTTACCGAAAACCCTAGTTCGGGGTCCAATCTGAATCTGATCCCAGCACTCTGCCGGAGGGGAGATCGATCCCGGAGGGCTCTTCATCTTCATGCCTTCCTCCGGGATGATTTGTGAGTAGTCTCACCTTGGACTACGGGTCCATGGCAGTACCTAGGTTGTAGTCTCTCTCTCTCTCTTGTGCTTCATGTCTTATGATCTTGTGAGCTGCCTAACATGATCAAGATCAATTATTGTAATGCTATGTGATGTGTTTGCTAGGATCCGATGGATTATGAAGTTATGTTCAGATTGTGCATGATTCTTATATGAGTAATTTATGTTCTTGCATGCTCTCCGATGTGCGTAGTTACACTGGCCAAGTGATTGTGTGTATCTCCAAGAGAGGGTATTTATGCTAGATAGTGGGTTCATGCCCCCTTTTGTTTCTGGGCACGAGTGACAGACACGTCTAAGGGTGAGCATGTGTTGTTGCTACTAAGGGTAAAACAGCGGTGTTAATGTCTCTTTTGATATTAGTATTGCTTACTTCATGCACTTTACTTAATGCAATTGTCTGTTGCTTGCAACTTAATACCGTTGGGTGACAGGCTGGATAGCGATCCCACGGTGGACTTTTTAGACAAAGACGCAGTTGGACTCAACGGTCCTTGTTCCTTGTCGTGATGCCTCCATAAATATTATCATGTCCTTTTTTTCATAGCTAAATTGGGTTTGTGTCATGATCTTGTCAATTGCCTAGCTGTAATTCGTTCACCCATCACATGCATATTTTATTTACTTGAGAGACTCCACTAGTGATCCCATGGCCCCCGGTCCATCTTTTTACATTGTTTACAACCTCATTTACTTGCTTTTAATCATCATTACTCCTCTGGTCACTTTTCATATTTCATTTATTTCATCATACAATTAACCGCTTTGTTTTCTGCGAGACCGGAAAGATTGACAACCTTTCCACCGTTGGGGGCAAAGTATTTTGGTTGAGTGTGTGCAGGTCCACGTTTGTTGAAGGTCAAGCGCCAGAGATCTTCAACATTCACCTCGTTGTTGATTTCAAAGTCCTACTGGTCCGATAAACCTCGGTTCGTTAAACGAGGGAAAACTGCTACTAGCTGCAATTCCGCCTTCGCTTGGGGCACCACCCAACTTATTTTAATAAATCAGCAATCACCCTCCCGCTCCGCGCCCAAAACCACGCCCGTCTCTGGTGACCTCGCCACCACCCCTCCAGCGAGCCCTTCGCCCGATCCTACTCCAGCGGCGACTAGATCTACGGCGGACGCGGCTGCAGCGGGTGCGGCCATGGCATCCTCCTCGGTTGTGCCTCCAAGCCCGGATCTGAGTGTTCCGGTGGGCGCGGACAAGCCTGTGGGCTCCAACGGCGAGTCCAAGGCCGTCGATGAAGAAATCGACACCGGCGAGGAAGCGAGCGGTGCTCCTTCTCACGGGTGGAAGCCCTCCGTCATCGAATAAGATGAACTAGAGGTCATGGCGGAGGAGGGGATCATCCCGTCTTCCGACAAGAACTTGTGGAGGAGTGCTCAAGGCGATCCTTCCCCGACTCCGGTTTCCGGCGAACGGGTACTCCTCACCTCTCACACCATTCGCGGCATATCACTGCCGCTTTCCGTCTTTTTCCTCGAGCTGCTTAGATACTACAATCTGCAGCCTCACAACAACACTGCCAACAATGTGTTGTACATAGCCGGATTTGTTGGTTTGTTCGACGGATACCTAGGAATCAAACCTACGTTATACTTTTTCACCTGCTGCTTCTATGTCAAAAGGCAGACGGTGAAGGGGAAGCTAGTTTCCTGCGGCATAGTCAGTTTTAATATGCGCAGGAGATATAGCCAATGGTATCCCCAAGTTTCTATAGTGGAATCTGTCAAAGGATGGAACTCCACCTTTTTTTTACTGCAAAGACATTAAGGCGCCAGGTCAGGCTTATCGGATGCCGCCTTTTGTCGATGTTGCCGGTGTCCCCAATGACGCCTGGAATGAAAAGCCGATGGAGGTCCTACCTGGAGACCTCAACCAGATCAAGAGGCGGATCACCGAGCTGACTTCCGGCTCTCCCCCACTCACCAGAGAGGACACAATTCTTTGCTGGGTTACCCGACAAATCCAGCCGCTCCAGCACCGGGCTCAACTCCTGTGCGAGTATATCAGCGAGGTCAATGATCCTCAGTGCACCTGCCAAAAGGATTTTAAAGACCTCCACCTGACGCACCGGATGAACCAACTGGTGAAAAACCGGTCAGAGCACACGGAATCACTTCCAATGTACACTCTGCAGAATCCGGCTCACTAGGTGATTAAGCTTATAACATGTCAAGCCTTTTATCTGCTTTATCACAACATGCTCAAACTCATACGTGATTATTTGTTTGAACAGTTGTCCACACTTGGGGAAGCCGATCTTGCCTCTGATCCTGCGAAAGCCGGATCAAAGAGGAAGACCACCGCTCCTCATTCCTCAGCAGTTGCTGAAAAGCGGAAGAGGAGGCAGATAAGCCGGCCGATTCCGGCTGATGCAACAGTCACCAACATCGAGGATGATGCCCTCGAGGGATTAACCATCCCAAAGAAGAAGGAAATAATCTTCCATTATCTTAATGCCAGCTTTACTTTGCCGGTGAAATCGCCTGTGTTGACAATTATTGTGCTATGTAGACTTAAGCCTGCAGCTCCTCTGAAGAGCACGGGCCTTGCTCGCAAGAAGGGGATCACCGCTTCCCCCGCCGTGGTGCCACCAACTCCTCTGGCTTCCGTACCATCTGCTACGGAGGAGGAGACTTTGGCCGGTCCACCGGGTCCGGCTTACACTGCTCGAACTCGAGCCTCCGTGACGCCGGCTTCCATGTGGGCCGCTACAACCGGAAAGAAGACCATGACTCCCAAAGCAGAGGCAGCAGCGGCTGTGGCAACGGATGCTCCTTCCTTCAGTCCAGTGAAGGAGAAGCCTTTTGACGAAGACAACAACATTAAGGAGGCTTTCGAAAGCCAGTTTGTGCCTTTGCCGCACCGGGAGACCCGAGAGCGACCGGGGATTGCCCGAGTTATTGAGCCGGAGGGTCGCGTCTATAGCATGCCGGAGATTGTCGACATCCTTGAAGAGACTCACAAGACACACCATGAGCAGTTCGAAGAGGGTGTCGCACTCCTCCGAGCACAAATGGAGGTAATCTACTTAACTATCCTATAGCCCCCAAGGATTACGCCGGATGTAGGAATTAAATACTGCTTAATGCTTGAACACTTATTAGATCAAAAAACTGAGTATCCTAGCCCCCAAGTATGATGCCAGAATTATGACTTAAATCTTGCATGATACTTTAGAGAGCAGATCTTAGGATTTTTATGTTATAAACCCCCAAGAATCAAAGCATCTTTTTTGCCAAAAAAGAAAACCGATTGTTGAATTATCCCGGGTAACTATGCCAATCAACTTATTCTTTGGGCTGAAAAATTGCAGCGGGTGCATGGCATGACGACCGAGACCATGGTGATGATCGGTGATGGTAGCGTTGGGTTGTGCCCCAAGCGAAGGCATGGATGTAGTAAGTAGCAGTTTTTCCTCGTTAACGAACCGAGGTTTATCGAATAAGTAGGACTTTGAAATCAACAACAAAGTGAATGTTGAAGATCTCTGGCGCTTAATCTTCAACAGACGAGGAGCTGCACACACTCAACCAATTACTTTGCCCCCAACTGCAGAAAGGTTGTCAATCTTTCCGGTCTCGCAGAAAACAAAGCGGTTAATTGTATAGTGAAATAGATGAAAATATGAAAGTGGACCAGAGGAGTAATGATGATTAAAAGTGATGAATAAAGGTTGCAATCAATGTAAAAAGATGGACCGGGGCCATGGGTTCACTAGTGGAGTCTCTCAAGTAAATAAAAACTCATATGATGGATAAACAAATTACAGCCAGGCAATTGACAAGATTATAACACAAACTTAATCTAGCTATGACATAGAGAACATGATAATATTTATGTAGGCATCACGACAATGAACAAAGACCGTTGAGTCCAACTGCATCTTTGTCTAAAAAGTCCACCGTGGGATCGCCATCCAGCCTGTCACCCAACAGTATTAAGTTGCAAGCAACTGACATTTGCATTAAGTAAAGCGCATGAAGTAAGCAATACTAATATCAAAAGAGACATTAACACCGCTATTTTACCCTTAGTAACAACAGCACACCCTCACTCTTAGACGTTTTTGTCACTCATGCCCAGGAACAAAAGGGGGCATGAACCCACTATCTAACATAAATACTCCCTCTTGGAGATACACACAATCACTTGGCCAAAGTAACTACGCACATCGGAGAGCATGCAAGAACATAAATCAACATATAAGAATCATGCACAATCTGATCATAACTTCATAATCCATCAGATCCCAGCAAACACATCACATAGCATTACAATAATCGATCTTGATCATGTTAGGCATCTCACAGGATCATAATACATGAAGCACAAGGGAGAGAGACTACCATCTAGCTACTGCCATGGGCCCGTAGTCCAAGGTGGGACTACTCACAAATCATCCCGGAGGAAGGCATGGCGATGAAGAGCCCTCCGGGATCGATCTCCCCTCCGACAGGGTGCCGGGATCAGCTTCAGAATCACCCCCGAACTAGGGTTTATGGTGGCGGCGCCTCGGGGTGACTTCTCTGGAAAATAATGGCCGCCTTGATGTTTTTGGGATTAATCTGATTGTGTATGCATCAGAGGGGGCCGAGGGGACCCACCAAGAGCACGAGCGGTTCCCACCCACTGCCCTAGGGCAGGCCGCGGCTGGGGGTCATCCCTGCCCTATGGGTGGCCACCAGGGCTGCCCTCTGGACTAAAACTCTGTCTTGGAAAATAAAAAATCCTCGTAAATTTTCAGCGCATTCCGAGAATATTTCCTGTGGTAATTTTCTGAAACAAAAAGACAGCAAAAATAGGAAACTGGCACTAGGCATCTTGTCAATAGGTTAGTCTGACAAAATGCATAAAATGATGTAATATGATAGTAGAAACATGTGACAACATCACAAAACTAGCATGGATCAATCAAAATTTATAGATACGTTTGAAACGTATCACATGTTCGCGAGGATATCAACTCCAGTAAACTGGCTGATCTGTATATGGCCCGGATTGTTCCCATGCATGGGGTTCCACTGAGGATTATCTCAGACCGTGG
Organism: Puccinellia tenuiflora; assembly: GCA_012064385.1. NCBI lineage: Eukaryota > Viridiplantae > Streptophyta > Magnoliopsida > Poales > Poaceae > Puccinellia > Puccinellia tenuiflora. The sequence goes on along the minus strand of QRDG01000432.1, from coordinate 332,781 downwards.
AAGTCTATTCGTGTCCAGATTCTGGCAGAACTTCCAAACTGCTATGGGAACCCGTCTCAACTTCAGTACGGCTTATCATCCTCAGACTGATTGTCAGACTGAAAGGGTAAACCAAGTTCTGGAGGACATGCTTCAGGCATGTGTTATCTCCTTCAGTAAAGGTTGGGAAAAGTATCTCCCCCTCGCCGAGTTCTCCTACAACAATAGCTATCAAGCTAGCCTGCAGATGGCTCCATTTGAGGTTCTCTATGGACGAAAATGTTGAACTCCGCTAAATTGGTCTGAAACCGGAGAAAGGTCCCTCTTGGGTCCGGATGTGATCAATGAAGCTGAAGAGAAAGCCCTTATCATTCTAGAGAATCTCAAGATTGCTCAGTCTAGGCAGAAGAGCTACTATGATAAGCATCATCAGGAGGTTCACTATGCCATTGGTGATAAAAGCCTACCTTCGTGTCTCTCCCCTCCATGGGGTTCGCCATTTTGGGATAAAAGGGAAACTGGCACCTCGCTTTGTTGGTCCTTTCACTATCCTAGCTAAGCGAGGTGATCTCTCATACCAGTTGGAGCTCCCAGAGAATTTCCCGGATGTGCATGATGTGTTCCATGTCTCTCAACTCCGTCGTTGCTTCAAAGATCCTATTCGTGGGGTTGATCATGAAGTGTTGGACATCCAGGAGGATCTGACTTACCGTGAGCATGCTGTCCGCATCTTGGATGGGGCAGAAAGGAAGACTCATAACCAGACCATCAAGTTCCTCAAGGTCCAGTGGTCTAACCATTCTGAAGAAGAAGCAACCTGGGAGCGTGAAACTAGTCTTCGCCAGGAATATCCCGCCTTCTTCACTCAAGCCTAGAATCTCGGGACGAGATTCCTGTAAGAGGGGTAGAATTGTAACAGCCCCAACTAGGTATTGTAAAATTTGAACCAAATTTTTGCCTTTTCTTTTCTATCATCTCATCATTGCATCATGGCATCCATACTTAAATTGCTTAACAGGAAATAATGCTATGGCAACAATTACTAAATCAATGATGGTGAATGTTGATGGATAAACAGAAATTCAATTTGAGCTTCCATATTTATCCAGGAAGTTCCTAGTGTTCAAAATATAAATCTTGCAAAGGAAATCTAATTGCCAAATTAAATAATTTAACAAAGACCCCAGAATGCCTGTGAGCATTTTTAAAATAAGTTACACATAAAATAGTTTCCAAATGGGCTGAAACTTTTAGGACAGCTTCCTAGTGTAATATAAATGCTATATGAATTTTTCCAGAATTTTCAAAAAAGTTTAAGTGCCTCAATTTAAATCCTTAACAGACTATTGGACCAAAATGCAATAAACCTTAATTCAGCCAGGGGGTTTCTACAAAAATGTCGTCTTCTTCCTATAGTTCCATCCCTGTAGCGACCGATCTCGAACCCGCGTCCTCGTCGAACCCGCTCGGCTGCCGCCGTGCTCCCCCTGAGGATAAGAAGGCCGCCGAGACCCTCTCTCTCTCTCTCTCTTCCCTCGCTCATTTTTCTTTTCCCCGAAACCCTAACCCTAGCGCCATGAACGTCGTCGGCCCGCCGCCGTCCCCCGCGCATCGCCACTGCTAGCGACCTCCCCAAGAAGATCGAAGCAGGGCAACAGCTCCGCCGCCTCGCCCTCTACCTCCTCACCGTGGAATCGAGCCGGGGAGCCCGGAATCGCGTCGTTGACCTCGTCTTCTTCATCTCCGTTCACTGCACGTCGAGCAAGCTCGCCGCCATCTCTGACCTCCTCTGTCCCCAACGATCATGCCCACGCATCGAGGGTGAGCTAGGCTATCTCCGGGACATCTCCTCTCCTCTCCTCCCTCCCTAGTTTAGCCGTGCCGCCTTAGCTCGCCGTAGCGGCCGCCGGTTGCCTCCGTTCTCGTCGCTCTGGCGACCAATAAGTAGAGGTGCCGCCCGTTCTCAGCTCTCCGTCGAGCGGCGCATCGAGCGTGCCGGTCTTGGCATCGTCCGGGTCAAACCTGACCGTGGGCCTTCCAGCTGACGTGGAAGCCTACATGGCCCGGGAGCCACCCGTAGGCCTCAGTGGCTACCTCAGCCCCAGTGAAAAACGTTTCGGTTTTCATTTTTATGGAATTGATTTAAAAAAAGAAATTGAGTTAAAACTTTGAAATTTAATATCTTTTGAACCACAATTCAGAAAAAAATGCAAATAATATGTCAAAATTCTCAGAAAAATAAAATCTACCTGTTGGTACCATTTACATGACCTTTTGAACAAACTAAATTGCCTTTCTATTACCTAATAATAAAAGCAATCAAGTTTCCGCGGTTTGGTTTGGTCCGTCATTAAATTTACCGTTTTGCCCTACCCAGATCACATTATTACCCACCATGCCATCCATAAGTCGTATACCGTTTCGTTTTCTTTCTTTGCTCCGGTGAAAACACAAGCAAGGTGTTTGCACGCGCCGCCGCTGGGACCTGGATCCCCTTTGCATCGCACCGCAAGAAGTGAGGAAACCCGACACGGTGGGGATTTCGCCGTATGCCGCTAAAGCACCGCGCCGCCGAGCCTCGTGCTTGCCCGCCCGGCGATACCCGGATCATCGCCGGCGTGGGGCCGTATACGAGCTCAAGCGCGGCGTGTGCAGGAGGTGAGACGAGCTTGGATTCGCATGGATTCGCCGTGAGGTCCCTCCGCCCCTCCTGCGTGGTCCTGCTGCCGCTGTAGTCGCCGTCGTAGTAGCAGAGTGAGAAGGAGGGCTAGGCAGGAGGAAGTAGGGGAGAGGATGAGGGCAAGGCTCAGCATAGGACATCAGGGATGAGGGGTAGGTGAGCCGCTCCACCTGGATACCGCCGCGCGCTCCTTCTTCCTCCACCACGCCACTCGATCTGTGCGACGCAGAACAGGTCAACGACGCCTAGCCGGCCACACCGGGGATTTGAGGAGGCCGGTGGAAGGGAAATAAGGGGAGGGGAGGGCCGGCGGCAGAGGTATGCAGGGGAGGCCCGCGCTGGAGGGGATGAGTAGGCCGGGGAGAGAGATGCAGTCAAGCAGAGAGAGATATATGTGTTTTTCTTGTGTGTGCTTTGTTGCCGACTCCAGTTTGTGTGTGTGTGTGTGCGCTTCGCTGATGCTGCTGATTGCATGATGTAATTGTATTGCTAGGTGCTCTGATTGTAAATTAAGATCTGGGAAAGGAAGACACAAGGTCACTTCTGAAGATTCCACACCCCACCGGCGCCTCTTCATTTTCTTCCCAATTCCAACAACATAGCAGGAGTGGAGATCACAGGTAAGAGCGCTTATTTCTCTTCTTCTACGAAGTATATATGTTTGTTAGTAGTGGACATAATATTTCATTAGTTCTGAGGGACCAGTGATAACTAGCAAACATTCCTGCGAAGTAGCCTCTCATCTCTTAGTTTTTCACCGGTCCAATTGCTACTATGCAGTTCGTTATGTCACATGAACAGAAATTGGATGTGTCTACAAAATCTTAATGCTACTCTATGAAATTATTTATAGTTAGGGGCAATTATTTATGCTTAGATTTTAATGTATTATAAGTTGACACATTTGAAGTTTGTGAAAACTACGAACATGCTATCCTTGCCTTCACTCTTTGTTTCTGAACCTCCCAGATTGACGAGAAGAGGCCGTGTGGAGATGCTGATGCACCCACAGATCATGAATTTGGCCATTTGGGGTCCATGGTGGAGAAGGTGTGCTACAGCTTAAATGCCAAGAGGTCTGCAACGACATCTGTACACCAGGGTTGAGCTGAGGAAAAGAAGCATTACCAGTCATGGGATGGTGGCAACATCTGCAGATGAAACAGTCAGCGCCTACTGCCTTGCTTTGATGTGTAAAAAGCAATGTAGCATACATGGCAGAAGATGCAGTGTGGCCTAGAAAATAAAAAGCATTGACACTTTCCAGGTAGATTTCAATGAAATTTTGTGTTTAGGGAAAGATTTGTTTAATCTTAAAATTTATTCCCTTTTTTGCAATGAAATGAAACACTTTGCGGCTTCTTGAAAAAATATTGTGGATTTATGCTGGATGAAGATTTGAAGTGATGATAACTGATGCATTTCTCTTCTTGCTCTACCGTCAAGAGCTATGTAACGATGTACCTTGGTCCTTAATATCAATATATCTAGCTTTGTTCAAAAAAATGGGCCTAATTAGTTAAAAGTTGTATTTCTTGATCGGCTTCAATATGCACGAGATATCTACATTTATTTTCATGTGAAGTTTGAATTTTGTTGATCGACGACAAACTTGATCAAAGTTATTTGAAGTTTAACGGGGACTTCACCGGGATGGAGCAGATGGATTTGTCACGCATAACTTTGTATAGTTCATTTATGATGGAGTTTTGTGTTTTCTGCAAATAGTGTTCCCGTTTTCGATTCATATATAAAGATGCTCAAGTAATAGTTCAGGCTGAACTGATTGTTTGTTTTTTGCCTCCCTATTAAGAAGTTTAATAAGTGGAGGCATTTTTAGTAATCAAGTCTTTATTTAAATGTGATTTTTTATCTATAGACCATATTTATTGTTCTTTATGTTTCTTCCCGTAACAAAATTGTCGTCTTTCTTGCCGTCCTAGACTGAGGAGATAGAAACATTGCAAATGCACTATGTGCATATTTCAATATTTGTAAATAAGATATTAATACACCAACATCTTTCGCGATACGGGAGTACCATTTGTTTTATTTGCTAAAGTTTAAACAAGGTAAAGTGGAAGATGATTGGTATTATTCGTTGTATGAATAGAAAGAACATGCCGTCATGTTCGCCACCTTTGTCTAAATTAGGATAACAAATTGATTGGTTTGTCCCGACTATTTTTTGTTAATTCCGTGGCAACGCACGGGCTTTGTGCTAGTATTTAATAAATACAAAAGGGGCTGATTTAAATTAATATTTGGGAAAATCATAACTTAATAAATATTGGTTCAAATTTTGCAAATGATATACCAAAATGATCAGCAAATCAAAGGCTATCTAGTTATGTTAATTTCATAGCATGACAAAAAAACTTCCTATGATGTCATTTTCGAAATGGTCAAAAGGATTAAATTTGAATAACCGTTTAATTCACCATTTATTCATCGTTAATCGGAAAATTGCAAATGAGGTACCAAAATGATCAGCAGAACAATACCTATCTAATAATGTCATTTCCATGCATGTAGAACTCATATTTTAGTATTGTAACTTTTGTATTCGTGTTATTTATTGTTCTCCTATTCTTATTTGTGTTTCGGTAGATTCAGGAGTCGAGATTCCACCACAATACCTCGACAATCCGTGCTATCAGCCCCATCAGCAAGGCAAGAGATAACCTAACCTTCTGTGCATATCTCATCCTATTGTTTTACACAAGTATTTTCTCCACCATAATATTGCATTCGATTCCAAATGTCAATTTTGTTCGATGGTTAGAGTATCCTATTAATTGCATTAGTTCCATACACCATTACCTGTTTTCCTTCCTATGATCCATGGGTTGGATGTGTTGGCCTGAGTTAATTTATATCTGTTGAATATATGCTTAGCTATGCTTAGCCATGCTTAGTCGAATGCTTAGCCGTCCGGTGATTATTTTCCATGATTGAGAAGTTGATGGAATGTTCGGACGAGGTGGAAACTTGTGTTACTTAATTAAAATGCTTAAAGGCTTGGATTAGTTGCCATCGAGGTTGGTAGTGTTTTCCCTCATTCTTGTCGCCTAGGCTGAGAGTGCTTTTAGCTGGAACCAAGAACCGAGCGTGCTTCCATCGATGGGACATATGGAATCCTTACTAACCAAATAAATTGTGCGGGCATATCCAAGGGTCCTCTAGTGTGCGCTTTCCATTTGCGTGTGAGTTGCAGGATGGATGATGACGCGATGAGGACGGTGGTGTTTAGGATGTGGCGATGGGGGCAGGGTGTTGAAATAGGCACTGAACTTGTCCTGTCGTCATGATGATCCTTGGTTAGTCTCATGCAAGGTAAAGGTTTAACCATGCCCACTCTGCCGGATTTCCCCGGAAGAGAGCTAAACAGGCGAGCCAGACGGTACCGATGGCTAAAAACAGTACACTCCTGCAGGGTTAATGTTTTAAAAAAAGCTGTGTCCACGGTTATGGACAAATCTTGGGAAAGGCGGATCAGCTCATAGAAAACCTGAACTTAATTAAAATTTGGCAACATGTGTTAAAAGGTTCATTTCCTCGAGGGTGATTCGAGGGAGTGTCTTTGTGGAGATGTGTGGATGTTGGTGGTTTATGAAGGTTCTCGAAGGAACAAAAGAGTTGAAGTAAATATCTTATCCCCTTCCGAAAACCTTCTGATTAGTCGATGCCATAAGTTGAGTATTTTAAAAGGAAAACTAGCTTTATGCAAAACAACTACCATACAGCTTTGAAGCCAATCATCTGAGCATATACAGCTCTAGTAACCTTGCGAGTACGTCGTACTCAGCCTTGCTTTGTTGATTATTTTTGTTTCAGAGGAGGATGTCACTGAGCAGGAAGGTGGGTTCTTTGTTGACATCGATGAGTAGTCTGGGGTTCCCAGGTGGCAGCTTGGGACGTCACGGAATAGGCTGGTTGGGGTATGTTATTGTAGGCCTCATAGGCCATAATTTGGATCTTGTTGTTTAGACAACTAAATTCGCTTCCGCATGATGTAATGTTGGGTCTGTGACCTCTGATGTGTATTTTGCTATCTTTCTCACTATATGAGTTGAACTATGATCTCTTTGTGTCGTAGAGTCTGTGATGTGTCAGATGTTCCGCAGTCTTGATCTCTCTATTATGCATTGATAGCTATGCCAGTGATTATGGCATGATCGAGGTGTTGCGTTGCCGATGATCCATTCCGAGCACGCCTGTCAAAGGTTTTGGCCTGGGAGTGGTAACCCCAGTAACCTTCGATTGTGTAGCATAACCTGTGGGTTACATAGCATCTCTATATAATTCCGGGGTCGGAGCGCTACACGTGCGGCGCGAGGGAAACAGCCGGCGGAGAGGCCAAAGCGGCGCGGGCCCGGCCACGCGGTGGCCCAGCTGGAGAGGACGGCGCGGGCGCGCGCAGGATGCAGAGGGGCGGCGGGTGCCGCCAGTGACGGGAGCACGGGCACGGGTCAGCATGGAGGCGCGGGAGCAGCAGAGGCCGGTGTGGAGGTGCGCGAGCAGAGAAGCCGTTGGACGGGGATGATGTCGTGCGTGGGAGCACGCGGGTGTCGTAGGCATCGAGGGAGACTGGACGCGCTGATGGCGCCGGAGTTGACGGAGCAGCGCGGGAGTCGCGCGTGCAGCAGGCGCGGAGGAGGATGCGTGGGCGTCGATGGACGCGGGCGCGAGGGAGACTCGGGCATCGACGGACACGGAGGTTGTTGGTGGAGCTAGCTGTAGGCAGCCGTAGGCGCGGCCGGAGGAGTGCGCGCGGGCGCCGACGATGGGCATGGACGCACGCACGGGCAGCAGCGGAGGAGCTCGGGCGGACGCGGACGACGCGAACGCGAGCACGGGGCCGTTGCGACGCAAGTCCCCGAGTTTCTCCGAAAGAGGAAGACAGTTGGCGCCTTGAGACGGTGACGATGATGATGACGAAGAAGAGTGGTCCCGCCAGGAACGAGACTCCAGTCGCCGCTATGCCCCACAGTGGGCGCCAAATGTCGTGGTGGGTGTGACGGCATATGCCAACGGGGTGGCTTAAGGTGTGGTGACAAAGGCGCGAGCGATGGTGTTCCGGCGGGATTGGGCACGAGCATGGCAAACGCGAGACGTACCCAGGTTCGGGGCCCTCGTGAGGAGGTAAAACCCCTACTCCTGCATGATCTAGAGTATATGGTGGAGTATATGGTGTTATAATGTTGCTCCTTGAGCTGTATATGAGGGGGGCTGAGCTCGGCCGGCTGCCAGAGAGCCAAGCCGGCTAAAGGGGTGGAGCAGCCGGCCACGAGGGAGAGCGAAGCGGCCCTTGGCCGGGTATGCGGGGACCAAAACGTCCAGAGTGAGGGCTGCCCTGGTCCTCCTTATAAAGGGAAGCTCAACGGACAAGGGGTGGCCCGCATGCCTAACTTTCACTATTCAGGGGACACGGCGCACTATAGCGCATAGTGTCTACTATTTATCAATAGTGTTCTTTCATTAAGCATAGTGCATAGTGTCTGTAATGCCCCGGGGTTTTTCCCCAAATTAGATTGTTGTTTGTTTTTGTTTTTGCATCATCATGACATCAGCATCATCGCATTGCATGTTTTTTGCAACAAAAATTATTTTTATTAAACCCTATTTTATTTTTGCTAAAATTGTCGCAAAAGCTTTACCCAGACAGTCGTCTCCGTTTTATAAAATTAATTGCCAAATTAAATTTGCAAAAGAAAAATAAAAATGGTTTGAGACGCGAGAGAGTAGCCCAAACCGGCCCAAGCCCACCTAGCCTCCAAAACCCTAATTCCTGCCATGGCTCTTTTCTATTCCTACCCCCTGTCTTTTTCAGCCGCCCTCCTCCTCTTTTTCCTTTTCGCAATCGGGTCCTCCCACCTCTTCTCTTTTTCTTTTTCCCCCTCCTTTTCTTTTCTTCCTCTCTTTTTCTTCTCTTTCTTTTCTCTTTTCTTTTTCCTCTCTCCCTCTCACCTATCTTCTTCCCCATCCCCGCACGCATCCCTGACTTGCCCTGCTCCCTCTCCCGAGCTCTCCCGCCTCCGGCCGTCCCCTCCACCTCGCGCCATCGCACCTCCCTCTCCCCTGCTCCCCTTGCTCCTCCTCCCTCTCTCCCCGGCCGCCCCCTGCTTCTCCTTCCCGCGGCCGACCTCGAGCACCCCCGCAGCTCGCCGCGCGTGCCTCTCCCTGCTCTCCTCCGCGCCGCCGTGGCCGACGTCCTCGTCCTCGGCCGCGTCCTCCGGCTCCCTCGCCCCTTCTCTCCCGGCCGGATCCTCGCCGCGCCCGTGCTCCCCGGCCGCCGGTTTCCTCCTCTGCACCGCGAGCTGCTCGCGCCGCCGCCCGTCGTCGTCCCGGCCTCCTCGACCCCGCGCCTCCTCGCCTCCTCGTCGCGGCCCTGCTCCGCATCGTCGCCTCCCCGTCAGGCACGTCTCCCCCGCCGCCTCCGACCCGACTCCGTCGCCGCCTCTGCCCCTCTCCCCGCATCCCTCTGCTGTGCCCGAGCTCCGCCTCCTCCCTGTTCTACCTCGTCCCACACCGGCCCGAGCTCGCCCCCTGCCCGACGCCTTCGTTCCTGCTGCTGTCTCCGTTGTTCCCCTGTCCGAGCTCGTCTCCGTGTCGTGTGCGTGCATGCTCCTGCCCGGCGTCCCCTGCTTGTTGCCATCGTGTTCCCGACGGTCATCTCCACCCGTGTTGTGCACAAGCTGCTGCTGCGGTGTGTTCCCGTTTCCCCGACGGCCTTTTCCCGATGTCTCCGTGTCGCGTCCCCGATGAAATCTCCGTTCCCCGTTTGGTTTTCGGTTCCCGTCGTGTTTCCGTTCCCGGGGACGTCTCCGCGTCCCCGATGCGCGCTGCTGCCCGATGCATGTTTCCTCCGTGAAGCCCGAAGACCGGAACCCGACAAGATCTTCCTCGACGACCGAGTACCCCGACTCCGTGAATCCGAGTTCTCCGACCAGATGACTGAAGAAGGATACGCCAAGGTCTTCCCCGACATCAGAAATGCGACAAGTTCTTCGTTTGTGTTTTGTGCCGGCCGCCTTCGTGCGTGTCCGTGAAGACCGGTGTCCGACCCCCGACCACCGTGGGACCCCGACGACCCCGAAGACCGGAACGCCAAGGTCCGCCACGGCGATGACCCGAGTATGACTACTTCCACGACATCGACTACTTCGACTACTTCCTCTCCGATCCGAAGACGACGGTTCCGAATCCGAAGATCCTCGATCCGATGTGTGACCCCAACCCTAAACCCCTATATGCCATATATATCTGTATCTTATAAAATCATGCATCATTAATTAACAATGCACTTTATCCATTTAGTCGAACTAAATCAACTTAATTATGGGGTTTGTCCGGTGCATCTATATTATGCACCGATCCCATTTAAAATGTTTTGCCATGTGTTAGGGAATAAAATTGGATCACCTTTAATTTGTCATGCATCATTTCATCAACATGCCGCTTCTTTTGCCATAGTAGTAAAATGCATCTTTTGCGCTTCCAGTTCATTGCTTCTTCGGGAATAGGACGTTGAGTTGATGTGAGCAACGACAGGTTCTGCTACCTCTACCGGATTGCAGGCAAGTGATACTCCCTTGCTATCTTCGCTTGTTTTCTGTCTCTCACACGTCCTATCTTTTGTTCCTTGCTAGCCTTATATTGCGATGCTTGTGTCTCGATCCTATTTGCATGTTTACCTTGCAGCCATGATATGCCCCACCCCCACATCCTATTACCCTGTTGCTTGTTTATCTTGTTGGCCTTGCGAGTCGTAGTGCATGCTTAGGTTGTTTTGCTCGAGTCTTGTTATCTTTATCTAGTCATGCCTTAATATGATAGTTGGGTTAATTCACATGATAATCCTTAATGTTTGGCGATGGGAATAATTACTAAAGATAAGGCACCGGCGGAAGGCCAATCGTGGTGATTTGTTCTGCTAGTGTCGCCTAGGACCCGAGTTCTTGTCCTCTGATCCAAGACTGAGCGTACTACCCACATGTGCGAGCAAATGGGACTCCCCTCGACCTAGTACCGGATCTGCAGCCTTGTCCAGGGCGCCACAAGTAGTTCGGGTGTTTCCATTTACGCGACGCTTTATTTATTTGTGATGCAGGTACGGATTGGACGCCTCCGGGACTGATACGTGATGGTTACTTACGGTAGGGTTGCGGAGCGTTCGTTTATCGAGTGTGGAAGGAGGGGCAATCGTATGAGTGTTCCCTCCCGAAGCCGTTCTCGCATCGGCTAAGTCCACCTCGGAGCTTTGGCCGGACTTTCAAGGTGGGTTATACTTAGCTAGGTGGTTCCCTGGAATAGTGTTGTAGTGAAGGAAAGTGTAGCGTCGGATACCCTGCCAGCATACCCCGGAAGTGTGCTAATTGCATGGCAACAAGGGTTGAAGTGCATGTGGTTACATTTGTGCACCCCTGCAGGGTTAAATCTTTTCGAAATGTCGTGTCCGCGGTTATGGACGACTTGGTGAAATGTGCTGGCTAACAAGATCATAGACAACTTACACCTAATGATTATAATTTGACTAGTAAGATAGATTACTTCAATAATAACCTATAAAATTGCCAACTATGTGAGTGCCTTTGGGCTTGCTGCTCGTGGTTAACCGGGCTGGTAAGGAATTGGCTGGGTATGTTTGGTGTTAGCATAGTTGGTTACCTATGCGCTATCTTACCTCCTCTCTATTAGACGAAAGTTGTAGCGTGTCTCTATAAGTTGTTAGTGCTGCTTGCCGCCACCTCAATCGCTAACCCTCTTTCCCCGGAATTCCAGCTTTGATATCTTGTGAGTATTACTTGCCAGTACTTTACTAGTACTGACCCCCTCGGGGCTGCTATTCCAATGCAGCCAACGGGTTTAAAGTCTGACGACGTTAGCTTGGGAATCCCTCCGGCTTGGCCTGGGTAGGGTTATGGTGCCTTTTGGTTATCTTCAGAACTCTTAGTCCAATTTGTATTCTTATCCGTAGCTGGATACTATTCGCTTCCGCTGTTGTTTGGATCTTTGTAATGTATCTTTTGTATTCTTGACTCCGTGAGTCGTTGTTGTATATATGTTCTTTTGTGGGTTCCGTCGAGAACTATTGTAATGTTATCACAATTCCACCCGCATAACGTGTGTGTTGCGACGTGCACGTTATGCCTGGTGGGCGTCCTAGGATCGTTATTATGCGGATATGGCGGAAATCGCTAAGTCTACATAGTACCGATCCGGGGGGCGTTACAAAGTGGTATCAGAGCTCTGGTTTTTCGATACCCCGCGGGTCCAGTCTGCCTGTAGGATACCCTAGCTAATGGTCGTTGTTTATAGAGTGTCCAAAATATTTTTGCTAAAAGTTATTTGAAAATATCTTAATAGGATTCTTGTTTGCTCCTTACCTCTATTCTTTTTCCTTCTTACCTTATATGATTTAAATCTTCTATCTTACCTATCTTCCGGTTATAGCATCTTCGTGGGTGGACGATCTCTTGACTTTTACCTAATAGGTCCGATCTTCGGAAGAATATCTCGACAAACGGTCATCATCATCAGCGTGAGCAAGAACCTCTTGTTAGTGGTGTCGAGAAGATCAACATGTTGCGTGAAGATTCGATAGATTACCTTGCTCTTCTTCCCCCCTTGACGGTACCGTGGATCTCGGGGCGAGATCCCTTGTTAGTGGTGTCGGTTGTAATGCCCCGGGGTTTTTCCCCAAATTAGATTGTTGTTTGTTTTTGTTTTTGCATCATCATGACATCAGCATCATCGCATTGCATGTTTTTGGCAACAAAAATTATTTTTATTAAACCCTATTTTATTTTTGCTAAAATTGTCGCAAAAGCTTTACCGAGACAGTCGTCTCCGTTTTCTAAAATTAATTGCCAAATTAAATTTGCAAAAGAAAAATAAAAATGTTTTGAGACGCGAGAGAGTAGCCCAAACCGGCCCAAGCCCACCTAGCCTCCAAAACCCTAATTCCTGCCATGGCTCTTTTCTATTCCTACCCCCCTGTCTTTTTCAGCCGCCCTCCTCCTCTTTTTCCTTTTCGCAATCGGGTCCTCCCACCTCTTCTCTTTTTCTTTTTCCCCCTCCCTTTTCTTTTCTTCCTCTCTTTTTCTTCTCTTTCTTTTCTCTTTTCTTTTTCCTCTCTCCCTCTCACCTATCTTCTTCCCCATCCCCGCACGCATCCCCGACTTGCCCTGCTCCCTCTCCTGATGAGGCCATAACTAGGCCGGATACGACCAACAAGACCATAGTTGATCAAGAAATGATGGGAACACGAAGATACATGATTAGGTGTTATTCAATAAGTTCTCCCACGTCACCTTGGGTCCAAAAGAAGTTAGAGATCAAGTTCTTCACGTTCGGGACGCAGATTCGGACTGCAGAAATATATCTGACTTCAAATGAGGATAACTTTTGCATCCGGACTCCGAATTGGGTGATTCTTGTTTTGTTGGAAAGAGGAACTCGTGAAATTTCCAACACAATTGGCCGCACCTCCAAATTCATTACGAGCATAAATTGGCGTCCAAAACAGTACAAGGCTGTTGCAGAAACTGGGCCAGATTTTGAGTCAAAAGGTGCTGCGTCACCTCTAATTGGGCCCAAAGGCCTTGTACGAATTAGGGTTCAGTTTTGGGTGTCTTGGGGCGTGCTCCCACCTCCTTGGCCACCACCCAAGGCTCTCCTCCTTATATACCCCCCATAGGTCATCGTTTAGATTTGGATTTTGTTTAGTTAAAAAGAACTCAGCTTTTGCTAGTCTTCGCCATAGGCACGAGTGTCGGCTAGACCTCCTGTACTACGCACTTGCAAGATCCCACCATTCATCAATAAAGTTCATCTTCCATTCGCAATTCTTGATTGCAATATTAGTTCTTACTTGTTTCTCGATCGCAGGTAGAACTAGACCTCTTTGGTCAGGCCGATCGTGCTTCTGCAGGGTTGGTAACTCCCGGAGATTGGTTTAGCGATTGCGTTGGCGCTGCGTACTTGTGCGTAGAAGTCGGATCGCCAAGGTCGAACTCCACCCAGAATCGACGTATCATATCTCATCGAAAGATCGGACTACCTTAGCCATATCAAGTGGTATCAGATTTCAGGTTGCTCGGTGAGAAAATTTATCCCTAGATTAGATTTGTTTTTCATACCTAAACTCCACGAAAAAGCCATACAAAAATATTTAGATTAGTTCATCCTTTTCCAAGACAATCTTAGCCTTTTCGCCTAATCACTTAAGATTTGTTTTGTTGAATTTTTGTTGCATCGTGTGTCGAGTTGCTGGTTTTGGTGTCTAGTCTTTTAGAGTTTCGAGTTCTAGTCACGATTTGTCACGCTGCATCCTTTCTTGATCGTCTTCCGCCGCCTCTTTGTCCTCACCATATATCTGCCATCGTTTTGTTCCACTGCCATATTTTCTTTTGTCATTGCAGCCGCCGTTGTTCAACGCTGCCTCGCGCACGCAATATTCTTTTCGCCTCGAACAGTCATAGAATCCAGCGTCTTAGACCAGTTCTAGAAAAAAAAAACCAATTGGTTGTACGTATCAATCAGATCCGTTTCCTGTTTTTCTTGTTCACGTATCGGAGTTGCTATGTCAGGTTCAGTTGCCTAATCCGTGGGATCCGATCTGATCTTAAAAAAAAAGGGTCGGATACTAGTTGGTGCGATCGGTCAAAGCTAAAAAAGAAACGAAAAGGTATCGTTCAGATCTATTGGCTTTCGTGACTTGGTTCCCACGTCTGGTCTTTTCCTTTTAAAGTTTGGATCGGGACTTAAAAAAAAAAGTAAAAAAAATAAAAAAATCCCGACCTTCGTTGAAGAGTATGGATCAGCTTTGACTTAGGTGGAAGAAAAAAAAAAGAAACGGACCTTTATTTCTGTCTTGGGATTTGTTCCCTTAGTCTCGGTCCTTGTTTTTTTTACGCGAAGTGCACCGAGCAGTCTTGAACTTGCTGTATCGTCCATCATAGTTGTTTTTCCGTATCACATCTGATCGTTGGTAGCTGCACATATATTTCCTATCTGCTTTGTTCCTCCGAATTGCTCAGCATACCCTCTGTGTTCACCGCATTTGGTGCAGTTCAGTAGTCGACATAAAATACCGCTCCTCTTCATTCGTGCAGCTACGTGATTTTCTCTGTGTTTTAGGCTCGCGTCTGTAGTACGGTCTAGCCTAGGACCAGCACTTGACATACTTTGAGCAGATTTTCAACTTTACATTGACTACCGTGATTGTGGTTCCATATATATGTATAAGCCTACCTACAGCTTCACATATTTCTACTACGTGCATTGTGCTCTCGCCTGACAATCGCTCTATCTAATCTTTGGTGTGCTGATCTTTGTGGTTGCCGTGACGCCCTCCTGGTTGGTAAGAAACTTGTAAGAGCTTTATATTTTGCTTGACGGATTGCGTGTTTGCCACCACATCCCAGTAGTTGATAGGAACATATACTTGTGATTTGTTTCTTGTTCTACTAATCATGGCAGGTTCCGGAGTTAGGAGTTCTTGGGCTGTGTCGATAGTTGGAGATTTGCCACCACCTACAACAAAGCAACAACCATCACGGGAGGTAAAAACGCATAACAATGCACATGATCAGGTTATTCTTTCTATGCCACTGTTTGCGGGTCGTTATAATCCTGATATATATATTGAATGGGAATTTGAGATAAATGCTATATTTGTGTCCCATGATTTTTCTGAAGGTAAGAAAGTAAAAGATGCCACTAGTACATTCATTGCTTTTGCATCTATTTGGTGGAATGAATATTGTTGAACATATCTGATTATATACCTACTACTTGGCATGATTTAAAACTTGCTATGCGGTATAGATTTGTTCCATCATACTACACTCGTGACATGGTTAAGAAATTGCAAAACTTGAAACAAGGTAATAAAAGTGTAAAAGAATATTATGATGATTTAGAAACTACCTTGTTGTATGCTTTTGTAGAAGGAAATGAAAACGATTTTATGGATAGATTTTGGACAGGGTTAAACCATGATATTCAGGACATAGTAATGCAGGTAGAAGAGTTATATTCTGTCGACCATTTGTTTCGTCTTGCTTGTCAAGCTGAACAGGAAATAAGAAGACGTGTCAATAAGACCGGCAAGCGTTCGATGGAATCATTGACATCATCTGAGATAGAGCTACATGGTAATAGTAATGGTATTGATTATGTTTCTCCATGTGAGATTGATTTATACTCTTGTACTTTAGACAATCCTTGTGTTGATTTACCCGCTGATTTGGACATACCATCTATGGAGAATCTTATTGATGTTTTGAATGTGCCAAGTGATCACACAATTGAATTATCTATTGGTTTAAATACATCATGTGTTGAATTCCCTGCTGATTTGGTCACACCACCTGTTTTAGAGGACATTGTTACTGATTTGAATTTACCATGTGCGCAAACAAGTGAGATAGATGATGTTTCGAGTGCACCTATTGCTGAATTTAATTCTTCTATTGATATGTGTGCGTCTCCTGAAATAATTCATGATGGGAATGAACCGTGTGTCTTGTCTACTAAATCTGATTTGGATCACATAAAATTGTTTAAACATGATGAGTTGTTCGCTAAGGTTGCTTATGATACTTCATTATGGTCTATTATCATGGATCCACCTATGTCTTTGTCACATGCTAGAAATAAGATAGCTGAACTCACATGCTTAAACAATGTTTATTCACCTAATGTTACATTTAACTTGATCGGAGAGTATGGTGTAGACAATGAATTTTTGGTGTGTAGAATTTGCATAACATGTGATGACATTGCTGTTTTGAAAAAGAATAGTTTGGTGCAAATGCTTGATAATGACATGACCTCCAATATTGGTGCTGATTTTATGTCAAATAGCTTGAAACACGATTACTTATCTAAGAAAGTTGTGGCTTCACGTTATGATACATTGAACTTTTACTCACCGTTGTTGGAATGGTTTAATGATAAGCATTGCGAATCTGATCATATGAATAAGAGCTTCACTTATATTTGCAAACTGCGTTGCAATAGATTGATGTGGTTTATTTTTGCTGATCATTCTTTGAATTTATATTTCACTAGACATGACAATTACAACCACATAAATGTGTCATATGTGCAACAATTGAGGGATATAAAAATGGATGACCTATACATATACCATGTGTACACTTTTTCTGTTTTGTTATTCCTGTTTCAGAAGAAACAGCGTCGAGGACGGCTTAATTTTCAAGAAAGGGAGGATGATGAGGCCATAACTAGGCCGGATACGACCAACAAGACCATAGTTGATCAAGAAATGATGGGAACACGAAGATACATGATTAGGTGTTATTCAATAAGTTCTCCCACGTCACCTTGGGTCCAAAAGAAGTTAGAGATCAAGTTCTTCACGTTCGGGACGCAGATTCGGACTGCAGAAATATACCTGACTTCAAACGAGGATAACTTTTGCATCCGGACTCCGAATTGGGTGATTCTTGTTTTTTTGTAAAGAGGAACTCGTGAAATTTCCAACACAATTTGCCGCACCTCCAAATTCATTACGAGCATAAATTGGTGTCCAAAACAGTACAAGGCTGTTGCAGAAACTGAGCCAGATTTCGAGTCAAAAGGTGCTGCGTCACCTCTAATTGGGCCCAAAGGCCTTGTACGAATTAGGGTTCAGTTTTGGGTGTCTTGGGGCGTGCTCCCACCTCCTTGGCCACCACCCAAGGCTCTCCTCCTTATATACCCCCCATAGGTCATCGTTTAGACTTGGATTTTGTTTAGTTAAAAAGAACTCAGCTTTTGCTAGTTTTCGCCATAGGCACGAGTGTCGGCTAGACCTCCTGTACTACGCACTTGCAAGATCCCACCATTCATCAATAAAGTTCATCTTCCATTCGCAATTCTTGATTGCAATATTAGTTCTTACTTGTTTCTCGATCGCAGGTAGAACTAGACCTCTTTGGTCAGGCCGATCGTGCTTCTGCAGGGTTGGTAACTCCCGGAGATTGGTTTAGCGATTGCGTTGGCGCTGCGTACTTGTGCGTAGAAGTCGGATCGCCAAGGTCGAACTCCACCCAGAATCGACGTATCATATCTCATCGAAAGATCGGACTACCTTAGCCATATCATCTCCCGAGCTCTCCCGCCTCCGGCCGTCCCCTCCACCTCGTGCCGTCGCACCTCCCTCTACCCTGCTCCCCTTGCTCCTCCTCCCTCTCTCCCCGGCCGACCCTACTTCTCCTTCCCGCGGCCGACCTCGAGCACCCCCGCAGCTCGCCGCGTGCGCCTCTGCGTGCTCTCCTCTGCGCCGCTGTGGCTGACATCCTCGTCCTCGGCCGCGTCCTCCGGCTCCCTCGCCCCTTCTCTCCCGGCCGGATCCTCGCCGCGCCCGTGCTCCCCGGCCGCCGGTTTCCTCCTCTGCACCGCGAGCTGCTCGCGCCGCCGCCCGTCGTCGTCCCGGCCTCCTCGACCCCGCGCCTCCTCGCCTCCTCGTCGCGGCCTTGCTCCGCATCGTCGCCTCCCCGTCAAGCACGTCTCCCCCGCCGCCTCCGACCCGACTCCGTCGCCGCCTCTGCCCCTCTCCCCGCATCCCTCTGCTGTGCCCGAGCTCCGCCTCCTCCCTGTTCTGCCTCGTCCCGCGCCGGCCCGAGCTCGCCCCCTGCCCGACGCCTTCGTTCCTGCTGCTGTCTCCGTTGTTCCCCTGTCCGAGCTCGTCTCCGTGTCGTGCGCGTGCGTGCTCCTGCCCGGCGTCCCCTGCTTGTTGCCATTGTGTTCCCGACGGTCATCTCCACCCGTGTTGTGCACGAGCTACTGCTGCGGTGTGTTCCCGTTTCCCCGACGGCCTTTTCCCGATGTCTCCGTGTCGCGTCCCCGATGAAATCTCCGTTCCCCGTTTGGTTTCCGGTTCCCGTCGTGTTTCCGTTCCCGGGACGTCTCCGTGTCCCCGATGCGCGCTGCTGCCCGATGCATGTTTCCTCCGTGAAGCCCGCAGACCGGAACCCGACAAGATCTTCCTCGACGACCGAGTACCCCGACTCCGTGAATCCGAGTTCTCCGACCTGATGACTGAAGACGGATACGCCAAGGTCTTCCCCGACATCGGAAATGCGACAAGTTCTTCGTTTGTGTTTTGTGCCGGCCGCCTTCGTGCGTGTCCGTAAAGACCGGTGTCCGACCCCCGACCACCGTGGGACCCTGACGACCCCGAAGACCGGAACGCCAAGGTCCGCCACGGCGATGACCCGAGTATGACTACTTTCACGACATCGACTACTTCGACTACTTCCTCTCCGATCCGAAGACGACGGTTCCGAATCCGAAGATCCTCGATCCGATGTGTGACCCCAACCCTAAAGCCCTATATGCCATATATATCCGTATCTTATAAAATCATGCATCATTAATTAACAATGCACTTTATCCATTTAGTCGAACTAAATCAACTTAATTATGGGGTTTGTCCGGTGCATCTATATTATGCACAGATCACATTTAAAATGTTTTGCCATGTGTTAGGGAATAAAATTGGATCACCTTTAATTTGTCATGTATCATTTCATCAACATGCCGCTTCTTTTGCCATAGTAGTAAAATGCATCTTTTGCGCTTCCAGTTCGTTGCTTCTTCGGGAATAGGACGTTGAGTTGATGTGAGCAACGACAGGTTCTGCTACCTCTACCGGATTGCAGGCAAGTGATACTCCCTTGCTATCTTCGCTTGTTTTCTGTCTCTCACACGTCCTATCTTTTTTTCCTTGCTAGCCTTATATTGCGATGCTTGTGTCTCGATATGTTTACCTTGCAACCATGATATGCCCCACCCCCACATCCTATTACCCTGTTGCTTGTTTATCTTGTTGGCCTTGCGAGTCGTAGTGCATGCTTAGGTTGTTTTGCTCGAGTCTTGTTATCTTTATCTAGTCATGCCTTAATATGATAGTTGGGTTAATTCACATGATAATCCTTAATGTTTGGCGATGGGAATAATTACTAAAGATAAGGCACCGGCGGAAGGCCAATCGTGGTGATTTGTTCTGCTAGTGTCGCCTAGGACCCGAGTTCTTGTCCTCTGATCCAAGACTGAGCGCACTACCCACATGTGGGAGGAAATGGGACTCCCCTCGACCTAGTACCGGATCTGCAGCCTTGTCCAGGGTGCCACAAGTAGTTCGGGTGTTTCCATTTGCGCGACGCTTTATTTATTTGTGATGCAGGTACGGATTGGACGCCTCCGGGACTGATACGTGATGGTTACTTATGGTAGGGTTGCGGAGCGTTCGTTTATCGAGTGTGGAAGGAGGGGCAATCGTATGAGTGTTCCCTCCCGAAGCCGTTCTCGCATCGGCTAAGTCCACCTCGGAGCTTCGGCCGGACTTTCAAGGTGGGTCAGACTTAGCTAGGTGGTTCCCTGGACTAGTGTTGTAGTGAAGGAAAGTGTAGCGTCGGATACCCTGCCAGCATACCCCGGAAGTGTGCTAATTGCATGGCAACAAGGGTTGAAGTGCGTGTGGTTACATTTGTGCACCCCTGCAGGGTTAAATCTTTTCGAAAAACCGTGTCCGCGGTTATGGACGACTTGGTGAAATGTGCTGGCTAACAAGATCATAGACAATTTACACCTAATGATTATAATTTGACTAGTAAGATAGATTACTTCAATAATAACCTATAAAATTGCCAACTGTGTGAGTGCCTTTGGGCTTGCTGCTCGTGGTTAACCGGGCTGGTAAGGAATTGGCTGGGTATGTTTGGTGTTAGCATAGTTGGTTACCTATGCGCTCTCTTACCTCCTCTCTATTAGACGAAAGTTGTAGCGTGTCTCTATAAGTTGTTAGTGCTGCTTGCCGCCACCTCAATCGCTAACCCTCTTTCCCCGGAATTCCAGCTTTGATATCTTGTGAGTATTACTTGCCAGTACTTCTACTAGTACTGACCCCCTCGGGGCTGCTATTCCAATGCAGCCAACAGGTTTGAAGTCTGACGACGTTAGCTTGGGAATCCCTCCGGCTTGGCCTGGGCAGGGTTATGGTGCCTTTTGGTTATCTTCAGGACTCTTAGTCCAATTTGTATTCTTATCCGTAGCCGGATACTATTCGCTTCCGCTGTTGTTTGGATCTTTGTAATGTATCTTTTGTATTCTTGACTCCATGAGTCGTTGTTGTATATATGTTCTTTTATGGGTTCCGTCGAGAACTATTATAATGTTATCACAATTCCACCTGCATAACGTGTGTGTTGCGACGTGCACGTTATGCCTGGTGGGCGTCATAGTATCGTTATTATGCGGATATGGCGTAAATCGCTAAGTCTACATAGTACCGATCCGGAGGGCGTTACAGTGTCCGGCTCTCTCGTCGGCGTGTGTCTGATGGGACGCGGTGGTTGACTTATTCTCGCGGGCGATCCGGCTGGCAGATAGCCAGCCGGCAGGACACAGTCGACCAAGCCTCCAGCCGGCCAAGTCCGGCAGTCGGCCGAAGTCGAGTAGCCAGCCAGATGCTTCATCTTGATTTGCTGGTCTTTATCTTGTCAAGTCGTGGACTTTGGTATATCGGGGGATTATCCACCTGGCACGCCCAGAATGTAACCCCGGACATCTCTTGTCCCACGATGGGCGCCAACTGTCATGCTATTGTCGAATCTAGCCTAGATAGGGGTGTCATCCGGCTAGGTAGAGAGGTGGGTGTAGGAGACGTAGGCGATTCCGGTGACGGGATGAGCACGAGTTTACCCAGTATCGGATCTCGTAACGGTGGCGAAATCCTACGTGCTGCTATAATTCACTATAAGACGATATGTGCCGATCTATCTATCTATCTATCTATCTATTCTATTATATTATTAAAACATAAGACAACCAATGGTGGAGATTTATATCACCTAAAAACTAAGACGGACAGACGGTGGAGATTTCTAAATCACGTACAAGCACATATACAAGGCAGGAACGGATCCACGTATAGCCAACACAGGCACATAAAGTTTAGAAAGTACACGGCTAGAGGTGTCACGATCATCCACGGCACGTATACGAACTGGATCGCTTGCAATCTCGAATGGAGACGTATACAGGCTAAGCATTGCCTGATCGATTTTCATGGTACGAATATGCATCTGCAAGGAGACCAGCAGACGGACGCATCTCCATGGCGGTTAAGGCGCTAAGCTACACACACGCACGTCCGACAATCGATCGAGAGCTTGAACACACGCGACGACGCCATGACGCCCAGCTGATCGGAACTTCGGAAGCACGCAAGAAACGCATCCGAGATCCGACCAAGTATAAGCGCGGCGCACAGCCAGATCGTGTAAGGAGAATAGGAGGAAGAGGACGTCCATGTCCGGCGACTGTGCCCTGCCTCAATCGTTTCACGTGAGTCACACCTACTCTTGGTAACCAAGTGCGCTCCTTCAGTCCTTCTATGCAATCCATCGCCGCGCCATGAGCAGGTAGCCGCAAGAGCAGGATAGGTCACGTTGGGATCAAGATTATTGATGTGGTAGACGAAGATGAGCATGATGATCTAAATATACGTACTGCAAGTCAGTATATGTTCTTAGCCCCTACTTCCAATTTGAGGTAAATAAGCACCGGCAATATCTGTGTGAGGTAATTCATGTCTTTTTTCGTACAAATTGTGGGCACACAGACAATCAGATATTAGACGAAAACATTAGCATTATTAGCTCATTCACAAGTGAATCATGCCTGCGGGCTGCAATCATGATCTGCGTGGCCGCGACATTAAATGTATGGCATCTGAAACAACTTTCTGGATTGGACTACAACTTGAGTTTGGTGCGGCACCATATATAAGATTAAAGACAACGACCACGCTATCTAGCCAGCCAGTATGTTGTACTTGCACTGGATCAGCAGTTGGTAGTCGAGATGCAATTTAGACCTTGCTATGGCTTTAACAGGTTCTCATGGTGTTCATTATTTCACAAAAAGGTAACCCTGTCCATCTTGCGTTCAGATCCATGCGTGCAGTAGCAATGCCATACATGTCAATCATCTTCTTAGATGCCTCTACAATTCTACATACAAAATTGATTTCGTTCTATTTTTCTTATGACACTATAATAACAAAGGTTGCAGTTCAGATCCTCATCAAACATGTTGCTCCCTTTGAAAGTTAAGCTTGCTGACCTAGCATGCCACTGGTGCCGTGTGGTTTTGCTTACAAGGGCAGGTAAGTTCCTACAATATTGTTTTCTAATTATACGGATTTAATTTTTTTCCAACAGTTACTGATTTAATTTGTAGGGATTCTTATTTCCCCATATATTAATTCTGATGGTTTGCTTTAATTATTAAAGTCTAATTATGTTGATATACCCAGGATCGTAATTTACAAATGAATTTTTTGTATGTGATAAGAGGTCTTGCATGAATATTTTGAACAATGCATCAATACAGTATATGATGTGTTTAGTTCGTCTCCTATTCCTTATGCAGGTATCATGTATAATCATTTTCCAGATGTATCTATTATTATTCAGTAGGGAACTCATTAGATTTAAGGAACTAACTCTACATATTGGGATTAACTTCTTAATATCTGTACCTATTTTAAAATCAAATTTAGTTCCTGTATTTAATCCTTATCGAAAAAGTTCCTGTATTTAATTAAAGACCTCATGCTGGGATACCATTTATCTACAAGCTTATTTAAATTAGAGCTCGGCTGATTCAATAGAAAAAAAATGTTACTGTAGGGAGAATGCTACATCTTTGCTTCCCAGATATCAGGTGCTTTTATGGACAATTATTTTCAAACCGTAGTATTTCTTAAATCTCATTATAAGTGAAGAGTGAAAAAAACAGGCATTTTAATTATTACTTTGAGCATAGCTACAACTTGCACTCTGATCATTACGTTCTGCATAGCTTTGAGGAATGTAAGCATCAATAGTTCTTATTCCATTCCTGCTTCCTTTTGTCCTCCTCTGGTATATGAGAAATCCAATATTGTATGCCCCCATGATTTTTCACTATTAATTTTCCAAAGTTATCTGGATTTGTATTTTCAAGTAAATCTCTACCTAAATCATGTGTTGTACTGTTGCTTTGTCTTCGTTTTGTAGTTTACCTTTTCTCAAACATATATATACAAGGAGCATAAACAAATATTTGGAATGTCCCTCCATATAGCAATCCGATTCATATACGATGATGGGCTCTCTTTTTCATTTTTATGCACTTTTTATGACTTCTCTTATTTTTTACTTGAAAAAAATGCTTATGATTTTAACTTTTCTCCATGTATATATTGAAAAAGTAGTATGTAGTATGTGTCAGTATTTCCATACATTCTCTAGGACAGTATATCACTTTTTTCATGAACTGACCCTCATATATATGTTGAGTTACTTAATGCACGTCATGCTACTGTATTCTCATCTTCCAGCAACATCTCTCTATCCCCAGGCCACCTGACGCTTTCTCTCCGGATCTCCTCCCCGGTTTCTCCAACTTTTTGCGCGAGCCACGATCAATCCTCCAAGGAAAACATTTGTTTTTTGTTGCTGAGCACCCCTTATCTAGACGTGGATGAATTCAAGTGCTCCAATACAGGTTCGTCAACTCCAACTTGCGTCATTTGCTGCCAGTCATGCTCAGGATCAGATCAGTCTATGTTGTTAGTGTTCACGACAGTTGGTCACGTCGATGCACGAATTGGCGACAGTGGCAAGGTTCTAGCCGTCGGAGCATGCTTGCAGAAGGTGGCACCCATGCACATGGATCAGTTGATCGATCCAGGTTATGTCGATGCTTCACTTAGATAGAAGAACATATCGTATATATATAAGACACGTACAAGCCATGAATAGCGTCGTGTATTGGGAATAAGGAATAGGCGGGTCGGTAAAGATTGTTCTTTATATGTGCAAGGCCAACATATTTTGACAATCTCCAATGAATATGTACTGATAAATTTTAATTTCCTTCTATACTACCTAATAATAAAAGTGTTAAGTCTTTCGCGGTTTGGTTTGGTACGTCATCGAAATTACCCTTCAAATTATACATAATTACCCACTATGTCACCCATAAGTAACAACTGTTCGGTATGTCATGTTCTTTCTTTCCCTGATTATCGTTCAGTTAGCGATAGCTAGCGACCGTGTCCTATGCGAATCAGGACAGATCCATCGACACGGTCCAGGTACAGCCCAATAAAGAGCCAAAGGCACGTTCAATTAAAAAAAAAGCTAGCGCACATAGTTTTTGGTTTGGTACGTCGTCCCGTTCAGATACGTTTCGTTCCTATGTCGTTCCGTCGTCTTCATCTGTTTCCTTCCTCTGTCGTCGGGTCGGTTTAGGCTCTCGTCAAAGAAAACAACTCCACCCCGATCAGGTTAGGCTTTTCTAGCGGACGCTTCTAGCCGACCTCCCTCTGGTTCCCCTATGAGATCGAGGAGACGAGACCAAAAATATTCGCGATGTACCCTCGATTCCTTCCGGCATGGACTTCATTCCAAGCGGCGTCGAACCTGCGCTGCCGCTACCCGGAGTACTGCCAGCACGCCGCCCTCCTCTGTGCTCCTCCGGGGATGGAGCTCTGATGGAGAATAAAAAAATTCCTATTTGTTTGCTGGGCATAACTTTACCACCAGGAAGTTGGATGGAGAAGAACGCATAGAAGCCCAGGGAGGGGAGGGAAGGCCGCTTCTGTGGCCGCCATGAACACGGACACGCGGTGGTTGGGTTGATGGGCTCTCGCTGAGGCCGCACTGGAGCCGATCGTGCACCTATCGCCGTGGCTGCCATCGTAGACTTATCGTGGTCTAGCGCCGCCCTCCTCCAGGAGCTGCGACCATGGGTGTTGTGAGTAATGCTACACTTACGGACGGGGGTTACGGATTGATCCTACGGAATTAGATGGGGAAAAACAGAAAGTGGGCTACCGGTGGAATTCAGGGCGGGTGGGGTGGATGGAGAGACGAATCACACGCAGACACGCACGCCCGTAAGCTTAGTCCGTAGGTGTCCCGTCCGTAACTCTAGCATTTCCGGTTGTCACATGTATTTGGAGAGTTGCTGGTTGAATCGAGGAAAGCAAGTCCATCTCGAGCAAGCACTCTATAAGGGTGTGTTCGTTTTGGGAACCGGAGGGGACGGAACGGAATGGTTCTATTCCGAAGTCATGGGACGGTTCCATTCCGTTCCATCCTGGTGTTCGGTAGGGGTAAAATGTGGTGGAATGGACCGAATCTAATTCATACTAAACATCCATTTAATTAGTTCCTAATTTAATCTAAACAGTCAATTAGTCCAATTTAATCTAATTACACACAACACAGGCGCGGACGCCGCATCGCCTGCCGCATCGCCTCCGGCCGCCCGCCACTGCCTCCGCCCGGCACCGCCTCCGGCCGCCACCGCCACCGGCCGGCCGGCCCGCCGCCGCCCTGCAACCTCCCGCGCCGCCGAGCCGCCGAGCTCCCTCCCGCGCCGCCGGGCCGCCGAGCTCCCTCCCGCGCGGAGCTCCCTCCCGTGAGGAGCCTGGCCCGGCCGCCGCCGAGCTCCCTCGCGCCGCCGCCTGCTCCCTGCTCGCGCCGCCGCCTGGTCCCGCCGCCGGCCTGCCTCGCACCGCCTGCTCCCGCCGCCGGCCTGCCTCCCGCCCCCTGCTCCCGCCGCCTGCTCCCGCATGCGTCGCGCCGCCGCCGCCGCCCCCTGCTCCCGCCGCCGGCCTGCCTCGCGCCGCCGGAGAGCCACCCTGCCTCGCCTCGCGCCGGAGAGCCGGAGAGCCCCCCGCGCCGGAGAGCCCCTGCTCCACCCGCCGGCCTCGCCTCGCGCCGCGAGAGAGACGAGAGGGTTAGCGTTTTTTCTTTTTTTTTAAATCGCTCGCATGCGTGGTTAGCAGTCGGTTCCGCGCGGTCCGGCCGATTTGGCCGGATGCCTCGGGACGGCATCTGAGGCGAATATTCCTTTTCGGAGGATCAGTTGGTTCCGTTCCGAGGCTCAACCGAACACAGGAATCGCTCCTAGGAACCATCCCATTCCGTTCCATTCCCCCATATTCCCGAAACGAACACATCCTAAGTTGGGAAGCATGGGTAAAAATCAGGAACTGGGCATAGACATGTTCCAGGTGAGGCCAAGGCTCGTTGGTTGACATGAGTGCTCGTGAAGGAAGAAAAATGTACTATCACAGCAGCTTGCTTTTGAACTGTTGGTCAGCTGAAATACGCAGTCCGGGAAGCAGTACCTCAAGTGACCTTGAAATTATGTGCTCCTCTTTTGATTCGGTGGTCTTGAGTAAGTTGAGGATTTTCAGTTATATTACCCAAGTATATTGCTGAATTCACTTGAAGAGGCTCGAGTTCTTGGATACCACCTGACACGCATTGCCTGAAGGTAAATTTGGATGCCCCTGCTGGCTGCTGGTGTTGAAGCTTGGGCTGTGCTGGTTTACATTAGTCATCAGGGGCAGAGTTACCTGGAAACGGACGGATCCATGAATGAGCAGAGTAGACTCTTATTTCTTTGATTTTGGCCGTCAGTATCGGTTGGCGGCCAACGACTGTTTTGCCAGAATTGTTGGTTCCCAGGTCAGATTACTATTTTTTCAGAACCATTTTTTCTTTATAGTTTGCATAAAGGTGCCACGGGATCCGCCGCCGAGGAGGGTGTTTGACCTTCGAGGAGTGCCAACGACTGTCCCGTCGACGCTCGCCCATCATGACTAGAAGCGCCGGCCACTGTCAACGCTTGCCCACCGTCACCAGAGAGCGCCATCGTCCACCACTCCACCCCCTTCGCGCTTGTGGCACCGTCATACCAGGGAAGCCGTTGCGGTCATGCACAACATGGACTAGGTTTGCTTAATTAAAAACACGAGGAATCGTAAATAACTACTCCGTACCAGGTTTATGCACGTGAGAAACAAACCTTTCATATCCCCTGGGATGAAGCCTATGCAAGCACATCAAGGGTCGAAGTATGAAGCTATTTTAAATCGATACAATGCCTCAAAACTGTGAATTGGTAGCCTCCTTTCACTCCACCTCACACTACCCATGCTCTGTTGAGGGTTGTCACGTCGCGCTAGCAGTTGAAGGCTTTGGTAGTACTCCTGCATGTGCCTTGGTTTGTTAGCAGTAATTGTAATTACATTGTTAATTAAGATAACCTCGGTCTTTAAAAAAAAGTATTTCTTCATCTCTAGGAGCATATGTTGCATTTGGATGTAATTTTTTATAAGTTATCATCTCTTTTTTTGCTCAAAAATAAAAGTTGCCATCTAGCATAGTTGTAGCCTAATCCGCAAAATGAAGAGATGCATCATTTTTCCTTAAGCTATATCAATTTTTCTACAAAGAATTGAGTAAAAATTGCTTTCACTTTATCTTGATTCAGTCAGAATTGAGTAAAAATTGCATAATGCAAATTCACTTGACATTGTAATTAGGGTTTAACTATAAGAGTGTTCATGGTTATATAAATTCAGTTTGATCATCATTTTTTTAGTTTTATGGGAATATAATTTTGTTTGGGATCCGGTCATTTTGTCGAACCGGTTTCTTGAAGGATAACTGTCAGGCATAGAGTAGGCCTTTGTTGATGTGGAAATGCCCAAATGTCGGCAAAGATCACCATTTCTTGACGATGGGCCGACAATAACCAAGGAAGACATGTCATTCTTGGCAGTAGCATGAATGAACAAAACAAAGACCCTAATTCTTGGTGTTAGATGCGTTTTCCTATCAAACACTTCCTTATATTGAGAAAAAAAAACTAATTTTCAGTAGTAAAATTTCATGTGGCCTAAAAAATATCCAATAAAAAATAACCCGTAGCAACGCACGGGCACGTTTGCTAGTAGAAGATCAAGTTACGTTGGAACCAAGATTAAGATCAGTCTTTATGCAAGCATATCCACTATCCGTAGTGACACATGATGTTGTAATAAAAGAATGCAACTAAAATACGACTACTGATGTGTTGTGTAGAGAAAGATAACACATTTTGAAGCACGATACACTACAGGAATGAGGTCAGGTGCCGACGGCCGCCTGCTACGCCGACGGCAATTTGTCGGGGCCGTCGGCGTAGCTTCCTGGCGGGCCAGCCGGTCGAGGTGGCCGTCGGCACAACTTTGCCGTCGGCGTAGGATGGTTGTGCCGACGGCCATAGGTTCACAGGGCTACGCCGACGGCAAAGCCGTCGGCATAGATATGATTTTTTTTTCTATTTTTCATTTAATATGAAATAATTCATATATTTAAATCCGTAAATCAAAATTTAACAAATAAAATGTCTAAATCGATTAGAAAAATGAGATGATTCCAAATATGACATTCATATAATATTTTTCACCATGCATATGACTTTTTGTAACATATTTTTGGTACTAGCTTACTTAAAAAGTCATATTTGGCACTTAAAAATGAAAAATCATATTTATGAAAATATTTTGGAAATTATTTTTGGCACTTAAACAATGCACTTATAAGGTGGTCTACTAGTTTCTATCTATTTGGATGTTGCTCTTTCGGTGAGCCGTTTTGGTTGCTGCTTCACAAAAAAAGCCTGTTTTGGCACTAAAAATGAAAAATGGGTTTTTTATTCAACGAAAACCCTAAACCCCTTAGTCAATACTATTCTACAACCAAGATACACCAGTGTGTCAAATATTGCCTCATTCCGACATTTTTTGCTATGTTAAATGTCATACCATAGCTTATTTCAGTCGAAAACCATACATCTTTATATCTCGTAGCTCATTTCTGTGAAGGTTTTTTTATAAAAACCTCCATAACTCATGTTTATAATTTTTTCCAGGTGATAGGTCAAATAAAAGGATGCCATGTGATGGTTTTCCATTTTTTTTATTTTTTTTGAATTAGTTATGTCTAACCCTAGCCCGAAACCGAGTCCGTAAACCCTAACGATAAACCTAAACCTAACCGTAACTTCGATCCAGCAAAAACCGTCAAAGATCTCTAAAGAAAGTATACATTGTGGATCTAAAAGTGATTTTTTTCAAAAAATCATGACCAAACTATGCGGCACTCGTAGTTCAAATTATACCCACTTCTAGCAAAATCGGCAGGAACTTATCTGAAATGTTTGAAACACCTAAGTATGTTTTTATATCGAAACCCACGGTTAAATGCACTTATAAGATGGTCTACTATTTTTTATCTATTTGGATGTTTCTCTTTCGGTGAGCCGTTTTGGTAGCTGCTTCACAAAAAAAGCCTGTTTTGACACTAAAAAATGAAAAATGGGTTTTTTATTCAACGAAAACCCTAAACCCCTTAGTCAATACTATTCTACAACCAAGATACACCAGTGTGTCAAATATTGCCTCATTCTGACATTTTTTGCTATGTTAAATGTCATACCCTAGCTTATTTCAGTCGAAAACCATACATCTTTCTAACTCGTAGCTCATTTCTGTGAAGGTTTTTTTATAAAAACCTCCATAACTCATGTTTATAAATTTTTTCAAATGGTAGGTCAAATAAAATGATGCCATGTGAAGGTTTTCCATTTTTTTGATTTTTTTAATTAGTTATGTCTAACCCTAGCCCGAAACCGAGACCGTAAACCCTAACGATAAACCTAAACCTAACCGTAACTTCGATCCAGCAAAAACCATCAAAGATCTCTAAAGAAAGTATACATTGTGGATCTAAAAGTGATTTTTCAAAAAATCATGACCAAACTATGCGGCACTCGTAGTTCAAATCAGACCCACTTCCAACGAAATCGATAGGAACTTATCTGAAATGTTTGAAACACCTAAGTATATTTTTATATCGAAACCCAGGGTTAAATGCACTTATAATATGGTCTAATATTTTCTATCTATTTGGATGTTTCACTTTCGGTGAGCCGTTTTGGTAGCTGCTTCAGAAAAAAAAGAGCATGTTTTGACACTAAAAAAATGAAAAATGGGTTTTTTATTCAACGAAAACCCTAAAGCCCTTAGTCAATACTATTCTACAACCAAGATACACCATTGTGTCAAATATTGCCTCATTCCGACATTTTTTGCTATGTTAAATGTCATACCCTAACTTATTTCAATCGAAAAACATATATCTTTATACCTCGTAGCTCATTTCCGTGAAGGTTTTTTTAGAAAAACCTCCATAACTCATGTTTATAATTTTTTCCAGGTGGTAGGTCAAATAAAAGGATGCCATGTGAAGGTTTTCTATTTTTTTGATTTTTTTTGAATTAATTATGTCTAACCCTAGCCCGAAACCGAGACCCACTTTCAGTGAAATAGGCAGGAACTTATTTAAAATGTTTGAAATACCTAAGTATGTTCTTATATCCAAAGGTTTTTGTGATGCAATATTTTTAAAGTATGTTTTTAAAATGATATGGATGAAATATTTTAATTCTCCTCATTTTTCTAATCGATTTAGGTATTTTATTTGTCAAATTTTGATTTACGGATTTAAAGATATGAATTATTCCATATTAAATGTAAAAAGGAAAAAATAAAGTAAAATTCATTTTATTGTTATTTATTCGAAATATACTATTACATAATCATTGTTACTTTACTCAAACAAATTTTTAAAATTGAACAATGAAAAGTGTAACATCATAACCGAGGGGTTAATATGATTGATAGGGTACTAATAGCAGTAAGTTCTAATTTCTCATTTGGAAGCTAGGTTGAAAGAAACTCAAAAGTTAAGCGTGCTCGGGCTGGAGGATGGGTGACCAACTGGGAAGTTTGACTAGGGTAAGTACTTTGACATATAATAATTAAGTGTGCAATTAAGGATTAAGTATGTGACTAAGTCGAAAATTTCAAAATACAAATAAAAAGAATTAAAAAAGATCAAAAAAATTCAAAAAAAAATCGAAAATTAAAAATAATTGGAAAACCTAAGCCGACGGCTTTGCCGTCGGCGTATGGAGAGCTATGCCGACGGCAAAACCGTCGGCGTAGCCTACGCCGACGGTATATTTACCTATGCCTACGGGGTACTACGCCGACGGCCATACGCCGACGGCAAAAGGTGCTAGGCACCTGGGCTTATTCCTGTAGTGATACATCCATGTAGAGTTCCTTAAAAAATCTATAGGCAATATTGGTACAAACATACACGTAAGAGAAGAGTAGTGAAAAATAGAAAGTGTGAGCTAACATGACAATGTATGATTTTGCATGGCTCACCCATATCTCCATACATGTTTTCTTACTTACCCGAACAATCTAATAGTGTGCTACACTAAAATATTTTTACCAAATAATATCATGTTTTCTCATGAAATTCATTTTCACAGCAATTATTCCCTACACATATTTTAATTGTATATTGTTAATGGTAAGGAAGCAATGATAGTGTATAATTAATAGTTACAAAAAATACCAATTAATTGTAAAATATATCAAATTTGTTGATATGAGTAAATCTAACCGCGCAAATGCGCGGGCCACCCAGCTATTTACAATAAAGTTAGAGCGTGCCCTGAGGCGTCCCTTAGACCGGCTTATAAAGGTGTCCGGACCTAGAGCTTGCAGGAGGAAACCTAACCGACTAAGTTACAGATTTCTACTCAAATCCGGCTTGGGCCTTGCCTTGGGAGCTAAGTCGACAACAATGCAGGCCGCCTTCTGGAACCTTCCCTTAGCCGGACGGGCCTCCTGCGCTTCATCATACTGGGCCGCACGGTAAGCCGGATTCGGCTTACCACCACTATGGGCCACCCTGGTATGCTGGCTTTTAGTCATCACCATGAAGGTACCTGTTCGGCATATCCCCAACAGCTTCTTTGGTTGCTCAAGAGGAGCAAGTTGATGTTAATTTTGTTAACAATAATTTCAACAACAATGCTTATAGGAACAACTTTGGTAATAATAATTATAAACCTTATCCTCCAAATAATGGTAATCCTTATGGCAATTCTTAAATTCTTATGGTAATTCTTACAACAATAATAGAGGTGTGTCCTCTAATCTTGAAAGCATGCTTATAGATTTTATCACTTCACAAAAATCTTTCAAAAAAATTGTTGAATAAAAGCTTAAGAAACTTGATAATCTTGTTGCTAAAATTGATAAACTTTCTCATGAAGTTGATTTTCTTAAAATATTTTTTTGCCTCATGATGTTAAGGACCATAAAACTTTGAATGCCATACAAATTACAATTGACAACAATAAAAGAATGTTGGCCGAGTTACATGCTAGGTGGGAAAGAGAAGAAAGAGATGCTGAAATTGCTGAAATTAGTAAGGTTGCTAATGTCTGCACTATTTATACTAATGAGGATATTAAAATGTTAAATGCTCAAGAGTCATCTACAACACCTAAGTATACCAATGGTAAAAGAATTGGAGTTGTAAAAATTTCCACGAGACCTAAAAAGAACCCAAAACTTTCAGTCAACACCGAAAATGTGGTTGATAAAAAATGCTAAAATTAGTTTTGATGATATGGATTCTTTAGGTAACAATGCTCCTGTTATTTTTTATGACAATGATCTTGATTTTTATAATTGCAACCTTACTGAAGTTATAAAGTTTTTACAAAATCTTGCTAAAACACATAATGCTAGTAAAATGAACTTGGCTTTTACTAAGCATATTACTAATGCTCTCAATGAAGTGAGAGAAGAAAGACTTAAATGTGAATTCTCTATTCCTAGGAAATTAGAGGATGCTTGGGAACCTACCATTAAGATGAAAGTTAATGATTTTTAGTGAAATGCTTTGTCTATTCTTGGTTCTAGTATCTCCATTATGCCAACAAAGTTATATGATGCCCTTGATCTTGGACCACTAGAAGACTATGATTTGAATATGAATTTTCTTGATGCCACTTCGCATACACCTTTGGGTAAAATAGATGATGTTCTCATCATGGTTAATGGTAATTATGTTCCCGTTGATTTTATTGTTATGGATCTTGATTTTATTCTTCCTTGTCCTATTGTTTTGGGAAGATCTTTTCTTAGAATTGTTGGTGCCATTATGGATATGAGAGTGGGAAATATTAAATTTCAATTCCCACTAAAAAAAGGGATGAAACATTTCCCTAGGAAGAGGATAACGAAACCTTTTGATTCCATTGGTAAGCCAAAGAGTGGTTTTGAAGTGGGCACTATTGATCAAACTTGAATTTGCCCTTTTACCTAGCTATAAGGCCTTAAAGAAAAGCGCTTATGGGAGGCAACCCGTTTTTACCTTCTGTTTCTTTTTGGTTTGTTCTTGTTTTGGGTGATGTTACCCCTATAACAACTCCCTTGTATATTTTTGTTTTGTTTTGGTGCCAAGAATAGCCTCTAAGGAGAGGAAGACTAATTAGTGAGTTTGTTGTCCAGAAACAGATTTCTGTTATTCACTGTTTGAAAATCCAAAAAAATCACAGAACGTCATCTGTGGCTGCAAATTTTTGACAGTAAGCATCAGGGTTTTCTCTACCTTTCTATAGTTTAAGTTTTCTTATTTAAGGTCCAGAAGTACCCCGAAAAAATTCATATGTACCGTCTGCTCTCTTTTGACAGATTATGTCTTAGTTTTGCATTCCTTCTTTTACGGGCAAAGTGAAGTTCTTTTGAGGTCAAAAGCTTTACTTAGATCTTTGTGACAGTAGCTAATGTTTAAAAATAAGTTCATGATATATGCTTTGGAACTGAAGGAAGATATTGTTTTTGTGGACTAACCCCTCTAATGAAGTTTGCTATAAGTTTTGTGTGAAGGAAGTTTTCAAGTATCCTAGAGCGAGGTGATGAATGAAGATCAAGAAGGGATAAAAGCTTAAGCTTGGGGAGGCTCCCCATGGACCCTCCTCTGAAATATTGAAGAAGTCACAAGCGTCTAAGCTTGGGGATTCCCAAGGCATCCCCTTCTTCATCAACAATCATCGGTTTTACTCATGGTACTATATTTTTATTCCATTACACATTATGTGCTGTTCTTGGAGCGTAAGTTTGTTTTTACTTTCAGTTTGTTTGTGTTTTGTTCTCTGGTCTTCGCAATAAATTGGATCCTTGCATGCCTGTTTGGGAGAGAGACACGCTCCGCTTTTTTCATCAAACACTCTTATGATTCACTTATATGTGTTGAGTGTTTAGCTTTTATTATTTTTGCTTCTATCTCTTGTTTTTCATGCATCTCTTGTTCAGAGTTATTTGCTTTTGTAGTTAGGAAGTATTCTCTTGTGCTTTTACCTTTTAGTTGCTTCAAATAGGTTGATTGGTGTTTGGTTGAATGGAAATTATCATGTAGGAAGTGTAAAAAGTGCTTGCATAATCTTGTAGATCATTATCTTGAATATTTGATACTTGTCAATTGTTTAGAGATATGAAGTAGATTAAATGCTTAAACTTGTGGATCATCTAGTAAGAATGGATTAGTAAAGAACTGTCGTAAAGCTTAAAATTATGGTGCTTGTCCTGCTTGGTAGCTCTCAAAGTCTAGATATTCTTTTTGCAAAGAGTTGGTTTGGCTAACAAGGTAGACGGTGTGAAGTCTAATGGTTATGCATAATGTATATTTGTAGTCATTCATTGAACCAAGTTGGTGTTATGTGTTTGCTTGATACCTTGCTAAGCCTAAAAATTCCGTACTGAGAGGGAATACTTCTCGTGCATCCAAATCCCTGAGCCAAATATCTTTGCCATTTGTGTCCACCATACCTACCTACATGTGGTATTTCCTTGCCACTCCAAGTAAATTTGTGATGTGCTACCTTTAAAACTTTCAAAATTTCCCTTTTTGTGTCTCTGTTCTTAAGCTCATGAGGAAGCAGTAGCGAAGCTAGATATAACGTGTGACAAGCAAGGTAATTTCCCCCCTTTAACCCAGTGAGGATGGATTACGTGCTCACTTGAATTTGCCGAGAGCTGGCAAGAGACCCCATGTCTCAATCAAAATATAAATATAACCCACCATTCTCCGCATAGTGCAAACCTGAGAAATCAGTCAAACACTGGTTAGTGGTGAAACAAAGGAAAACGAGGAGTGACCTCATTACTCTAATTACCAGCCGCTCTCAAAAGTCTGAAAGCCTTGCTTGGTACAGTGGACTAGCTAGTTTCTTTACTGTGGAGTCGTTGACGAAAGCATGCATATCTGAAAATTATTTTATTTGTGTTCAAAAAAATTAAAAAGCTCTAACACATGACTAATCCCTGCTTCCCTCTGCGAAGGGCCTTTCTTTTACTTTTATGTTGAGTCAGTTTTCCTTCCCCTTCATTACCTCTCAAGAAATCACATGGTGTCAACTTTGGTGCAAGTTTTACTTCATGTTATCTTTATGTCTAACAATGAAAACTCTGTATTGACTTTATCTTGAGATAAACTTGTTGCAAGTTGAAGTTTTTGTTGAGAACTTAAGTCTTCCTTTGTGTTGGTCAAACTCCTTTGCCAAAAGAATATTACTTTGTGCGATATCAATCATTGTCAGGTGTTATACTTTTAGATCTCCAAAGTACTCTTTTCTAATAAATTCTTGTTTAGATGTTACATCTGTTTAATCATTGTGTGTTTCATTCAATGAGCCATTGTCTTGGATCACTTCATTCAGATCATGTGCTTTACATTATTATTTGATCAAGATTGTATTTGTAGCATGTCACTTCAAAAACTATTCTGTTATCATTTACCTACTCGAGGACGAGTAGGAATTAAGCTTGGGGATGCTGATACGTCCCAGACGTATCTATAATTTTTTATGTTCCATGCTTGATTATATATCAGTGCCACATGTTTTTATAATGTTTTTTATCATCTTGGCATGATTTATGAAACTAACCTATTAACAAGATGCCCAGTGGCAGTTCCTGTTTTCTGCTGTCTTTTTGTTTCAGAAAAGTTGTTCGGGGAAGTTTCTCGGAATCATCTTCATGAAAGGGTCGCAACATAGAAAACAAAAAAAATTCCTACGCAAAGAGACGGAATAAAACCCAAACAAGATCTCGATCTACTAGATAGTGGTAGCAATATGTAACGCGCCAAGATCGGTACTATGTAGATTTTAGTATTCCAGCCAAATCTGCATAATAACGATCCTAGGACGCCCACCAGGCATAACGTGCACGTCGCAACACACACGTTATGCGGGTGGAATTGTGATAACATTACAACAGTTCTCGATGGAACCCACAAAAGAATATATATACAATAACAACTCACCGAGTCAAGAACAAAAGATACAATACAAAGAACCAAGGAATAGCGTAAGCGAAATAGTTTCTAGCTACGGACAAGATACAAATTGCACTAAGAGTCCTAAAAATAAACGAAGGCACCATATCCCTGCCCAGGCCAAGGCGGAGGGATTCCCAAGCTAACGTTGTCAGACTTCAAACCTGTCGGCTGCATTAGAATAGCAGCCCTGAAGGGGTCAGTACTATAAACAGTACTGGCAAGTAATACTCACAAGATATCAAAGCTGGAATTCCGGGGAAAGAGGGTTAGCGATTGAGGTGGCAAGCAGCACTAACAACTTATAAAGACACACTACAACTTTCGTCTATCAGAGACAAGGTAAGAGAGCGCATGAGGAACCAACTATACTACTCACCACATAAAAAACCCGCCCAAGTATTACTCCCTCGATCAACCACCCGCGAGGAAGCAATTAGGGCAACTCACACGGTGGACAAGTTTTATGGGTTATTATTCAAGTAATCTATCTTACTAGTCAAATTATAATTAATAGGTGTAAGTTGTCTATGATCTTTTTAGCCAGCGCATTTCACCAAGTCGCCCATAACCGCGGACACGGATTTTCGAAAATATTTCACCCTGCAGGGATGCGCCAATGAACCCACACGCATCGAAATACTCGCTTAGAGGTGTACCGGTGGAGCGTTCGACGCAATACTTCTCTTCTCTACAAACAAGTCCAGGGTGCCACCTAGCTAGGTCTGATCCACCTTGAGAGTCCGGCCGAAGCTTCGAGGTGGGCCTAACCGATGCGAGGACGGCTTCGGGAGGAACACTCATACGATTGCCCTCCTTCCACACTCGATAAATGAACGTACCGCAAGACCTACTGAAACACCCGAACTACTTGTGGCATCCTGGACAAGTTTGAGGATCCGGTAATAGATTGCGGGGAGGCCCATAGAACTCCCACATGTGGTTAGTGCGCTCAGTCTTGGATCAGCGGAAAAGAACTCGGGTCCTAGGCGACACTAGCAGAACAAAACACCACGATTGGCCTTCCGCCGGTGCCTTATCTTTATTATATTATTCCCATCGCAACAGAAATTAAAGATTAACATTTTAGTTGAGCCTAGCTACCATGTTAACAACAAGACTAGATAAAGAGATAACAGGACTCAAGCAAAGCACCTAAGCATGCACTACGACTCGCAAGGCTAATTAGGTAAACAAACAACAGGGTGATAGGATGTGGAGGTGTGGCTATATCATGGCTGCAGGGTAAACATGCAAATAGGATCGGGACACAAGCATCGCAATATAAGGCTAGCGAGGAACAAAATATAGGACGAGTAAGAGACAGAAAACAAGCAAAGATAGCAAGGGAGTATCACTTGCCTGCAATCCGGTAGAGGTAGCAGAACCTGTCATTGCTCACATCAACTCAACGTCCTATTCCCGAATAAGCAACGAACACTGGAAGCCCAAAAGATGCATTTTACTATTACGGCAAAAGAACCGGCATGTTGATGCAATGCATGCATGACATGGCAAAACATGAGAAGATGCACTTAAGCCAAATTAAACGGAACCGAGATTCCGACATTTAATTATAAGGTTCAAGTTATTTTTCTAACCATCAAAATTAAATGTTGATTAACAGGTCTAACAATGCATTGGTGAGCTACACAAAATTAAATGGAACGGGGACATTAATTATATTTATTCCCTTCACATTCCATATTTAATTATTTAGGTGAAATGCAAAACACAACTAAAGATTAAACTATATGATGCAAACATGAGCATAGATGGCATATTCAAATTCTACACATTTTTCTGAACAACTTTCATATATTATACTTTGCAATTGGAGCTACCAATTAAAAGATATGGTTTTGGACATAATTTGTAAAAAGCAAAAA
The DNA here is from genome assembly GCA_012064385.1 of Puccinellia tenuiflora. Lineage (NCBI taxonomy): Eukaryota > Viridiplantae > Streptophyta > Magnoliopsida > Poales > Poaceae > Puccinellia > Puccinellia tenuiflora. The sequence goes on along the minus strand of QRDG01000432.1, from coordinate 294,106 downwards.
TAAAACAGAAAAAGGGTGGTGGCTGGGGATAGAACTTGGGCTGTCCGGGAGGTGGAGCAGGGAGCAAAGCCACTGGGCTGGATTCGGGCTTGTGACAGATATAGGCTCGGGATGTAAAAGGAGCAAACAGGCCGCTGTTAACTGAATGCAGATTGCAAAGTTCAGACTTTGGACAGGAGATGGACGACGGCACTAATCTGCAGCGGATCGCCTGGTGATTGTTGCGCACGCTTCGGTAGCCGGGGGTGCAGCGGGGTGCTGGGTGTGCACAAGAGCGTGTGCGTGTGGTCAAGGAGGGCAGGCAGCGTGTATGCAGGTACGGGAGCATAGAGCTTGGACGAGCTCGTCCATGGCGGGAGCAGGCGTGGGTCAGACTTTGTGGCAGCGGAAAAGAGCAGGAAGGAGGGGGATTTCGCCGGGAATCGGAAGGGCAGCTCACCGGGGTGATGCAGGTGTAGTCGTTCGTGCTTGAGGCCGACCATGGCGGCGGGAGGTTGAGGAAGACGACGGCGGCCGTACTGAAGAGGAGGAAGCGGTGATCGTCCTGGGGCTCGTCTAGGTCCTGCTTGATGTCGAGGAGGAAGATGGAGTCGTGGCGCTTCTTCTCCGCCTCTCATATTGGCGCGGGGACGGCCATGGCGTCGAGGCGCGCGCAGCTTACGCCGGTGTCTCTCTCGGTGCGGTGGAGAAGAAGAAAGGAGGGAGAGGGAAAGGGCGGCGCCAGGGGAAGAGAGGAGGGAGGAGATCGAGGTGGTGGGGAGGGAGCTCGGGAGAGGAGCACGCGTGTGGGTGCAGGGCGCGCGCGGGTGAGGGAGGAAGAAGGAGCTCGGGAGGAGAGGATGAAAAGGAGAGAGAGAGAGGGAGGAGAGGGGAAAAGGTCCACGGACCCAGAAGTAAAAGAAAAAGGACATAGATGCAGGTGGAAGGACCTGGAAAGAAAAAGAGGAGAAGGGAGGAGGGTGGCTGCAAAAGGCAGGGGGTGGGAAATGAAAAGAGTCCGGAGAAACCCTAGTGTTTGGAGGTTAGGTGTGCTTGGGCCGGTTTGGGCTACTCTCTCGCAATTCTCAAAATTTTATTTTCTTTCACAAAAATTAATTTGACAATTAATTTTAGAAAACGGAGACGAACGTCTCGATAAAACTTTTCCGTCAACTTTTGCAAAATAAAATAGGGTTTAATAAAATAGTTTTTGTTGTTAAAAATATGCGATGTGCATGATGCTGATGTCATGATGATGCAAAAAGGGAAAACAAGCAAAATCTAATTTGGGGAAAACCCTGGGACATTACACAATATAGGAGATCGAATCTCACCCTCGAAGAAAACCGAGCGTGTTTTGTCGAGGCAGGGGTTGGCTAGTCGATCCCCGTAACTAGACTCGTCTAGTCGCGAGGAGATGTATTATCCGATGCGTCGCACGAGCAACGCCTCCGAGGTATCCACACGTACGGCTCGATGAAGACTCCGCGTTCTTGATCCTGCAAGAGGTGGTGGAGAGGCTCGCGAGATCAGCAGCGCGACGACGGTGTGGTGGTGGATATGGTGGAGATCCGACAGGGCTTCGCCTAAGCGTCTGCGGGAGAGGAGGAGGAGAGGAGGAGGCACGACACGGGAAGCGGCGGCTTGGGAGAGGATGGGGTGCGGCACCCCTTGCCCCGGCCCTCCTTTTATAGGAGGCCAGGGTGCGCCGCCCCACCCACTAGGGCCGGCGGCTAGGGTGGCTTGCTCCCAAGCCAGCCCTAGGGTTAGGGTTTTGGGTGGCCGGCCCCCTTGCCTTGTCGCATGGGCCTTATGGCCTTGGTGCGGCGGGCCCATGTGGGCCGCTGCACCAAGCCTAGGTCCATGTTGGCCCCACACGTAGGTGGGCCCCACTTCTAGACTCTTCTAGAACCTTCTAGAATCTTTCGGTACCCTGCCGGAAAATTCACGGACTTTTCTGATTCCTTCGGAAACCACTTTCCTTATATGAATCTTATTCTCCTGACTCTTCCGGAACTCCTCGTGATGTCTAGGATCCCATCCGAGACTCCGAATCAATATTCGTTCACAGCATCATTTATATCGAGCCCTAACTACATCGAACGTTAAGTGTGTGACCCTGCGGGTTCGAGAATATGTCATATTAATAGCGGGACCGGGATGTCCATATTAATTTCTACATATTCAACGAAGTACTTTACCGGTTGAACCACTATGTCCGGGATTCAAATAATCCATATACGATTCCTTTTGTCTCATGATATTTTACTTGTCCGAGACTAAATCACTCATATCTCCATATCCGATTAATCTCGTTCTTGACAAGTTCTCTTTACTCATTCCATAGGATAGGATCCCTTATGACTAGCTACTTAGTAATATGCTTGAAAGCGTTTGGATGGTATGCTACCGAGAGGGCCCAGAGAGATATATCCAATGGTTGGATTGACAAATCCTAGTCTTGATTCATGTGACTCAACAACCTACCATCGGAGATACCTGAAATCCACCTTTATGATCACCCAGTTACGAAGCGATGTTTGATGTCCACAAAGTATTCCTCAGGTAAGCGGGAGTAACATAATCTCATGGTCTAAGGAAACTATATTTTACATCTATAAAATTGGGTATGTCCATTACATCATCTCCTATGACATAACTCCATTTATCAAGTGATTCATTAATCCATGGTTAGGAAACGTCTAACCATCACTTGATCAAACGAACTAGTTATTAGAGGCTTACTAGGGACACTTTATCGTTTATATTCCACACATGTATTTGTTTCCAATTAATACAATTCTAGCATGGATAATAAACATTTATCATGAACGGGAAATATGATGAATAATAATCTTTATTGTTGCCTCTTGGGGCATATCTCCAACACTACAAATCATATTATCTATAACTGCTACATGATGTGTTTGCATGGATTCGATGAATTGTGGAAATCATTACTCTTGTTCATCTATGTGTTATGTTTTATCTATGATCTTGCATGTTCTCCGATGCTAGTGGATGCTTTGGCCAAGTAATTGTTAGTATCTTCAGAGAGGGTATTTTTTGCTAGATAGTGGGTTCATGCCTTCTTGTGCCGAGTGCGATTAACAGAAAGGCTCATGCCAACGAATGTGCTGTTGCCACTAGGGGAAAACAGTGGTGTTATTTCCTTGTGTTATTTACATTGCTTACATTATGCACTTTGCTTATTGTAATGATCTGTTGCTTGCAACTTAATACTTCTGGGAGACATGCTGGATAGCGATCTCAGGGGTGGATTATTAGTCATAGACGCAGTTGGATAATAGTCTATGTATTTTAACGTAATGCCTATATTAGATGAAACGGTGAACTATATTGTTTTATGATAGCATTGTTTTGCGCCTACAATTTTGTCAATTGTCATCCACTAATTTGTTTACCCATCATCTCTATTTTTTAAAGAGACACCACTAGTTATCTGTGGACCCCGGTCCTATTTTCCTACACTGTTTACAACTGTTTGCTTGCTTTCCGTTCTCATTTGCTCGCTGGTCCTATTTCACTTTCATCATATTTTACATCTGCACATTTAATTCTCTGTGTTCAGCAAGCCGAAGAGATTGACAACCTCTCTGTTTCATTGGGGCAAAGTAGTTTGTTTGTGATTGTAACAGCCCCAGTTTGGTACTGTAAAATTTGAACCAAATTTTCACTTTTGCATTGTCATCTTGCATCATGGCATACATTCTAAATTGCTAAGTTTAATAAAGCAACAATTGGAAAATATTTAAAAAGGAAGCAAAACCCTTCCCAAATTTCCAAACCCAATGCATTGCTCAAATTGGCAAAACAAATTATTCTTGAGTTTCTAATTTGTCCAGGAAGTTCCAAGAATACATTTTATAAATATTTGTTAAAGGCAAATTCTTGCCAAGCAAAGGAATAAAATTGTGAATTCAAAATTCGTTCAAATCATTTTCTAATTTGAAACCAAGTTCAACTTTTCAAAAATTCAAAAGAAAAATATGGGGAGCTTCATTATTTTATTGGGATCCTCCATAAATATTTTCAAAATTTTATAAAATGTTTAAGTGCCTCAATTAAATCCCTAAAAGCTGTTGGTCTTAAAGGAAAATAGAAAAGGAAGAAAAAGACAAGCAGGGGGTTATGCGCAAAATCGCCAACATCTTCTTCCTGTAGCTCATCGCTTGTAGCGACCGAGCTCATCGCCCACTTCCGCGCCGAACCAGCACTGGCGCCATGCCGCCGTGCTCCCCCCCCCCCCCCCCCCTCCGTGGATAAGGGCACCACGACGCCCACCTGCCCTCTCTCACCTGCTCCCCTGCTCCCTCTCTCCCCCCTTCGCTTTCTCCTCCACGGCCGTGACCTAGCCCGAGCTCGACGTCGCGTCGCCGCCGCTAGAGAAACCGTGGAGCAGGTCGAAGACCACCAAACGCTCCGCCTCGTCGTCCTCGTCCAAGGAATCGAGCCGGGCTGGCCGCAATCGACGCCGCCGTCCGTTTCTTCTCCGCCTCCGGCCGCCGCCGTTTGAGCACGGCATCGCTGCCGTCATGCCTCCTCGGACCACGCCGTCCACGCCTTCACGTTCCTGGTGAGCTCCGGGTTCGAATGGACCTCTCCTTTGCCTCCCTCTTGCTCCCTACCGTGCTCGCGCCGTAGACCACCACGGGCCGCCGCTAAAGCTCGCCGCCAGCCATGCTCCGGTGACCCATTTTGGGCGGCGCCGCCACCGTTCGGTTGCCCTCGTGAGGCGTGTCCGATGCACCCATCCGCGTCGTCCCGCGCGTTTGCAATCAAGAGAATCGAGCTCAACAGCGCCGCGCCGGTCGTGGCCTCGGCTCGGTCAAACCGTTTCGTCGGTAGTACCGATGTAGTGTCGGAAGTACCGACCGTAAGTTGTTTCGGTACTGGATACCTTCTGTTAATTTCCAGAAGTGGCTCGGAAGTTGCTCCGGAAGTACCGACTTGTCCGGTACTACCGGGCAGTTACCCCAAGTACCGACCGTAAGTTGTTTTGGTATTGGATACCTTCTGTTAATTTCCAGAAGTTGCTCGAAAGTTGCTCCGGAAGTACCGACTTGTCCGGTACTACCGGGCAGTTAGCCGGAAGTACCGACCGTAAGTTGTTTCGGTACTGGATACCTTCTGTTAATTTCCGGAAGTGGCTCGGAAGTTGCTTCGGAAGTACCGACTTGTCCGGTACTACCGGGCAGTTAGCCGGAAGTACCGACCGTAAGTTGTTTCGGTACTGGATACCTTCTGTTAATTTCCGGAAGTGGCTCGGAAGTTGCTCCGGAAGTACCGACTTGTCCGGTACTACCGGGCAGTTTTCCGGAAGTACCGACCGAACCATGGTCGGTAGTACCGGGCCTTGTTCCGACCTACTGTATGGTTTAACAAATTAATATTTGGGAAAATCATAACTTAATAAATATTGGTTCAAATTTTGCAAATGATATACCAAAATGATCAGCAAATCAAAGGCTATCTAGTTATGTTAATTTCACAGCATGACAACAACTTTTCCTTTGATGTCATTTTGAAATGGTTAAAAGGTTTAAATTTGAATAACCGTTTAATTCACCATTTATTCGTCGTTAATCGAAAAATTGCAAACAAGGTATCAAAATGATCAGCATAACAATACCTATATAATAATGTCATTTTCATGCATATTTAAACCACATTTTAGTACTGTAATAGTTCATAAGCAATGTGGTCATTAAATTAAACATGAGGTTGTTTCCAAATAATTGCACCAATTATTTTGGCACTCCATTTAATTGTTAGCTAAATTAAATGATGATATCAGTGCATAAACTTGACATGTCATCATGATTGTGCATTGCACCTTTTGTATTCCTGTTATTTATTTGTTCTCCTGTTATTTTTTGTGTATCGGTAGATTCAAGAGTCGAGGTTCCCCCACCATACCTCGACGATCCATGCTATCAGCCCCATCATCAAGGCAAGAGATAACCTAACCTTCTGTGCATATCTCATCCTATTGTTTTACACAAGTATTTTCTCCACCGTAATATTGCATTTGATTCCAATGTCAATTTTGGTCGATGGTTAGAATATCCTATTAACTGCATTAGTCCCCTACACCACTACCTGTTTCCTTCCTATGATGCATAGGTTTGAGGTGTTGGCCTGAGTTAAAGTTATACCTGTTGTATTTATGCTTATTCATGCTTAGTCGAATGGTTAGTCGTCCGGTGATTATTTCCATGATTGTGAAGTTGATGGAATGTTCGGACGAGGTGGAAACAGGTGGTACTTAATAAAAATGCTTAAACGCTTGGATGAGTTGCCATCGGGGTTGGTGGTGTTTTGTCTCATTCTTGCCGCCTAGGTGCGAGTTCTTTACCTCTTGAACCAAGACGAACGTGCTTCCATCGGTGGGGGTATGGGCCACTTACTAACCGAATAACTTGTGCGAGCGTATCAAAGGGTCCTCTAGTTTGCGCTTTCCATTTGCGTGTGAGTTGCACGTGGATGAAGGCGCGATGAGGACGGTGGTGTTTAGGATGTGGCGATGGGGGCAGGGCGTTGAAATAGGCACTGAACTTGTCATGTCATCACGATGATCCTTGGATAGTCTCATGCGAGGTAAAGGTTTAACCGCGACCACTCTACCGGCTTTCCCCGGAGGAGAGCTAATCAGGCGAGCCGGACGGTACCGATGGCTAAAAACAGTACACCCCTGCAGGGTTTAATCTTTTCGAAAAGTCGTGTCCACGGTTATGGACGACTTGGGAATGGACGATAAGATCATAGAAAACCTGAACTTAATTAAAATTTGGCAACATGTGTTAAAAGGTTCATTTCCTCGAGGGTGGTTTCTGCATATTGTTGGTTCAATGTGAACCGAAGAATGAAAGTTTTACTATCTTATCCCCTTTCGAAAAACCTTCTGAGTAGTCGATGCGATGAGTCCTGTCTTTAAAAAGGAAAAACTACCTTTATGAAAAATAACTACTATGCAGCTTTGAAGCCAATCATCTGAGCGTATATAGCTCTAGTAACCTTGCGAGTACGTTGTACTCAGCCTTGCTTTGTTGATTATTATTATTTCATAGGAGGACGTCACCGTCCAGGAAGGTGGGTTCTTTGTTGACGTCGACGAGTAGTCTGGGGTTCTGCTGCTGTATTAAAATAAGTTGGCTGGTGCCCCAAGCGAAGGCGGAATTGCAGCTAGTAGCAGTTTTCCCTCGTTTAAGGAACCGAGGTTTATCGAACTAGTAGGACTTTGAAATCAACAACGAGGTGAATGTTGAAGATATCTGGCGCTTGACCTTCAACAGACGTGGACCTGCACACACTCAACCAAACACTACCACAGAACAGGCTATCAGTGGCGCATGGTTTTGCAATTCTGTGGCGCATCTGTGGGCTAGCCTGGTGCGCCACAGAATTCTCGCCAGAAAAATATTTTCTGTGGCGCACCAAGGATATGCGCCACAGAAATCTCAACTTTCTGTGGCGCACCCCTGTCTGTGCGCCACAGAAATAGCTCGCCAGGACCCTATGGAGAGTCTTTCTGTGGCGCACTGCCCTTGGTGCGCCACAGAAAGTGGTGCGCCACAAAAACTAAAAAAGGTGCGCCACAGAAGTATTAACCAGAAAAACTGTATTTTTTTATTTTTACTGTATAAATACATGTATATACAGTATTTATACAGGTTTATACAGAAAATACAGGTATATTTGACAGGTATATAAACAGACAATGATATTAATCAATATGTCATCACACATATATATTACTTAATTAGTGGCCCGATCGAGATACATATATATATACACATAGTCACAAAAGTGCCGAATGTAAACACAATTAGCTAGTCATGTATATACAACCAAAAGTTCAACATTTCACACTACACATTACAAATCAAGTGTTCGCCGCCTAACTATGATCCGGGAGCATGCATAATCATGGAGTCCTCTACTTTCGTGGCTCCGGCAACGGTAGAAAGCCTTGTTTCGTCCTCCACTCCCTGGTGTCATACTGTGCCTCTAGTCGTTCTTCGATACTCCTCTGAGACAACACTGAAGATAAATTGGGATATATATATAGGTTAGTGATATAAAATAGAGTATAATTTATTCATCTAAGTAGAGAGGCAAGACAATCATATGGCTATCCTATTTGGGTTTCATAGCATAGCATATATATAATAGATAACCCTACGCATGCACTTCTATATATAATACCTCTATGGTGGTGGTAGGCCCCTGATCTGTGAAGGACATCTTCGAGGATGATCGTTGTCAACTGCAGCTGGATGCGATGGAAGTCTGCTCTGTAATCAGCATCGGTGAGAGCATCCTCTGATTTGGTGTATTCTGCGATACCCGATGGAAACTTCGTTTTCTCGCAATCCCGGACAATTCCTTTAAGGTGATGGAGGGCGTAGTAGGCCTCCTTCACGCTGCCATCCAGTTGCTTGATGCAATGGAATCCGGTCCCATGCTGAAACTTGTGTGTGTTTTCATCGTGAAAAATTCCGACTTGTTATGGAATGGGCCGCCCTTTTGGGCATAGGCCTCGAGAGCGTCATCCAGAACACCCTTTATTCTGGTGTATCGTCTCGGCGTGGATTTATTCCCCGAGTCCAAATAAGTGGCAATGGACCACCTCGGGGCTACGGAGATGAGTGCGCAGTACTTGTCCCTGCTCAACACAATTGAAACGGAATGTTGGACAAAGGATCAGCGATGGAAGAAATGTACAAGAAGGCATAAGATACGACGGTGGCGAGCGGATGTGTACTTACTCGAAAAAGAAAGGCAGAAGAAGGGTGCTCTTCCTCTTGTTGGCCAGCATGACCCTTACGAGGTACTCCTTGGCCGTTTCCCTTGTCTTTGACCCTTCCTCCAGATGGCTGTCGCGCATGTAGTAAGGATCCACTATCGCGACGTACGGGGTCGCATCTCTCCTGATCTTCATCGCCATATCGAGCGCATATAGACGGACCATGTTATAGTCCAGCCGTTGAGTGTGAAAGAGTTTGAAGATGTCCTCGTACGCGATGAAGAACACATCCGCAGGGTCTTCCTGGACGAAGTCCACCAGCTCCTTTGGCACCTGGACCGCGAACGCCGGGTAACTCGGATGCTTTTCTTTAAGAAGCTGCTCCTCCAGATACAAGATACTTTGCTGCAAAGCAACCATGGGTCCTTCTGCGAGGCGGAGCAAGTCCCCAGACAAGATAGGTTCACCAGCTACATGAACTCGGGGGAAGCCATCCGCACGGGGTGGAATCGTGTCTTCAAGACCCCGGATCTTAGGAGCTGGCTGGCTCGCAGAGGTGGAGGATCCTTTTCTCTTCCTATGCTTCTTGATCTTGTTCTTCTTCTCTGGGGATTGTGGGGGTGCAGTGAACCCCGCTTTAACAGTTTCCATCAGAGTGTTAGGGCTGAAAACGTTACCCGGGGGAGCTTGATGATCGCCGGCATCCGGAGGCGTGAAGGCCAGGCGTTGTGTGCATGAAGTGGGACGAGTAGCTTGACCGCGGTGGTCGCGGAAGGGTTCTTCATCCACATGAGGCATGTACATATCATCCTTGCAGGCGCCAGTGTTGATGTAGTCATCGAGGTTGACATCATTGTCCTCATCCTCGTTGCCACCAAGTTCAGGTGCAACGGCTTTGTCCTAAACATAAACGATAGCACATCCGTTAGTCGGGAAAGTCGGAAAGTCAGGGAATTCGGAAAGTCAGAACTAACCGGTGAAGACGTTCCCAACAACTGTTTGTGGCGGTTGGTGGCGGCGACGACCGGTGGTAGCTTCCGGCCGGTGGTGGCTGCGACCGGCGGTAGCTTCCGGCCGGTGGTGGCGGCGACGGTCGGGCGACCGGCGGTTCCTTCTGGGTGGTGGCGACGGCTACTTGTGGCGCCGGTTCCTCCGCAATAGTTTTTTGCGGCCGCCTCGACGGGGGCCGAACGAGCGGGAGCCGAGGCCTCGAGGTGGCGCCGCCGGTGCGACCGACCCCATGAATAACATCCCCAAGACGAATCTGGGTCTTCGGCCATTCCATCATCCACTTTCCGCATTCGCCAAGCTTCATGTGTTTCTCAGCTCCCGGAGGTTGCGTGGGGGGGTCGATGTCACGGAACTCAGGCAGTACCTCCGTGACATTGACTTTCATCACGGCCTCACTCATTCGAGTGTTGTGTATATCGCGGGTCAGAGGTTGTACTATCTTGGCCAACGCGACTTCCTTCAACTCTCCGCCGGCCCCCACCCTATGCAGGAGTATGCAAGGCGTGTCCTGGGAGTCAACACATGTTGGGCACCATGCATGCATGAGATATGGCAGTCATCAAAGGCATATGTAGTCATAAAAGATGTCGCGGACTAACTAATTAGTTACCTTGTCGATGGCGTTGAGCTCGGCTAATGTCGAGACAAGGGCGCCGGTGCCGGCGGCCGGCCTATCATTGTCCGGGCGCTCGTGCGCATTGTCATTATTCTCCTGCCGGGGGGGCACCGGTGGGGTCACCAGGACCGGCGACACGACAGGGGGCAGCAGGACCGGCGACACGTTATTGCTGGAGGTGCTGCCGTCGAAGCTGGGCAAGTTTATCGGCCCCTGTTGACCTCTCGCTTGCCAAGCAGCTAATCCCTCATACAATCCAGGGGGTAAGAAACTCCGGAGCCTCTCCTCCAGCTTCTCGGCCACTAGCTTGTCCACCATGCTGGAGTCCACCTTTTCTTTCTCTAGTGTCTCCAGCTTCTTCCTTAGCTCGAGAACCTCGGCTTTATCTTTAGCCGGCTTCCTCCTCTCCCTTTTCGTGTCGGTGTCCGTGCTGTAGTACTCGATGAACTTCATCGACGTACCAAAGCCGGTCACACGGCCTGCTGACGTCGGAGGCTTTGACTTGTCCCTCCCCTTGTAAACGTTCATCGCCCGGTTGAAAGTCGTGTCCCACGGGCCGGCTGCCTCCTGGGACGACGGGCCGGCCTCAGCCGCAGCCTTCAACTCAGCCTCCTGCGGACAAAGCAAATAAACGTGAACCCATGTATAGAAATCAACGAAAATGGACTTTGAGATATCCGCGGTAATTAAGTTCCTTACCAGAACTTTCTCGAAATCCAGCACATCTTTGTAGTCGGTAACAAATTCCCCCGTCCCCGGCTTCAGATAGTAGCGGGACCGAACAAAGTTCCTAACTTGCTCGTCCGTGATTTTATGCCAAGGGTTCTCTTTCCCAAGTCTCGCAACCTCGGCATCCTCCTTATCCCAAACAGGCTTTTTTCCTGCGTAACCGCCGCTTCCCAAATGGTGGTTGCCTAAGTTCATTGCCCGCATTTGCTTCCCCCACTCGGTCCATTTTTCAGCCTCCGGAGATGCCAAGGACAACTTCAATGCCTCGAACTCTTCTATGTCGATGTACGGCTCTTTGGCACTGATCTCTTCCCAGCTAAGACCCTTTTCAATCTTCGCCTTCACCCGGCCTCTCCAGCTGGTCAAACAATTGTTCATCTTCGTGATGGCGAAGCTGTCCACCCTTTTGTTTCCATCGTCCGGGAAAATGTATCGTTCGTGAAGCCTCTTGAGGAGTTGTGTGCGCAAAGCCTCATTCTCCGCGCTCCTGAGGTCATACGTGTTGATCGACACGGTTTCCCGGAGGATGCACCCTAGTTGCATTCCGTACCCTTTTGCGACGCCCCATGGCTCCTGGGGTTGGCCACTTTTGGAGACCTTAGTGAACGTGTCGGTGACGGTGCCGACCGCTTGCGGTGTCCGCTCCTTCCTCTGCTTCTTAAGCTTCTTAGCGGTCGTGTTACCACCACCGCCATCCGTGTGGTCGTCACCCCCGACATCCGTGTGGTCGCCGCCATCGGTGGTGGTGGTTGCGTCCCCATCTCCGTCGGTGTCCTCCGCATCCTCCATCTCCATCTCTGCTAATTGGAAGTCACCATCGCCGTCACGAGCCAGTTCGGCGGCCTCCGCATCCCCCATCTCCGGGTTCACGTCCCAGAACGACTTGTTCTTTTCTCGTGCTTCTTCTTCGACGCTCATGTGCTTAGAAGGGCCGGGCGCGTCGGCCGACATGTTTGCACTTCATTAAAAAGAGGCAAAAGTTAGTACAACAAAATATAAGAAAAACATCACTTAATTTAGTACTAAGATACCCCAGCCCATGCATTAGTCGCAATACCCCATATGTCCCTTGTTTTTAGCAAAGTCATGCCAAAATTCACGAAAAATTTCGGCATGACCTTTGCTAAAAAAGGGATATATGGAGTACCCGAATTTGCCGGAACGGAAGTTAATCGATGTTCCGGCAATCTCAAGGGCCTCACGGGGTACCTGCACAAGCATCTCTGAAATAGTATCAACATCTCGACGACACGATGGTCGGAGCACAAACAACAACGACACGATGGTCGTGGACACACATATATTCATCAACACATTTCTCACCACTTGTCGATGAGCTCCTCCGGTGGCGGCGGTGGCGGCGGGCTGCCTACATGATAAAACAGAATTTAGGTTAAATGTTATTAAGAGTTTAAAACAGATAAAACATAGCAACTTTGCCTACATGATTTTGTCTCCTATATTGTTTAATTTGGACAAACAAATAATGCTTATGAATCTATAGGTTTAGCTCTTTCTAATGATATGAAATTTACAAATTTTGGTGGAGCATATTTCCCACAATTTGCATGCAAAGGGGGCTAATCTAAACTGTTTTCAGACTTAGCAGTTTTTCAGGTTTTTCAGAAAACAGATAAAACATAGCAACTTTGCCTACATGATTTTGTCTCCTATAGTGTTTAATTTGGACAAACAATTGATGCTTATGAATCTATAGGTTTAGCTCTTTCTAATGATATGAAATTTACAAATTTTGGTGGAGCATATTTCCCACAATTTGCATGCAAAGGGGGCTAATCTAAACTGTTTTCAGACTTAGCAGTTTTTCAGGTTTTTCAGAAAACAGATAAAACATAGCATTTTGGCTTACATGATTTAGTCTGTTATAGTTTTTAATTTGGACAAACAATTGATGCCTATTAATCTATAGGTTTAGCTCTTTCTAATGATATGAAATTTACAAATTTTGGTGGAGCATATTTCCCACAATTTGCATGCAAAGGGGGCTAATCTAAACTGTTTTCAGACAGCATTTTTTTAATGTACATTGCATCAAGCATTGCATCAACCAATTAGTGTGCAGCCATGGCATCAAGCATTGCATCAAGCATTTCTAAAACACAATTGTATCAAGCATTGCATCAAGCATTTCTAAAACACAATTGTATCAAATTTGACATTTTACACAACACATGGCAAGTTCATTTAACCAAGTTCATTTACCTAGCTATATAGATCAGCCATTTCAATAAATGGCAAGTTCATTTACCTAGCTATATGGATAGTTCAAAATTGTAGGCACAAATGCAAGTTCATTTCAGTCACACTCTAGCTATATGACCTGCTAACCAAAGTGGTTAACGATCCAAATCACTCTTTGCCCCTGTTCACACTTCACACGGCAGTAGCTACTATAGGCCGGCCCTATTTATAGGGCACGGGATGGGTCGATGCAAGCAATGGGGCAATGGCCCCCGCCAGCACACAGTATCCCTGCCACAGATACACCATCGATGGATCACAAGAAAAATGCCCTAGAAAACCATGGAGTTCTCGGTTCTGCGGCGGATGCAAAGGGCGGCGGTCAAGAACAACACAGACGCGGAGGAAGGCGGCGGCCAGGGGAAGCTCTGCTCGGGACATTTCCACAAGCACCTAGAGTGCATAGGTCGGTGGAGAGGAGGGAGGAGGAGGAAGACGGCAGGGAGAGAGGAGGGAGGAGGGAGAAGAGATACCTGCGCGGGCGAGGAGAGAGCCGGGAGGAGGGACGGCGGCGTCGATCTAGGGCGCACGGCAGAGGTTGCCGGGCGCACGGGAGGTTGCCGCGCGGTGTGGGCGCAGCGCGGGCAGGGGCGGCCGGGGCGCAGGGGAGGTCGCCGGCGACGATGGTGGGTTGCGCGCAGGGTGGGCGGCGAGTTGGGGGCGGCGGCAGGGTGGTTCTCCGGCGAGGGCGACGAGAGCAGAGGGCGAGGCGCGCGCGGCAATCTCAGGACTTAGAAAAATTTGGGGATGAAAGGGGCAGAGCGGGGGCGGCCCCACCTGTAAGTGGTAGCCACATAATTCTGTGGCGCACCTACGGGGGGATGCGCCACAAAAATTTGTGATTCTGTGGCGCATCCTTTAGGAGGTGCGCCACAGAATTATCTGGCCTAACAGGGGGCGGCCCCACATGTAAGGTGAGGCCCGAGATTTCTGTGGCGCACCCGCGGATAGATGCGCCACAGAAAGTTAGGATTCTGTGGCGCATCCGCCAGCTGGTGCGCCACAGAAATATATGGGTCTGTAAAATAAAAGGTTTTACTGCTGTATCGTAACACATGCACACACACAGCCCAGTGGCTTCGCTCCTCTCTCCTCCTGGAGACCAGAGTTCGAATACTCCTGGAGCATAAATCCCACATTTTTCCTTTGCTATTTTTCCTTTTGCTTTACAAATCTAATTAATACAAAGTATATGTCTATTTTTATCAGAAAAATGCAATGAATATTAATTTGTCATCCATGTTCATGTTTGCATCATGTAGTTTGTGGTTTAGTGGGTTTTTGTATAAAGCACCTAAACAATTATATATGGAATATGAAATCCCACATTTTTTTCCTTTTGCTTATTTTTTCCTTTTGCTTTACAAATCCAATTAATACAAAGTATATGTCTATTTTTATCAGAAAAATGCAATGAATATTAATTTGTCATCCATGTTCATGTTTGCATCATGTAGTTTGTGGTTTAGTGGGTTTTTGTATAAAGCACCTAAACAATTATATATGGAATATGTGGGTATTAATTTATATGTTGCCCTATTCCATTTAATTTTGTGTAGCTCACCCATGACATGCTTATGCCTTCCTAATCAACATTTAATATTGCGGGGTAGATAAAAGAACTTGGACATAAACATTGACTGTCGGGACCCCGGTTCCGCTTAATTTGGCTTAAGTTGCATCTTGCCCTCTCATGCATTATATCATGAACATACATATATAGACACACAAATTAAATACACCAAAAAAGTGTCTTCTTCGTCTTGGTTCCGCGAGCTAGATTCTCTTCTTTCCCTTCTTCGCGGTTGAAAACTTTAGGCCGGTGACCTTGAGATTTCTTCGCGTGAACGGACAACCTTTGGTAGGTAGGGAGGTCTTCCTTCTTTGTGTACTAGTAGTAGGCATGTCGAAGAACTTGTCGAATTCCTCCTCGATCTTTGGCTCGTTGTCCAAGTCTTGCTCGGTGGCGCCTCCTTCCATTCCGATGATGCTCCTCTTGCCCCTCCTCACGACAACACGGCTAGGCTTTGACGGGTCGGTAATGAAAAAGCATTGCTCGACTTGGCTAGCGAGTACCCATGGCTCATTTTTCGGGAGGCGTTCTTCGATTTGGCATCGGGTATTACCATGGTGGTGAAATACCGGCCTTCTTTGACGACGTCCTTGGCCCATCTTACACGGAACATTGGCACCAACTCTCCACAGTAGTTGAGCTCCCATATGTCCTCAATCCTTCCGAAGTATCTTTCCTTGACAGTAGCCTCCTCATCGCCGTAGGATAGCATAGTTACTCCTGAGTTTTGATATTCTGACTTGTTGTCCTTTTCCTCGGTGTAGAATCTGTAGCCGTTGATGTCGTACGCCTGATAGGTCTTTACGTTGTGCGATGGACCCAGTGATAAGGAGAATATGAGTCTTTCATCTTCCGTAGATGGTGCTTTCTTCTTTGCTAGCTCCAGTTGCTTTTGCTTGAACCAACGCGTGAAGGTAGAGTTGTGCGCTCTGGTTACGTCTCCCTTCTTCCTCGGTCGGCCCAGTTTGATGTAATGTTGCTCGAGTAAGCATTTGTGCTGTTCCACCCAAGTTTCGATCAACTGTAAGTGTTGTAGCGCGACCCGGTGAGCCCTGTCAAAGTCGTCCTTTTGACCCTGCATGCTGACAAAGGTTGTGCTGCTGCCCTCTCGGTGACCATATCCATTGAGCCTGCCGAAGTGTTTCCTCGTGGGCAGACCAACATCCTGGTTCTCGGTGCTTAGATAATTCTGGCAGAAGGAGATGCACTCGTAGGTTAGAAAGCCCTTGGCTATGCTTGCGTCTGGATGGGACCTATTGCGGACATATCCTTTCATGACACCGTTCATCCTTTCGAATGGCATCATATAGTGCATGAACGTTGGTCCGAGCTGCCTGATGTCATCAACGACATGCAGAAGGAGATGCACGCAGATATCGAAGAATGAGGGCGGAAAGTAAATCTCGAGCTCGCATAGTATCAGCACGATCTCTTCCTGTAGCCGGTCGAGCTGCCTCACGCCGATCGTCTTCCTGTTGATGACGTCAAAAAAGTTGCAAAGAGCAAGCAGCGTATCACGGACATGCTCGTCCATTATCCCTCGAATCGCAACGGGAAGTATCTGCGTCATCAGCACGTGACAATCGTGAGACTTCATCCCGGTAAACCTCTTCTTCGTTGCGTCCATATATCTGCTTATCTTCCCCGCGTAACCATGAGGAAATTTGACTCCTACAAGACACCTGTAAAACTGCTCGAGCTCCTCCAGACTCATAGTGAAGCATGTAGCGGGAAGCACCACCGTGTTCCTCTTTAGCCTTTTGCGGTGACCTTGAGTCCCTTCAGTCTGATCATCATCACCATCGTCGTCATCACTATCGGGGGCCTGAAGATCTTTCCTGACACCAAGGCATTTCAGATCGTATCTTGCTTTCGTTCCATCCTTGGTCTTTTCCGGCATGTTGGAAAGAGTGCCAAGCAGACTCTCGGTGACATTCTTCGTAATGTGCATCATATCGAGGCTATGTGGCGTCTTGAGGACCTTCCAGTACGGCAAGTCGTGGAAAACAGACCTCGCTTTCCATACACCCAGCAGCGGATCTACCTTCGGTCGTTTCTTTCCCGGCGCGGGGCACTCCTCCCAATTTCTCAACAGCTCGTCGATTTCTGTGCCGCTCCTTGGGCTCGGGGCTCCGTCGAGCTCCTCTTTACCATTGAACAGGTCACCGCGTTTTCTCCACGGGTGATCCATGCGAAGCCACCTTCGAGCCCCTGGGTACACAGTTTTCGAAGACCCGGGATTCCTTGGTAGCTGGAGATGCGGGGTCCTATCCATGCACCTGACACATGCGCAGAATCCGTGGCCTACCTGGCCAGATACATATGCGCAACCAGGATAGTCCTGCACCGTCGTGAGCAACGCGGCTCTCATGGGGAAATAATCTCCAGTGTAGGCATCCCACGTACGGACTGGCGTCGCCCACAACGTGGCTAACTCCTCTTTCAACAGCGCGAGATACGTATGTATGTGGACACCTGCTTGTTTCGGCCCCTGAATGAGAATACTCATGTGTATATACCTTTGCTTCGTGCACAACCATGGGGGAAGGTTGTAAGGCCATACAAACACGGGCCAGGTGCTATGCGTGCTACTCTGGTTACCGAACGGATTGAGTCCATCGGTGCTCATACCGAGCCTGACGTTCCTTGCATCGCCTCCGAAATTGGCGACGGCGTCCAACTCTTGCCACTGGCTAGCGTCTGAAGGGTGTGTAAGGATCCTGCCCTTCTCCGGATCTTCTTCGGGCTTCTCCCTTTCCGCGTGCCATTGCATGAGCTTTGCTTCCTTAGGGTCCACGAAGTATCGCTGCAGACGGGGAGTGATATAAAAATACCATACCACTTTTTGAGGAACTTTCTTCCCACGGCTCTTGTACCGTCCTTGGCCGCACACCGGACATGTGGTTCGGTCCTCGTACTCGCCCCGATAAATTGCGCAATCATTGACGCAGGCGTGGTATTTAACGTGCGGTAGGTCAAGAGGGCAAACGACTTTCTTGGCCTCCTCGATACTAGTTGGCAATGTGTTCCCCTCGGGAAGACGCTCGTGGAAGAATTGCATGTTCTTGTTGAAGCTCGCATCGGTCCATTTGTTCTCCGACTTCATCTCCAGAGCATCAAGCGTTACTTGCAAGCGCGTATCCTGTGGCCGACACCCAGGATACAACGGAGTATTCCCGTCTATCTCCATTTGCGCCAGCTTGGCTTTCTCTCTATCGGTGTTCGCGTTCTTCAGGAGGAGTTCTTGAACATGAGAATCCATCAAGGCCGACATTAGCGAGCTCTGCGGCGTGTCAACGTCTTCACCACAATCATGACCATGTATGTCGGCATCTCCGTCGTCACGATCATCTTGCCCGCCCTCGTCTTCAGGCGCAGCATTTGCTGTCGGCGCTTGGTTGAAGCCTTGCATGAAACCGCGCCTGAGCAGGTGTTCCTCCAATTGTCCGGAATCAGGGTCGATCCATCTCACAAGTTTGCAACTTCGACATGGACATCGTATCTGGCGCCCGTTGCACCGTCTCATTTCCGCCTTCGCTTCTTCCTTGTAGTTGTCGATTCGACCGGAGCTCATCTTGATGACCATGGTCGCCTACGCGGTATACATATAGAGTATGTGTTATTAATTAGAATTAAGTAATCGCAACATGCTCACACACATACAAGCTTCTCATGCGGGAAGTCGAAAATGTTCGACGGAAAAATTCGGCATGACTTCCCCTAAAAGTAGGACATATGGGTGGTGCAAAAATTCACCGAAATGGAAATGAATCAACATTTCGGCAAACATCCATGCACCACGCCGGCGCAAGCTACAACATGCAAAGATTCAATCAAACCACACACACAAGTTTCATGCATATACGTGTAAATCGCCCGCCGACAAGTTTCTCATGCCTTCAACAAACATCCATACACCAATACCCACCTTGTAGATCTAGATCCGTTGCCGAGACGTGACCGTGATCGATGAGAGAGAGTGTGTGGTGATGGAGAGAAAATAGTGGACAAAAAGAGAGGAGGAGAATATATATGGAGACTCTCCCCAAGCCCTCACCAATTATATATCAAATTGTGGTAGGTTTAATAACAAATAATGGAGAATAGGATGGTCAAAATGGCATGGGAGAGAGAAGGAGCTCGGGTTAGTAAGATGGGAGCTAGGAAGAAGAAGGGGGGTCACATGGGGAAAGGTGGTCTACCACCTTTTTGTAGATCTGGGCGTCCACATTCTGTGGCGCATGGGCCCTCATGCGCCACAGAAAGTAGCTATTCTGTGGCGCACCGTGGCTGGTGCGCCACAGAAATTCAACTTTCTGTGGCGCATCCTCCTCCATGCGCCACAGAAAGATGAATTTCTGTGGCGCACCAGCCACGGTGCGCCACAGAAAAGGCCGAGATGGACCACGGCCCACTGATTGTAGGTGGGGCCCACGCGTATTCTGTGGCGCATGAAGGGTGGTGCGCCACAGAAGTCTCCCTTTCTGTGGCGCATGGCGTGCGGTGCGCCACAGAAAGTTGATATTCTGTGGCGCATGGGCTAAGGATGCGCCACAGAATGTTCAAATTTCAGTGGCGCATCCACAGCCATGCGCCACAGAATAATGTTTTGTGGCGCATAGATTAAGGGTGCGCCACAGACAGGCAACCTCCCTATAATGCTTTTCCTGGTAGTGGACGCTCTAGGGATAGGGGTGACCCCTGGCCGCAGCCCTGGGCCCACCCACGGCTGGGACCCGCCCCTTCTCCTGGGTGGTCCCTTCGCGAGCCCTCCTGGCTCCGTGGCTGATTTCCTTCAAAACCCCTTTTTCTTATTTTTCAGGAATTTTCTCGGTACTTTTTATTCCTGCACAAAAATAAGACACCTAATGCAATTCTGCTAAAAACAACGTCAGTCTGGGTTAGTTCCAATCAAATCGTGCAAATTAGAGGCAAAACAACAGCAAAAGTGTTTGGAGTAGATACGTCTGCAACGTATCGAGAGGTCATCGAGGAAAAAACCACCAGACGTATAGGAGATGTGGGCTTCCAAGAGTAACAAGCTCATGGGTATCCAACTCAAACAAATCAATGCAGAGATCTCANCGGAGTCGACCAGGGAGCAGCTCAGCAGCGGCGGCGCCGGCGCGGCCCCGCCCCTTCTTGGCCTCTCCTCTTCACTCTTCATCCGACGGAGCAGCGCAGCAAGGTACGGTGCGGGCTCGCCCCAGATTTGTTAGATTTCTATTATTTGATTTGCTCCACCATGGCATACTAGATAATTAGTAGCAGTGGTCTAATAGATCTAATTTCTAGATGAAAGTTTTAATTTTTTGAATTTCCTCTTGTTTTCATGTATTGTAGATGAAAAAGAAGAGTGGGGCTGCTAGT
The DNA here is from genome assembly GCA_012064385.1 of Puccinellia tenuiflora. Taxonomy (NCBI): domain Eukaryota; kingdom Viridiplantae; phylum Streptophyta; class Magnoliopsida; order Poales; family Poaceae; genus Puccinellia; species Puccinellia tenuiflora. The sequence continues at coordinate 273,796 of QRDG01000432.1, read as the reverse complement.
AATAGCCTAGTTGCATTGTGGGAAAAAGCTTCAAAAGCAAAGAAAATAGATGAATCATCCACACCGAATCAGATAGCTGCTGCATCGAATACTTGTACCTCTCCTGTTCAGCTTGAGAGCAATTTGCAATTGGCGTTATTGCAAGCACCGGATGCGGAACCTGAACCTGAACCGGAGAGCAGAGGAGCAACCGCAAGCCCAATTGTAGAAGATGATGAAGCAGTTGATGAAGATGATGAACCAATGCAAGCAGATTTGGAGGCACTCGAACATGATCCTGGGAAGCGGATTCCCATCTCAGTGTATGATGTCAATGATCAAGATAGAGTAAGGAGGAGATATATTGAGATGGGGCCATGTCAGCCAAAGAATCATAAGTTTGAGTTTACAAATAAAAGTGGAATTGAGCGTCGCTTTTGTCGTGTTTGGTTTGAACAATTTCCATGGATTGAGTATAGTGTGGAAAAAGATGCCGCTTTCTGCTTTGTTTGCTATTTGTTCAAGGATAAGACAAGATGTCCCGGTGGAGATGGATTTGTGAAGAATGGGTTTAGGAACTGGAACATGAAGTCGAGATTGAAGAAACATCAAGGTGATGTTACTAGTGCTCATGCTGAAGCTCAAGAGAAGTATGATATGTTCACTACACCACAAGCATCAATTCGGGAGTCTTTTGCTTCAAACACCTCACAATACAAGGCTTTGTATGTACAACGTTTGACATGGACACTCAAATGTTTGAGGTTTCTATTGCACCAAGGTTTGGCATTTAGAGGACATGATGAAAGTGAAAACTCACTTAATAAAGGAAATTTCCTTGAGCTATTAAATTGGCTAGCAGGAAATTTTGATGAGGTTGACAGGGTTGTTCTCAACAATGCTCCACAAAACTGCAAGATGACTCACCATGATATACAACATGAGCTGATACAATGTTGTGCACATTTGACTACTAAACTAGTCATTGAAGAACTTGATGGTGGCCACTTTGCAATACTTGCAGATGAGTCTAGTGACGTGTATCAGAATGAACAATTGGCTGTTTGCTTGCGTTATGTTGATAAGAAAGGAAGGGCGGTTGTGAGATTTCTTGGTCTTGCTCATGTTGAAGATACTACCTCATTGACACTTAAAGCTGCAATTAAACAAATGCTTATGAATTACAATTTGACCTTTGCAATGGCTCGTGGACAAGGATATGATGGAGCTAGTAACATGAAAGGTAATGCTAATGGCCTGAAAAAACTGATTATGGATGAATCACCTTCTGCCTATTATGTTCATTGTTTTGCCCATCAACTACAGTTAACTCTTGTTGTTGTTGCTAAGGAGAGTGGTGATTGTACTTGGTTCTTTCAACAGCTTGCACACTTGTTAAATGCTCTTGGCATGTCTTGTAAAAAGATGAGAATGTTTCGGATAGCTCAGGTTGAGGAACTCATTGATGCATTGGAATTGGAGGAAGTAGAAACAGGGAGTGGGCTGAATCAAGAAATGGGTTTGGGAAGGCCATGTGATACACGTTGGGGCTCTCACTTCAAAACCGTGAACCATATCATCTCTATGTATGGTGCACTACGACGAGTCCTTGTTAAGATTGGAAAAGAGTACCATGGTGCGGAGGCCCAAGCGGCTCTAACTTGTTTGACATCATTTCGATCATTTGAGTTTGTTTTCATGGCACACTTGATGCAAGAAATATTTGGATACACAGATGAGTTGAGTTGAGCTTTGCAAAAGCAAGACCAAGATATTGTTCATGCTATTGAGCTTGTTGATATCACAAAGTATCACTTGGAGATCTTGAGGGCTGATCCTGGATGGGATGATTTTCTCAAAAAGGTAACATATTTTTGTACAAAGCATCAGATCAAAATTGTTGATATGGAGGGTCCTTACTTTCCTGTTGGTCGGCCTAAAAGGGGTTTCTACAACGGTGCAATGAATTACCAACGCTTCAAAGTTGATATGTATGTGAGTGTCATTGATAGGCAAATTAGTGAGCTGAATGGCAGATTTGATGAGGTAAACACAGAACTACTTTCTTGCATGGCAGCATTTTGTCCACTTCGTCTATTTGCTGCTTATGATCAAGAAAAGTTGGTTAGGCTTGCTACAAAATTTTATGCTAATGATTTCACAAGTGATGAATTGGCAAGACTTCCATGGCAACTAAACATGTATGTGGCTCATGTGCGTAGAGATGAAAGGTTTCAAAACTTGAAGAGTCTGTGTGAGCTTTCAGTTATGCTTGTCGAAACAAATAAGCATGACCAATATTCTATTGTGTACAAGCTTCTTAAGTTGGTATTGATTCTGCCAGTAGCTACTGCTAGTGTGGAAAGGGTATTCTCTTCAATGACCTATGTGAAGAACAAGCTAAGGAACAAAATGGGCGATGATTACTTGAACAATTGTTTGGTTACATTTGTTGAGAGAGAATTCTTCAATCAAGTAAAGGATGAGGATGTCATCAATCTCTTCCAAAAAGGCGACCGCAGAGTTACATTGTAAAATGGGATATCATCAATTTATCAATAAAAGGTACTAATGTATTCATGTCACTAGATAATTGTTATTCTGAATTATTACGGTATTTTGCATTGGAAAATTGCTATTGTCGTACTGTTTTAAGGTATACATTATTTTTAGAGAAAAAAATTACAATGAATACCCAGCACCAATTTCCTGGCGCCGCCACTGATTGCACGACAGCTGGGGTTAGCTCAATCGAACTCATGCCAACGGAGTGGGAGGAGGGTTTGTCCCCAGCGCACAGAGTTGCTGGTAGTTTCATTCATCTCATGGTGGAGGAGCTCACCCCTACGCCCAGACAGCTATTCGACGACTTTGCATGGGCCGCTGGCCAGCGCAGAGGAACACTAGGAGCATAAGTTAGTGGAGGTCCCCATCATGTCGACATGACATGATGATGCACTGGTGTTGCGTGCCAGGAAGGATGCCAAGAAGCAGACATGGTTTTGAATGGTAATCGCGGAGAAACGTTTGGCCTAGTGGAAAGCCATTCGGTCTGATAACCCGCTCATCAATGATGCTGAGGTCTTAGTCTCCCGTGTGTCGATGATACCGAGACCTCAGGCTCCAGGCGTCGTTGTCCTCTCTAACGATGAGAATGATGTTTAGTACTTAGTTATTAGATGGTTCTTATGTGTTATATATAATGTTAAATTGGATGTCCAATCTTTTTATACAAGGAATGGCAACTATGCATTTGAATTAATGGACCCCTTCTGGTACCAACTATTATAAACCAAATATTGTTAGCCATGCATATGAATTAACATAGAACTTTCGGTAGGGATCCTATAACCATGCATATGAATCTACTAGAGGGACGAGCCCCGACAAAAACTCTCATACAGCGCTAGTAGTACAACATCGGGCTCTATAAGGGCGAAGAAACCAACGACTTCACGCATGCAGAGAATCTTTTCAAAATCTCAAATTTCAAAATTAATTATCTTTTTAACCGTTAAACAAATTGACAACCTGCTTTCACCGTTAGCTCTATCTTGGCGAGTACTTTAAAACAAGATCCCATCTTAATATGTTTTGACAAAAAAGTTCTCATCGTTAATTGCCAGGTTATTATAATGTACTTGACATGTTACAAGTTAACAATTACCATCCAAATAACACACAGTCACCGGATAGTTTCACATGTTTTTTCTCATACTGATATTCTATATGTCCAGAGAATGAGTATTCGGTCCACAAGAACCACATAAAATATCACACTAACATTAGAGAAGTATTATCTTGACGAGTAGCGAAGTTCAAAACCAGGTAACCATTTGATATTAACCTGGTGACCAACATGACTATACCTGGTGACCAAGTGACTATAATCTAGCAACTAAGATCAAGGAAAAAAGTTGTCAAAACATGTCAACATGGGATCTATTTTCGAAGATCTTGACGCGACAAAGCTAACCGTGAAAACGGATCTGGATTTTGACTTACGATTTAAAAGATAAATCATTTAAAAAATTAAAATCTAAAGAGAATCTACGTGTTTGCATGCATGCAAAGCTGAGTTTTTATATTTTAAACCGTGCCCACGAAAAACTAATTTGGGACACTTGCCCTATAGTTAGCACGGTCTTCTATTATGTCTACTATGAGCCAGGAAAAAAATTACGATGACGTTTTATCACCAAATTGGGGCACACGGTTTGGCACGAACAAAATGTGTACAATGATAACTTTTTTATCACCAAATTGGGGCACAGGGTTGAACATAATAGTGTGCGATAACTCTTGCTATACGTCTATATGAATATATGATCCCGCACGGTTTATATAACTTTAAGGTCCTCTTTGGATTGTAGGATTTTCGTAGAAATTTTGGAGGGTTTGAATCCTATGGAACTTTTCCTACGGAAGTCCTTTGGATCATAGGATTGGGGCCGCCAAATTCCTTTGGAATCCATTCCTATGGCCCCAATTCCATAGGATTCTCAACATGAGCTCAAACCTCATTTTAATTTTCCTACGCAAAGTCCAATGCAGTTTCACTCTATCTCTCTCTTCTATCCCTCATCAATCCTTCAAATTCCTGTGTTCAATTCCTGTGCACCATCCAAAGACACCTGCAGCAAAATTCCTGCGTTTCAGAATCCTGTAGGAATCCACTTCACATGACATCTCAATCCTACGTTTTTCCTATTCCTGCGTTTCGAAAATCCTGCAATCCAAAGAAGCCCTAACAGTGTTGTATGTCGACAAGCCTGAGGCAGTGTTGTATGTCGACAAAACGAGCAAAGGAAAGCAAGTTACGGCAAAGTTGTCATTTTCTCACTCGTCTTCTTCCTAGCACCTAGCATGTTTGCTCTCTGTTCTAGAGCAGTGCGTGCATGATAACGTGAGAAGAAATGAGAGATTGAGTGAATGGAGCTAGTTCTGTTGATAGTACTATGCGGCTTCAAATAGTATCGGAACAGTCGTGTTTACATTGTCGGTTACAATCATTTGTGTCTCTTAGAACAGTCATAGCAACTGTTCAAACATGTAGCGTTTGGACAACGAAATATAAACGGAAGCACCGGCAGTTCTAAGACATATGTCCAAACTGCCCAATTAGCATATAGTGCTAATTATTTCCTAACCATGGCACATTTAGATGGACAGATACTTGATGACGATTGTAATCTTGCCATGGGTATGCAGCAATTCATTGTTTGTCCTTTTGTTTTGGTTGGGGTGCGCCAGCCAACGCTATAGTGCAACGCAATGGCGACGCTAGGGGCCCGCAGCGTCAAGACGCTGACAGACCCTACCCCACAAAAGATTAATTTAATATCATGGACCCGAAGGCCCACTATCAGATATTAAACTGATAAGAACAGATACTACACTTAATCTTAGCCGAGGCCGAGAAAAGGTATGCCTTGAACCGTGCCTCTGCTCCTCCTTTTATTTTCTCACGAACCGACTCCGATCGACTGCCCCAGCGATATGGGACTATTCGAAAATATGGGTCAAGCCTGCGTACGTTCGCCCAGGAACGCCGGGTCGGTAACCTGGATCTGTGCGAGCTACCGTTTGGGGCCGTCCAGCAGCCCACCAGCAAGGCAGGGCGCACAGGCCCAGTTCAAAGAAGAAGAAAAAGAGCGCACAAATTCAAGTAATTTATTTCCAAACAACAAAGTAAGACTCAAACGGTAATAATCTGATGCGATATTTGCAGCATCACGTGCCAACGAATCTCTGTTGTAAAAAAAAAAACAAGTAACAGCACTGATTCCTCTGGCACATGGAAGGATCTAGCTAGAGTACCAAAACCTGAAGAAAACTAGAGTACCATCAGATAGCAAATCCACATCCTATATGCGCAGTCAAAGAAAAGATGCATGATGGCTGGACAAAGAAAACCGAAGGTTTAATATACCCGGCGTCATCGACGCATCGTTTTCCTGATGTAAACCGCCTTACAAAGTCGCAGACAGCGTGATACAATCCATGGCTGGGATAGCAACAGATTGACACCTTATGACAATCCGTGGTTGGGATAGCAACAGATTACGGAACGAGCACTGAAAGTCCAACTTTTGGCCTGAGCCAATGAGGTGAAAGTCCTCTGTTGCAAAGCTGACGTCTCGTAAGGCGTCGCTGTCATCACAAAGTGTGGCCGGTAAACGGGCAATAACAATGAGCAAGCAATATGGGAAGATCAGGGCTGATGAGGTGCCCTTAAAGTTTCCTTAGCAGTTGAGAACTGCCCAGCAAGGTCATTCTCAAGCCGATGGAACACTTTCCAGGTACTTGCTGCCAATAAAGGGTCATTATCCTGATTATATGTATATAGTTGGCAACTAACTACTAGTCGCATAAAAGAAAAGGAGGATCAAATGTGCATACTACCAGCCTGAAATCTTGATTTACAAATGGGGAAGTGATATCTTAATGTCGCATTCAAAAATCATGTAAACAGGTTGAAAAAATGAACACCATGTAGCAACAATAAGAGATGAGGCTAAAAGTTTCCCTATATCAGGAAATAAGCATAACAGCAATTGGGTGGCTTTCAGCTATCGGTACTTTATGTAAAGGCATTCCTAGCCAGTTTCCCCATTTTCTTGAGCAAAAGAGTACGGGTTGTTGACAAGTCTCGAAACTTCCCACTGCCCCTATTTTGACAGGATTCCAACCACTAACACCAAGTGCACAGATTCTAAAATGAAGATTACCAACATCGAGCTCAGGACACCCAACTCCCAAGCAATGCATGCCAATATTTCAATTCAATGTGTCAAAATGGAGCGCACTAGCAAGACCAGCTGACTTACGGGCCCACTCCGACTAAGCCTTTCAAGAAAGCATAATGGCCCGGTTGACCTGAGATTTCAGCAGTAGCAAAACCCCGGCAGAATGGACTAGGCACCGAAAAGTGACAGTGCCACCTCGATGCAAAAAGGAGCAGAAAAGCACACACCATCAGAAGTTTGGATCCATCATAAAAAGTTGGCTATGTGCACCACATAGTAGGCCAGCACGAGATTTTTCCCAGGAGAGGAAGAAGAGAAAAATACCAGGTTCCAGGGGCCCTCGTAAAGCACTACCTTCTAAGCTTGCCTAAAAGTGATGCCTGAGGAGGCATCGGCACAAAAGGCAGATATCCCCCACCACATGGCCAATTGACCACAGGGTTTAGTGAAGTCATCTCTTGAGTACTAAATCATGCATGACTAAGCGCCTATGATTGCCCATGTGACTAATAAGAGTGGAAACATTTCTTGTCAAATGTGAATCAAGATTGCCATTACCCTTTTCTTTTCCTCTACGAAGCTTTTTACATACTACATTATTAATGAGTGAGTAAGAAAGACAGAAACTAGAATGTGTACCGGATGAGCAGATAAACAACATATGAAGGTACAAGGTTAGGTGGTTAACACAGACTTTGCATCTAAGCAAGAACCTAAACAAACTCACCGAACTTTCTTGCGGGATTTGTAAGGGAACCCACCAGGTGGGGATGGCGAGAACTCTAACGGGAGGTGAGGCGGCTCTCCCTCACCTGAGAGCAACCGGAGCAGCTCTTCACTTGACGGCCGACGAGCTGGAGACCTCTGTATGCAGAGGAGTGCGACGGTAATGCAGAGCAGTGCCTCCTCATGGTTAACATCTTTCAAGGCCGGATCAACAAGATCAATTAGGCGGCTCACGCGCGCGAGGTGCTTTGCCCACGATATGAGGCTTGCCTTCTCAAACTCCGACATGGGCGAGGCCGACATTTGCAATGGCCGGCGGCCAGAGATAAGAACTAGCAAGAGGACACCATAGCTATAGATGTCACATCTCTCGGACAAAGGACCGCCGCCGCCGTACTCCGGAGCCACATAGCACACGGTGCCACGCATGCTCGGCGTGCTGCTCACCGCGCCGCTGCTCTTGGGCACGAAATCCCCACTTGCCCAATCGCGGCTGCTTCTTGCACCATTGACCCACCAGTTAATGCTCCCGTTGGCATTGGCATTTGCATTGCCACCGCTGCTGCCGCTTCTTCGACTCCAACTCTTCACCATACTCCACTTGGACCGCGCCTTCCCATCCAGATCGTCATCGTTATCACGCTCCCACCATTGCAGCCCGGCCTGCTCGCTCCTCGATTTGGCAAGTGCCCTGCGTTTCTGCTTCTTCGCAAGCTCATCGGTGTACTCCTCGCGCCACCACTCACGCGCTCTCCGCTTTTGCTTCTTCTTGTCCGCCCCCTGGTTGTTCGCAGCTGCCTCTGCAATCCAATCATTTTTGGGGCGCTCCTTCTTGATTTCTGATCTTATCCACTCCATCACATGATCCTTTACGCCATGGCTGTTCCCGCCATTGTCCTGCCGCCACCACCAGTCACTCCCGGTCCCCGACGCACGGCCAGTGCGTAAACCAACACCACTATCAACACTTGTCTGATCAAACCCGGAAGCGGACGCAGCCTCCGTCGGCGATGGCAATGTGAAGCCGCCTTCATCATCCTCCGGCGACTTGGGGATAACATTCCCTTCCCCGTCGACCGTCGTCGTGACCGTGCTCTCGGCCACTACAGAGACGTCGTCGTCACAGCCCCCATCGAGACCATTCTCGTTCGCATCAGCGCCCCCTTCCGCAATCACGCCGCTCTCCAGCTTCTCATCCGGGTCGGGCTCGGAGTCGACGCGCGCGAGGCCGAAGTCGGCGAGCCGGGCGCGGAGGTCGGCGTCGAGCAGGACGTTGCTGGGCTTGACGTCCCCGTGCACGACGGGCGGCTTGAGGACGGCGTGGAGGTAGTGGAGCGCGGCGGCGACGTCGCGCGCCACGGCGAGCCGGCGCGGCCACTCGGTCACCATCTCGGGGCAGCGGCGGCCCAGCAGCGCGTCCTGCAGCGACCCGTTGGGCATGAGGTCGTAGACCAGCATCATCCGGCGCGCCCGGGGCCCCTCCCCCCGCTTCGGCATCGAGTAGGCGAACGGGAGCAGTATGGTGTCCCGCGCCGCCGCCGCCGGTGCCGCCGCCTTGTCGGGGGTGGCGCCAGGAGAGGCGGACAACGCGGCGGCGGCGGTGGCGGAGGCGCGGAGGTGGGAGGCGACGGCGATCTCGTTGTGGAACTCGCGCTCGCCCTGGAGCGACCCGGCGGCGTCCATGACCTTGACGGCGACGGGCCTCCCGCAGCCCCCGGCGCGACGGGAGGGAGGCGGGAGCACCCCGCGGAAGACGGGGCCGAAGCCGCCCTGCCCGAGCTTGCCCCCCGCCGCGAACGCCCCCGTGGCGCGCCGCAGCTGGCGGTACGACAGCCGGTCCAGCGCGCCCTCCTTGGCGGCCGCCTCGGCCTCCTTCGCCGCGCGCCGCTTGCGCCTCCCCCTGAACCACAGCAGCAGCGCCGACAGCGCCATCGCGACCACTAGAACCGCCCCAGACGCGGCCAAGGCGACGACGGCCGCGGGGTGGAGGCGGTGGTGGGGGGCGTGGGGAGAAGAGGGGGACGGGGAGGGGGGAGGTGGCTGGCGGGAGGGCATCGGTGGGGGAGGACGCGGTGGCGTAAAGCGGATTGCCTTTCCAATTCTTCTCCCACCATGAGCTGTAGTCCTGGAGAGCTCCAAGTCTTCGATCGAGATTTTTTATTTTTTTTTTTGGTTGGGAAGAAGGAAGTCTTCGACGGAGATGAGCTGTCAGTCTCATCGACCAGCGAGCGTTGCGGTGACGGAACGGAACGGAAGGACGAACTGGCTCAGTTTCTCTCTCTGCGCTTCTACGGGTCGTTTGAGTCGAAGGCCCATCTACGAGGTAGCGGCCCATACGGATTGACGTTGGGCCAACTGGTTATGGCAAAGATGACCTCGAATTAATCTTCCTTTAGTGGGGAAAAAACATAGAGAGTATGGGTACAACTAGAACTTGCGTGAAGAGAGCTTTTTTTTTTTTGAGATTTCCAGGGCTTTATTCAGCAACAAACAGCTCCATCATCGTCAGCGATAATGCTGGCGACTAGGAAGCTCGGAGGGAGTTCCATCCAACACCCAGTCACCTCCAGTCCGCAAGCATGCCTTGCGCACAGGTGTGCTGGTATGTTAGCTGATCTCATTACATGCTTAATAACAAAGGAAATAAACGATGAAGCTAGCCCTTCTATTTCTTGGAGAATTGGCGCCACCACTGAGCGAGATACCGCGCGCGAGTCCCAGAGGTTCACCACCTCTAAGCAATCAACTTCCATAACCACTCGCGAAAAACCTCGAAGCTTCGCAAATATCACCCCGTCCCGAAGAGACAAAGCCTCTGCTATCATTGGATCCGTAATACCAGGGTATGGTTTACTCCAAGCTCCGATAAAACCAGCAGAGGATCGAGCAATCCCCCCTGCACCACCCTTCGCCACCTCTACAGACAGACCGGCGTCAGTGTTAATCTTGACCCACTCTTGGTCAGGTTTCCTCCATCCGTAACCAGGCAGCACTTTTGCATAGTGTCCCGGAATTTCTAGTAACGCCAAAGTTTCTCGCACCCTCTTCATTGAATGGCTTGGGTCGAGACTTCCTTTGTCATGAGTCAGATTGTTGCGAGAAGTCCAAATGGCCCACATAATTGTGATAATCTTCGGACGATCACCATCTGCTATGACTGAATCACATAAGATATCCTTGCTCCATGTTTCTGGGTGAAGGTCAGGCAACTTCAGTTCTAGTCCCACTCTTGCCTCAGCCCAGAACGCCTTTGCATGTGAACATTTGATCAAAGCATGCATCATATCTTCACTAGTATCAAAGCAAATCTTGCATAAACCTCTGTTGGCAATGTGTCGTTGATGTAAGGTACTCTCCACCGGTAGAATACCGCGTAGTACTCGCCACCAAAACACCCTCACCTTAGGCACCACTTGGAGTTTCCAAAGCCGGCTCCATAACTGTTTTTCACATTCCGAAGATCCGGTAGCCGTCCCTTCCGCTAGAGCAGAGTGCTCGTTATGCGTCGTCAGAGCTCGGTACGCCGATTTTACAGTATAAGTGCCCAGCTTCTCTAAACCCCACGCCCAAACATCCTCGCCACCTCCAGACCGAAGGGGAATATTTAGAATAGCATCAGCTTCTGGTGCAATGAAATTTCGTCGTACAAGCTGCACCTTCCATGTCCCATTTTCCTCATCAATGAGATCAGAAACCATATTCAACTCATCGTTGCTACACTGGACAGATGGTTGCATTGACCTGACACCCGGTATCCACTTATCTGTCCATATAGAAACTGACGTACCGCTACCGATACGCTTAATCAGACCATGCGATAAAGCCTCCCGCCCTGCCACAATCGCACGCCATGTTGCAGAAGAAGTCTTAGGAACAGCAGCGTGCAGGAAGTCAGTGTCAGGGAAATACTTAGTCTTCAAAACTCGGGCACATAAGGAGTCTGGCTGTGTAAAAAACCGCCATCCGTGCTTGCCCAGCAAAGCCAGATTAAACAGCTCCAAGACCCTAAATCCCATCCCTCCTTTGCATTTTGGCGCTGTGAGCCCCTCCCATGCAAGCCAGTGCATAGATCGTCGATCAATAGAGCTGCTCCACCAATATCTCGCCATATAAGAAGCTAACTGCTTACACACTTTCTTGGTTAGGCGGAAACCAGACCCGTCGATGAGGGTGTTCGAGGTGATCGATCGAACATGGCCCCCAAAATTCAGAGGCCCCCGAATTATTACTACTGTCCAGTACGTGTGAGGCCCAGTTCCAGCAACAGCCCATTTTCTTTGCTCCATCGGTCCACTGTCCAACACCAAGAGAAAAGCTTCAGCATGCCACGATGCAGTCACGTTAGCGCTTATATCAAAGGAAAGAAAAATACCACGATCGCAATCAATAGGCCCCAGACTCAATCTGTCGTTCTGCCGCGGAGCCGTCTCTTTTCGTCCTGCTTCCGAGGCCAGCGTTCCGCGATGACGCAATGCCACGGGTCTGTGATCGAGGGCTGAGAGGCGAGAGCATCAGAGCGACGCCGGCACGCCGCAACATCCAGATCGTTCGACCCATAAAAATTCGTCCAGAGGAGATGCACAGCTCAATGTATAATAGCCAGTTTGCTACAACCTTGTCTAGTCATGTTGAATAATTCGCACCGAGGCCCCCATTTCCTGGAGACGGCCCTGGTGGAAACACCCCATACTAAAGGTCGGAATAGCCTGGATACACTAGTAGAAAACAGAGCTTTAGTCGCGGGTCCAGAGGGCCTTTGGTCCCGGTTGTACCCGGTTGTAGACCCGCGACTAAAGTCTCGGGACTAAAGGGGGGGTGGGCTTTCGTCCCGGCAGTCCACGACCCGGGATGGAAGGGCCTCCACGTGGGCGGGGGGGGGGGGGGGGGGCTCCGGGCCGGAACCAAAGAGTTTCAGCTTTTTGTTCCATTTTTTGGGGGTTCCAATTTTTTGGGGGTTCGATTTTTTTTCCAGTTAATTGTTTTTGCGTCGATTGCGTCAGTGGTACTACCATTCACATTTGATTCATATATACATACATAAATCCACACGTCGAGATAACGTTTCTCACACGTCGACATAACGTTTCTCACATACATAAGTCCACACGTCGAGATAACGTCTCTCACACCGCTCAGTGGTAGCGAGATAGCGTCTCTCACACCGCTCAGTGGTAGAGCAATTGACTGCTAATTGTTCAAGTTTATACTACACCGACATAACGTTTCTCACACGTCGAGATCACGTCAATTACATTTCCTCAGGCAAAACATAATTGGGATTGTGAAAAAATTCTCCACCTCTCTTCAGGACCTCGGAGTTAAAAAATCCCGCAATTTCCTATTGAAGTGATTTTAGGCGCTTCGATGGTATGAGCTTGTCCCGCATTAACTCCATCTAGATCAATATGAATATGTGAGTTGTTTATAACTATGTATATATTAAATCATAATAAAATAATTTATGGATGGTAGTCAACACAATATGGTAATAAAAAATTGCGAAGAGTGTATACATACATCACGTGTTCTTTGTTCTCTATCCCGCTCACTGACAAAAGAGAGTATGTACTCGCAAACGTAGTATGCATATAAATTTGTCCATTTTTCCTGCCTCAGACGCCACTTTACAAAAAATAGAATTTAATCAAATAATAGTCAAGCTTGATAATGGTATTGAAACTAGAATTAAAGAGTTGCGCGGACCTATATATATAGTACTACTTACTTTGGTGGTATAAAAATACAGCTTCGGTTTCCACTCCCCTTGAACAGCCGCTTTGAACCGTTTCCAAACACTGCCCGCCAATAGAAAAATGATTAAAGGAGTTATTGATTAGTTGATATCAGAAAATGAATGAAAGAGGTCGATATAGAGCGATAATGATTGAAATTAACTCTGGATCATATCTTGAATGCTTTGGTACTCTTCCATTGGTTTCCTTAACGAGTCCATGACTTGAACGACTCCTTGGTCAACTCTAATGATTAGTAGAATCCAGTGGAAACTGCGCACGTTTATATGTCCATGACCTATCGGTTACACTAAAGATATACAAAGAAAAATAGAATGTGTAGAAGGTAACACTCACTTGAAGACGTAAGGAAAAAGTATTTCTGCGTAGGTATTTTGTTTCACTAACCACCGGACCAAGCTATCCTCTGTGTCCTGCCAATTGTATCTTACGGTCACTTCATTAATATAATTTGGGTCAATGAACCCAATATCATAGATGCGACGGTCCCTGCATTCGACAATCTTCATTCTACAGTACAAAAGAATATAGTGAGATAATTACAGGCAATGAACGTGCAGAGCTGGAGACTTAATTAAGTTGCAGAAATAAATCACTTACTAACAATAGGAACTGACGATGACTTTGTCGAGGGAGTCTTGATTGAATAACTGAAAATTTTCAAAAAACGGAATATATAACAAGTTATCCGTGAAGTAATGCTCTTTCTTATATTTCACCTAGAAAGCTTCGCTCGGTCGCTACAGCTTTCTCGTACCAGTGATGCAATCGACGCAATTGTGTTGATAGAGAATTGACCTCCTCAGGTCTGACCAGGGACTTCCCAGGGACATATGTCCATGCATACTGATACTTCTGGGGGCCGCCTATGGTGCCAGTGTCGTGGTGAACTTTCTTATCGGATATCACCTTCAGCGGGGGGATCGACTATTTTGCCTGTTCTCCGAGCTGGGCCACTTGTTTCCCGCATTTTGCCGCCTTGAACCGCTCCTTCTTTAGGCGATCTGCCGCCTCCTTCTCCTCCTGCATCCGCTGCCTCTTTAGGCGATAGGCAGCCTCCTTCTCCTCCTGCATCCGCTGCCTCTTTAGGCGATAGGCAGCCTCCTTCTCCTCCTGCTCTTGACTAATTGTCTTCTCCAAAACACGATCATAGTCATCTCGCAATTTAGGCGGCTCTGGCCGGGGACCCGTTAGATTTTTTATAAATTTCTCAACTTTTTCTGCTGGTATTATCTCTTTAGGCGGGGGCCGTTTCGGAGCTAATTGTCGGGCCACATCGGCACGCACCGACTCCTCGAGTTCCTCTGGAGTTTTGTCGTACGATCTCTTTGGAAGAGGCTTTAGCAACTCGCGTTCCGCTCGAGTTTCCGCTTTGAAGGATAGTTTCCGCTTTGACGAGAAGGTCTTAACAAGGGGCGGAATCGACGGACAGGACGTCGTGGGCGATGGACTCGCGACGGATGGGGCATCGACGGATGGAGCTTGATGTGGGAGGATGGATCTTGGGGGGATGGATCTTGAGGTGGGGGGATGGATCTTTAGGTGGGGGGGATGGATCTTAGATGGGGGGGTGGATCTTGAGGTGGGGATGGATCTTGAGGTGGGGGTCTGCTACTCGGAGGAATCAAGTTTGGAAACACGATGTTTTTCTTGTTCTAGAGAGCGATACCCTTCTCGACTTCTCCCAGTGTCTTCTCGCCATCACCTCCAGGAATGTCAAGTTCCAGATTAGCATATAACGGCACAACTTCATCCACCCCGACACGAGCATAGCCAGGTGGAATCCCTCCGAGATGGTAGCTTGCTCCAGCTTGATTAGGTAAAGCATAGCCGACCGCCACCTTGAAGGACATGTTCTTCATTGACATATGTAGCTCACAGTCTGTCTTCTCCGTGATATCATCCATGGGGTAGTGAGCCGCCGGCGGTTCGAATTCAGAATTTTCTACATGCGTGGAACCCACGCTGCTTTTCCGCTGATCAGATGGGGCGGCTTCGACATGACCTTCTAGCTGCAGCTGAGATGCCTTTTGCTTACTAATTGAGTCTAGTTGCTCCTGCTGCTGCACCTTGCGTTCCAATGCTGATAACCGGTCAGACTCCTGCTTCTTTTTTCTCTGACGGCTTCTATAAGTATGAGCGTCTTCCGGAAAACCTTGCTTCAAGGTGACACCGGCTCCATAGCCTCGTAATCGTCCAACGTGTTCAGGATTCCCGAGTGCTAGTGACAGCTCGTCATTCTCTCTGTCGACCACGTACACTCCCCTTCGAACTTTATCTATTGCGTCCATAAGTTGTTTGGTTATATACTCAATTTTTTCCTTCCATTTTCCCTGAGCAACAATCAACCCTGTCTGTGGGTCCAACCCTGCCCCATGCGCGAACAACCAAAACTTGGACCTCTCGGGCTAGTCCGCTGTCTGTGGAATGATCCCGTTATCAAACAGTCTTGCTTCAAAGGCTTCCCACTTAGGCACGGCAGCCTTGTAGCCACCTGCCCCCAAATGGTGGTGGTATTCCTTCTTCGCAGCATTTAACTTATTTTTTTCCGATCGGGCCACAGCGGCCTCCGATTTTCTTTGATTCACAAATGTGGGCCACTGCTGTTGTATCTTCACTAGTGGTCCAGTGAAATCTGGATCTTTCTCCTCCGCCTTTAGATAAGCTTTCCATAAGTTTTTCTTTCAGGTCCGGAATTGTTCGGCCATCTTACTAAGAGTCCACTCCTTGACTTTTGTCTTCAAGTGCTCGGGTAGATCTGACGGTAGGTTGACCTTTGTCAAGAGCGTGTCCCAACACAAAAGTTTTAGTTTCTCGTCGACATAAGTAGTTGGCTTGTTTTCGTCCTTCGGCTGAATCCGTTCTTCAAGGTTGATCGGGACAATGTCCCTAACAATAACCCCGCATTGATTTATATATTTGCGGCGGCAATCTAAGGGTTCCAAAGGTTCACCACTAGCACTAACTTGGTCGATCACTATCCTACGACCCTCCTTCAACGGCTTCGTCGGGCCTCGTTTCGGCACTGCTGTAGATTTGCTCGATCCGGAGGGCTAAAAGAAAAAATGGTTCGTTAATAACTGCAATACAACTCAAATAATACATCTAGTGTGATCGATGTATAGGGGCTTAATATACCTCGCCGGAGTTTGTTAAGGGCACTTCCTCCTCTCTACAAATTTCTTCTTCCTCAACTCCCTCACCGGATTCGTTCGGAAATTGGGAGCCGTAATCTTCTGCAGTAACGGCATCTTCTTCACCGACAGGCGCGGTCGTACATTCTGCTATAATCTAAAGCATTCGCATTTCGCACTCCTCGTCTCTGCCGGCGACGTCCGGACAAGTTGGATCCATCTGCTCTTCACGCTCCTCGTCCGGAAAATTTGGATCCATAGCTCAATGTCCCTGCAATCAATTTTGTAAAAAGAATATGAATATCAAAATTTGCATCTAACACTATTTGTGAATGCAAAATTATAGCAACTACTTAACAATGTTAGCATTAGCAGAATAACTGTAATAACATTTGAAGAAAATTTGAATGTTTGCTATCAAAATTTGAATGTTTGCTATCAAAATTTGAATGTTTGCTATCAAATTTGAATGTTTGCTATCAAAATTTGAATGTTTGCATTCAAAATTGCTATAAAATTTGAATGTTTGCTATCTAACACTAACACTAACAATATTTCCTACCACAATATTTTGCTAACACAAATTGTTTCTAACACTAACACTAACTAAAATTCCTAGCATAATTTTTGCTAACACAAATTGTTTCTAACACTAACACTAACAATATTTCCTACCACAATATTTTGCTAACACAAATTGTTTCTAACACTAACAGTAAACTAAAATTCCTAACATAATTTTTTGCTAACATAAATGGATCCTAACACTAACAATATTTCCTAACATAATTTTTTGCTAACACAAATGAGATGAAGAAAGAGGCGGAACCGCTCAAATCGCGCCCAAAAGTAATTTAAAATTCACAACAAGTAATAGCCTAATTTAAAAAGGTATAATTTAAAATGGCATAATTTACAATGGCACAGAATAGCAAAAATTACATCTAACAATTACAAAACAACAAAGCCTACAATTGATTTACAAAATGAACAAGATTACAATTTTAGACAACAAATTTAAACAACAAATTTCATACAAAATTTCATACAATTTTCATTTTGCATAATTTCCTAACACACTAACACTAACATTCCTAAAATCCTAACACTAACACTACATTTCTAACACTAAAAAACAACAAAGAAAACTAACTAAACTAGACAACAAAAAAAAAGTGCTCACCTTGGTACGGCCGGAGGTGGAAGAGAGGGCGGCGGGAGGCCGATGCGGAGCAGCACGCCGGAGCAGCACGGCGGCGGAGGCGAGGCGGCGGCTCCGTGCGCGGCTCAATCCGCGGCGGTGGCAGAGGGAGGGCGGGGCCACGCCGGATCAGCACGGCGGCGGAGGCGAGGCGGCGGCTCCGCGCGCGGCTCAATCCGCGCGGCGGCAGAGGGAGGGCGGGGCCACACGCAGCACGGCGGTGGAGCAAGCGGCTGTAGAGGTGGAGGGTAGGGCCACGCCGGAGAATCGCGCGGGTATGGCTTCGCCGGAGGATCGGGCAGCCTGGCGGCAGGGGAGAGGGCGGCGTCAGAGAAATGAGAATGAGGAGAAAGAAGAGGTTACCGCTCAAATCGACGCCAAAAGACATTTGGTCCCGGTACCATCCACGAACCGGGACCAAAGACCCTTTGGTCGCGGTTGGTAACACCAATCGGGACCAAAGGTCTGTCCGGGCCGCGAAATATTGCGCGCGAAGCCCAGCGGGCCTTTGGTCCCGGTTGGTGTTAAGAACCGGGACCAATGGTCTTTTTTTTTCTTGTTTCTTATTTCTAGTTTATTTTTCTGTTTTCTTTTTTGTTTCTTTTATATACTTTGTTTTCTTTTTTAAATATATGAATTTTTACATGCTTTTGGAATTGTTTTTTTCTAGTTTATTAAAAAATGTTCCAATATTTGAAATTCATTATCTTTTTATTATTTAAAAATTCATATATTTTTATAGTTTCATTTAATTATTTGAAAATCATATCTTTTAAAATGTTCCAATATCTATTGATTTAATTATCTACAAAATTGAAACAAAATGCATGTTTGATTGTTTTTCATATAATTTGAATTTCTAAAAATGCTTTTAATATGATTTTTTCTTTCTTATGTTTTCTGTTTATTTTTTCTTTCTTATGTTTTCTGTTTATTTTTTCTTTCTTATATTTTATGTTTATTTTTTCTCTCTTATTTTTTCTATCTATTTGTTTGAGATTAGAGGTTAATTCATTTAATTAAAAAAAATTGGAATTTGAACTTAATTAAGTCATTAAACTTATAAATGGCCAGGACACGCGTATGTGACCAGGCAGCACTGGGGGAGGACACACATGGCCAGGACAGCGATAGGGGAGGACACGTGACTGACACGAGTCGTGACCGCAAAGCCCGCCTTTAGTCCCGATTGGTAACACCAATCGAGAGTAAAGAAGCACACAGATCGTGTGTTTCTGTCAAGCGCTTGTGAGCTGTTGGATCGGAGCCTTTAGTACCGGTTCGTGTTACCAACCGGGACTAAAGAAGCACACGGATCGTGTGTTTCTTTCAACCGCTTGTCAGCCGTTGGATCAGGGGTGTGTTTCTTTTGAGGGCTTGTGAGCTGTTGGATCTGCACTCCCACCTCATCCACAGGTACACCTTCTAATCGCCTATAAATAGCGACGTCCCTGCAGCGAACGGCACACAACGAGCGTCTACCTTTGCCACCGAATCCAATGGTTGGATTTAGCCTACCTGCTGGCATGTTCCCTGGCATTATTGTGTTTGTCCTTGTTCATCGGCCAGCCATTGGAGCCACCTCCTGTAGGTCGGTGAATAAGGACAACACAACGACGCTGTTGGAAACACAAGCCCTCAGGTAGGTTGAATCCAACCACTGGATTAGGGTGACACAATGATGAATTGCCGAGGAGGTGGGAGTGGTGGTGGTGGAAGTGGTAGCCATGCCCCTCGGTCGGATCCAAGCAGCGGCAAGGCGCTCTGATGATCTACAACATTCCCAACACTTTTTGGGACGGTCGTTAGATCATCAGAGACGTCTTGCCGCTGTGGATCGAAGGTCGATTTGCTGCTCACGACGACGCGAGACGGAATTGTTTTTTTCTCTCTTATTTTTTCTTTCTTATGTTTTCTATTTATTTTTGCTTTCTTATGTTTTCTGTTTTTTTTCTCTCTTATTTTTTCTATCTATTTGTTTGAGATTAGAGGTGAATTCATTTAATTAAAATTTTTGGAATTTGAACTTAATTAAGTCATTAAACTTATAAATTCAATATCTTTTCATATGTTTATCAGAAAAAATGCAATTAAAATATCAAATTGTTGATAAAAATGTAATCTATCTATTTATATAATTTATATATATTCATTGAAGTCCGAAGGAGGTGGGCCGTCCCCCTCGTACCTGGCGAGACCCAATATCTTGCATACATATGCATGAATATCACACACATCTCCGGAAGTTGATACTTTAGGTCACAAGTTTTCAAAAGCAAGTAGTAACCTAAACTATGATCACAGACAAGAGAACTGCAATGACGATCCCAGACTCTGAAACTAACTTCGACCGGTTCCTGAACCGCGGGGTGCTGAGCCGCCGGCACTGCGCATCCAAAGAGAAGGAACCCTCACAGGGTCATAGCTCACATGAGAAGGAACCCTCTGAAGAAACGACCACCTACTGTCATACTGCCTATCCAATAGATACATGTAGCGACGGACGTGCTCATCCTCCTCCCTGATACGGCGACGTACCACCTCCTCGGTGGCCAGCTCCCTCTGCACCGAGCGTGGCCCACGCGACTGCCACCACAGAAGATCCGGGTCGACGACGTCACCCGGATTCCTCACCAAGCTGCGCGTCCCGGAAGGTAGCACCTCCCAGTGCCAGCCCGGTGGAGCCCAGTCCCGCACATCGCCCCTCTGGTCCAACATGGACATCGTCGTCGAGAACACCTAAGTCAAAAACGTCTAAGTCAAAAATTTGTTACAATGGAAGAGTGATGAGGTTGCAGATATGAGTTTAGATGTGATATGGCAATGGCGGCCAAGCCTACATATATATAGTGAGAAATTACAGGAAGACGAAGGCGGGAAGCGGTGGAAGAAGCACACGGATCGTGTGTTTCCTTCGAGCGCTTGTGAGCCGTTAGATCGGAAGCACACGGATCGTGTGTTTCTTTAGAGCGCTAGTGAGCCGTTGGATCAGAAGCACACGGATCGTGTGTTTCCTTCGAGCGCTTGTGAGCCGTTGGATCAGAAGCACACGGATCAACGATCCTTTAGTCCCGGTTCCAGCTACCAACCGGGACTAAAAAGGTGAAGAGTTGCCAGATATAAATATCCAACCGGAGGGAGTCACTCGGAGAGGCATGTCTATAAGAGAGGCAGGAGTACACTTCACAGCCATCAACACTTTGGGAACCAGCGGCAAGGGCTTCTTTGATGATCTGGTATATCCCCAACACTTGTTGGGACGGTTGCAGATCATCAGAGAAGTCTTGCCGCTGCTTGGATCGAATGCCCGTGTGTTTTGTTCTATCTACAAAATACTTCAGTTCATCGACCGAATACAAATCATTCGGATTCCCGTCATACAGCCCAACGGTGCATTTGATATGCAGGCACTCACGAGCCACCGTTGGACTGTATGACGGGGAAACCGTGTGCATTTGATAAGAGGTTTAATACATTATTACACATCACCACAAACATCCCTATCTAGTGTGTGTCCCTTTCTTCTTTGTGTGTGTCCCTTTCTTCTGATTGCACCGCAACCATGGACAATCTTCATCATTCAACGCGATGGTTGGGTCAGTTTTCACCGTGAAGGGGGGAATTTCATGAAAATTATTGTAATCTTCCGACATGTCCGTCCTGTCCTCCACTCCTACGATGTTTCTTTTTCCTGAAAGAACTATGTGGCGCTTTGGCTCATCGTATGATGTATTCGCTTGCTTATCTTTTCTTTTTTTTCGGTCTGGAAGACATGTCCTTCACATAGAAAACTTGAGCCACGTCATTGGCCAGGACGAATGGTTCGGTGTCGTACCCAAGATTTTTTAGATCCACCGTAGTCATTCGTACTTCGGGTCTACATTTACCCCGCCTTCCAGGTTGAACCATTTGCACCTGAACAAAGGTACCTTGAAAGAAGGTCCATAGTCAAGTTCCCATATCTGCTCTATGTAACCATAATATGTGTCCTTTTTCCCATTGTTGTTTGTTGCATCAAAGCGGACACCACTGTTTTGGTTGGTGCTCTTTTTATCTTGGTCAGTCGTGTAAAATGTATTTCCATTTATCTCGTACCCTTGAAAAGTCAATATAGTCGACGATGGTGCTTTGGCCAACAAGTATAACTATTCTTCAACAGTGTTGTCATTAATAAGACGTGTTTGCAACCACCCGCTGAAAGTATTCATGTGTTCTTTTTCAATCGATTCTTCAGGCTGCTCCGGGCATTTAGAGCGTAAATTATTCATGTGTTCCTAGATATACGGAGCCACCAAGATGGAATTATGTAGAACTGTGTAGTGTGCTTGATTGAAAGATTCCCAGTCCTTACACATTATTGCTTTCTTTCCTAGCGTGCCTATTCCACGCAGTCTCCCCTCATGGCGCGATTGAGGAACACCGATCGGCTTAAGGTCAGGAATAAAGTCAACACAAAACTCAATTACCTCCTCTGTTCCATAGACTTTGGAGATGCTTCCTTCTGGCCTAGCACGGTTATGAACGTATTTCTTTAAAACTCCCATGAACCTCTCAAAGGGGAACATGTTGTGTAGAAATACAGGACCGAGAACGTTAATCTCTTCGACTAGGTGAACTATGAGATGCGTCATAATATTGAAGAAGGATGGTGGGAACACCAACTCGAAGCTGACAAGACATTGGACCACATCCTTCTGTAAACCTGGTAGAGTTAATGGATTGATCACCTTCTGAGAAATTGCATTGAGAAATGCACATAGCTTCACAATGGGTACTCGAACATTTTTTGGTAGAAGCCCCCTCAATGCAATCGGAAGTAATTGTGTCATAATCACGTGGCAGTCATGAGACTTTAGGTTCTGTAACTTTTTCTCTGCCATGTTTATTATTCCCTTTATATTCGACGAGAAACCAGACGGGACCTTGATACTGCTCAGAACTTCAAAAAAGATCTCCTTCTCTTCTTTGGTAAGAGCGTAGCTGGCAAGACCTTGATACTTATCTGGATTCAGGTGGTCGTCTCGTTCGTGCATATGTTGGTGGTCCTGCCGTGATTCCGGTGTATCTTTTGTTTTCCCATACATGTCCAAGAAGCTTAGTAGGTTCACGCACAGATTTTTCATCACGTGCATCACGTCGATTGCAGAGCGAACCTCCAGTTTTTTCCAATAGCGTAGCTCCCAAAATATAGAGCACTTCTTCCATATGGATACGTGTCCATCAGCGTCATTCGAAACAGATAGACTGCCAGGACACTTTCCAAAGATTACTTTTAAGTCCTTGACCATGTCATATATAACATCACCATTAGGTAATTTAGGATTCGTCCGATGATCTGGCTCACCTTTGTAATGCTTGCATTTCTTTCTTACGGCATGCCCTTTTGTAAGAAATCGCCGATGCCCCAGGTACACATTCTTGTTTCCCAAATGTATACTTTCAGTCTCACCTAAACAGTGCGTGCATGCATTGTATCCCTTATTTGACTGTCCTGAAATGTTACTAAGAGCAGGCCAATCATTGATGGTTACAAACAGCAACGCTCGTAGGTCAAATTCCTTTTGTTCGTGCTCATCCCACATAGGTACACCTTTGTCACGCCACAACTGTAAAAGTTCTTCAACCAATGGCCTCAGGTACACATCAATTTCGTTGCCGGGTTGCTTCGGGACTTGGATGAGCACTAGCATCATAATGAACTTCCGCTTGATGCACAACCAAGGAGGAAGGTTATAGATACACAGAGTCACAGGCCAGGTGCTATGACTGGAGCTTTGCTCCCCGAAAGGATTAAAGCCATCTGTACTTAGCCCAAATCTTAAGTTCCTTGCATCAGCTGCAAATTCCGGGAACTCCCTGTCGATTTTTCTCCACTGCGACCCATCGGCGGGGTGTCTCAGCATCAGGTCTTTCTTACGGTCTTCTTTGTGCCATCGTAACAACTTTGCATGCTCTTTGTTTTGGAACAAACGTTTCAACCGTGATATTATAGGAGCATACCACATCACCTTGGCAGGAACCCTCTTCCTGGGGCACGGCTCACCCTCAACATCACCAGGGTCATCTCGCCTTATCTTATACCGCAATGCACCGCATACCGGGCATGCATTCAAATTCTCGTACTCCTCACCACGGTAGAGGATGCAGTCATTGATGCATGCATGTATCTTCTGCATCTCTAATCCTAGAGGGAAGACAACCTTCTTTGCTTCGTACATACTGGGGGGTAATACGTTATCCCTTGGAAGCATCTTCTTTATTATTTTCAGCAATTTTTCAAATCCCTTGTCAGATGTACCATTCTCTGCCTTCCATTGCAGCAATTCCAGCGTGGTACCAAGCTTTTTCTGGCCATCTTCGCAAGTTGGGTACAACAATTTCTTGTGATCCTCTAACATGCTCTCCAACTTCAACCTCTCGTTTTCACTTCCGCTGTTTATCTATTCATCAAGAATGGCCCGACCAAAATCATCATCGTGCTCATCAACAATGGGCTCTTCTTCAGCTTTGTCTTCCCCCATTGCAGTATCACCGTCTTCGGTGAACGTAGGATAGTTGTCATTATCCTCCTCTTCTTCATTTTCTTCCATTATAACCCCTCTTTCTCCGTGCTTGGTCCAACAATTATAACCGGACATGAAACCATGCTGCAACAGGTGGACGTGAATGGTTTTTGAGGTAGAGTAATCCTGCGTATTCTTGCAGACGCTACATGGACAAGAAATAAAACCATTCGACGGCTTGTTTTTCTCAGCCACACGGAGAAAACAATGCATGCCATTAATATAGTCGGGAGATCGTCGGTCACTGTACATCCATTGCCGGCTCATCTGCATTATATAAATATATCAAAAACTATTGCACTACATCATGAATATATAATATTGACCAAATTAATTAATACAAGTTCATCACATTAAAACCAAAGTAAAGTAATTGTAATGCATAGTCCTCATAAAACATACATTAATTGAAACTAACATACAACTATCTAAAGAATTTAAATCCAACACCAAATGCGATCAAAATCGCAACTAAGGTAATTACTGAACCAACAACATAATGATACCAAGCCTCTTGACTAATGGCATATTTTCTAATCTTTTTAATCTTCAAGCGCATTGCATCCATCTTGATCTCGTGAGCATCGACGACATCGGCAAGCTTGAACTCGTGTTCATCGATGATGTCGGCAAGCTTGAACTCCAATTTCATCTTCTCTTCTAGGCATTGGAGACGAAGATCTTCACTTCTTTTCAATTTTGATTTCAAATCATTGTTTTCTTTTACAAAAAACTCGACAATAGGGTCGGTTGGAATTTCCGGTTCAACCACCTCATAGATAAAAGTGTATATGTCAAGTTGGTAGGTATAGTTGTTATAAACACGAAATGAAACAAATAGTTATGAAAATATACCACATCCGAATCATAGACCGGACGAGGGCCGACGGGGGCAGATATCAAAACCATGACACTATACATATAAAAAAACATAAGAAAATTATACAAGAAATAAATATGCTTTTAAATCATACAAGTAATTTTTCTTAAAATAAAAGATAAAGAAAAAAGGCTCACCGAGGTGGTGCCGGTGACGGGACGACGCGGGCTATCGACGGCGGTGAGGACGGGACGACACTAAAATCCACAAATAATAAATTAATTTGAGCTCAAAATGCATATAAAAAATAAACTCTCTAACTTTGGCATTTCATCAAACACCTAGCTAGCACTACAAAAAATGAAATGAGCTAAACTAGCAATGAAATGAGCTAGAGTTGCAACTTCGGAGGAAAGGATGATGTTGCTAACCCTTGAATAGATGGGGTGCCTTTAATCCTCACAAGTGGTGCAAAAAAATGGGGATTAACTTGAGTGAGGGAGAGGAAATGGAGGAGAAATGAGTGATGAACTCGAGCTCAAAATGGTGGTGGCCTCGGGTGGAAGATGATATATGTGCAGGGAAGACCTTTGGTCCCGGTTCCAGCCACAAACCGGGACCAAAGGCTCCCTGCCAGGGGTCCCACGGCTGCGGCAGACGTCAGCCGCATGTGCTAACCCTTTGGTCCCGGTTCCAGCCACGAACCGGGACCAAAGGTCCCCGGCGCCCCGGCCGATGGAACCGGGACCAATGCCCCCTTTGGTCGCGGTTCTTTATTGTTCCGGGACAAAAGGGCAAAACCGAAGCCCTATTTTCTACTAGTGATAACTGCTTTAATGAAAACTTCTCTCCCTGCACAGGAGACCAGCCTTTCCATTCCTCCCTGTAATTTGCTTCGTAGTCGTTCACCTAGATGGTCAAAAGTACCACTAGTGATACGCCCCACTGCGGTTGGTAGCCCCAGATACCGCTCACTAAAGGCCTCAACCTGGATCCCCAATCTCGACTTCAGAAGCTGTCGGTTCTGGGCAAGTGTGTTGGGACTGAAATAAATCGAGCTCTTCTCTCGGTTCACACACTGGCCAGAGCAGTCTTCATAGATGTTCAGCACCTCATTTAGCCGTTGGGCACTCTGTAAGTTTGCCTTCATAAAAATTAAGCTGTCATCAGCAAACAACAAATGATTTATCCATGGTGACCTCGGGCTGACTCTTATTCCCTTATCAACATTTGTTCCACCGTAAAGGTTCAGCAATGTTGTAAAACCCTCCCCACACAGGAGGAAAAGATATGGTGACACAGGATCCCCTTGCCGTAAACCCCTCGAGGGAATAAAATACGGCAGAAGCTCGCCATTCACACGTACTGTGAACCTGACAGATGTGATACACTTCTGAATCAACCGAACAAAATTCGAGCTGAAACCTAATTTAATCATGATCGCCTCCAGATAGTGCCACTCTACCCGATCATATGCTTTCATCATGTCCAATTTTACTGCACACACAGTGTTCTTTCCTTTCTTCCTGCGCCTCATAGCATGCACACTTTCATATGCAATTAAGACATTATCTGTTATCTGACGACCAGGCACAAAAGCACTCTGTTCTTCCCCAATGATCTCTCCCAAGAAAGGTCTCATTTTATTTGCTATGCATTTTGCAGCAATCTTGTACAAGACAGAACAAAGGGAGATAGGCCGGTACTGGGAAATACGCTGAGGTTGATGAACCTTCGGAATAAGAGTGATGGACGTATCATTCAACCCAACAGGTAATTCACCACCATTAAGGAAACCAAGGATCGCTGGAACAATATCACCTTTTAGCAGATCCCAATGGCGCTGGAAAAACCCCGCCGTGAAACCATCTACACCCGGTGCTTTTGATGGAGACATTTGGAAAAGAGCAGTCTTCACCTCATCTTCCAGAAAAGCCTCATCTAGAACATAATTCATATCCGGTGTTACTTTTGTTGGAACAAGATCCAGTAAGGCATCCATCTGCCTATAGCCTTGAGAGGTATACAGGGTTTGATAGAAACCCTGAACTTCAGCCTTGTCCTCCTCCCGAGAATTACACAAACTTCCATCTCCACGCTCAAGATTCTCGATCTTATTAATTCGTTTACGTTGCGCAGCTTGTGCATGGAAGTACTTGGTATTTCGGTCACCTTCCTGGAGCCACTTAACACGGGATCGCTGTCGCATCCAAATCTCTTCTTGCCTAAGTATTTCTCGGAGTTGTTTCGCCAGTGTTTTCTCCTCTTCACTCGGGCCATGACCCACAGACCGACCACGCACAGCATCAAGTTTTTGTCGCAATTTCCGAGCCTTGCGTGCCAGACAGCCAAACTCCTTAGCACCCCATGTGCTCAAATTAACTTGCAGGCTGTTGAGTGCTTGCACCACACCACTCAGCCCAGCCTGCCCAGCTCCTTTCTGCCACTTCTCCAGAACTAACTGGTCATAATCAACATGAGTTTGCCACACATCCTCATATCGAAACTGTTTGGCACTACTCGACCCCCTCTCGGCCACACCCTCCCGAAAATCAGCATGCACAAAGCAATGATCTGACTCCGTCGTAACAATGTGCCGCACACACGTGTTACCAAACATTTGAATAAACTCCTCGTTGCCGAGAGCACGGTCAAGCCGTGCTTTCACATTTGCATCCCCCTTCCTCCGATTATCCCATGTATATGGTACACCCGACCAACCAAGATCCTGAAGGCCACATTCATCAGTGACTTCCCGGAACGCACGCATCTGCCCCTCAGGTCTAGCTGCTCTAGAAAAATGCTCTGAAGCATAAAGTGTCTCGTTGAAATCACCAATGCATAACCAGGCTGAGTGCCGAATCGAATTTAGAGTCCTCATGAATCTCCAGCTTTGATGTCTATCCTCCGCTCTCGGAGCTCCATAGAACCCTGTCAGTCTCCACTCACGTCTTCGACCAGTGTTCTGCCTCACCATAACATCAATATGGCAGGAACTAAAATTTTTCAACTCAACAAAAACATCTGCTGACCAGAACAAACCAATGCCCCCACTAAGGCCAACACTACTCACCGCATAACAACCAGCAAAACCAAGAGTTGATTGCAGATTTTCCACTCGTTTTGCTGAAATATTTGTCTCCATAACAAACAGGAGACTGGGCCCTTCTTGCTTCACCACATTGCGAAGCTCTCGAACAGCCCCGGGGTTCCCAAGCCCCTGGCTGTTCCATCCTAAGCAACTCATTGCTCCCGGCAGGACTGCCCTGCAGTCGCTGCCAAATCTTCCGACGTCGTCGGGGTAGGTTTTTTCCTCTTGGGAGTGTGGTCGTCCTCCCCTAGAACAGCTACATCAGATACAACCCCAGCATCCTTTTGAGCAGAAACTACGGGGATAATACTTTTGTTTGTCTCGCTCTCAATTGCTGGTGTAATCATTAGGAGAGGCTTCTGAACCTCCTTGTACACCTGGTTCTGTACCGCCGCCTTCCTCTTAAAATGATTCACTTTCTTGGCAGGTGAAGTGGCATCAGAACTCACATGTGCACTTGTGCTCGAGTGCCTCGTTTCAGCCTTAGCATTTTGAGAAAAACCCTGGCCACTCGAGGAACCATCACTATACGCTTTCTTCCATTCACTTGGGGCTCTCAGACTTTTGTTAAACGGTAGAGCACCGTCTGGTCCCCTAGATCCAGGAGTGGAACACAGCAAGTCCGAGTGGCCTAAGCGACCACACGAGAAACAAAAGTGTGGAACATTCTCATACTGAATTTCATACAAATCCATCTTTTGCCTCCTTGCTGATTCAATCAGCACCCATCTTCTCAATGGATTAGAAATATCCACCGAAACCCTAGCTCTTAGATAGCCACCACCATGGTCAAAATATGACACAGTTGCCTTCTTATCAATCTGCTGCGCAATCGGAATCCACCACTTCTTCTCCCTCAGATTGAAAGGCAAATTCAAAACCCTTGCCCATAACATAATACTATCAAACTTCAATTCTGAGGGCTTCATACACTCTTCAAAAACCGACAGAACAACTCCATTGTTGCTGACATGCCATGGAGCACCATCCCATACACGATCCCGATCTTGCTGCGTAGCGAATTCCGCCACAAACATATTCTCTCCTACCGAACGGAAGTAGAGACCCTTTGGGTTTCCCCAAGCTGGCCGGAGTGCACCTGATATAGTCTTCACGTGGAAAACATTACGGTGCAGTACCTTCCCTGCCAGCAGCCACTTCTTCTCCTCCTCCACATCTTCCCGATCATCAATGACCAGAGGCGTCGCCTCCGCATCCGTGATATCCAACTTCCCCAGGTCTTCCGCCAGCTTTGCCCTAGCCGCGCGTGGCGACAGGGCCTTCTCCTTACCGCGCTCGGACGAGGACATGTCCGCGCCGGTGATCACCAGTCGCCCCGCCGATGCGATCAGCGTGCGCCGCCACGATCCACTAAACCCTAGTCGCCACTAACGAGGGCTCCGAGAGTTACGGGAAATCTGCGTGAAGAGGGCTTAATTTTATTTTGTTAAGACTAAAAATGACTCATCCTGTATTTTCTGTTACCGTACTACTCTCTTTGTTCCTTAAAATAATACTTATAAATTTTGGTGAAAGTCAAACAATGTAAAAAAAAATGCCTAGAAACAATGTAAAAAAATTGACTAATTTTATAGAAACAACTATTAACATATAGAATGTAAAATCAATATCATTAACTACATAATGAAATAATTATCATATATTATATAAGGTATCAAGTGGGATCATCCCACTTGTAGTAAATTTTGAATTGAAAAAAATCACAAAATGAAATACGAGTTGGATCTTGGCGGGACCCCACTTACATCTCTAGTATTATATGTGCAAAGTTTATATTTGTCAATAGTTGTCCTACAACATTAACTGAGTTTAAATAAATTGACTTTTTTGGAAGAAAAAAAATACCAAGGAACAAATGTTGTAGTACTGGTATAGATAGGCAGCGACAAAGCGACCATGCTGCTGTTGATGGGCTGGTAGTACCGCTAGCAACAAGCAAGATGAACAGGTTGTGCTTGTGCGCTCCACTTGCTTATGTTTCAAGGCAGCACGTATGTACGGGAAATGGTCCGGAAGCAGGTGGCCCGATTTGCAAACAGACTTTCTTTTAACAATATTTAAAATCGAGGTCCTGATGAGAGATTGGCAGCTTCACGTGCCAACGACCTTTTGTCGTAAAACGGGTGCTAGCAATCTGCCGGAGATCACACACAGGAGAAAATAGCTGAACATATAGGGAACCATCCATCGCAAAAAGATAAAGAATTGCAGATAGATGTATGGCCAGTCAAGTCAAAGATCGACGTGAGGAGAGGAGATCTAGCGTGCGTTCCTTACGTGGACGGGGGTGCCGACATGGGAGTGGGACGAGCACACCGCCCGGGAAGGAAGATTTTATAATAATAAAGAGAGCTAGCTCTCGAGTGATCGTACAGAAGCAGTGGGAGCTCCACGCATGGAGGCGCAAGTACCGGCGGCAGGCGAGCTGGATTCGTGGGCGATCCACCATGAGAGTTGAGAGGAGAGGACGGGTGAACCAACACATGGCCTGCTCAGTGCTCAGCTCCAGCCTAGGCGGCGCCCGTACGACCACCATCTCCCACTGCCATGGTGGTGGAGGAGAGAGTCTCTTCTCTCCTCGGATGCGATTGGGCAGTTCACAGCAAAATCGGAATAGTACTCCTACACGCGGAATCGACAGTGCTAGCTAGTAGTACTATACTAATAATCGGTCGAGAATATACTAATGATTGCATACATGTATTTGTGACCAGCTACCGAGGAGATCATATAATGAAAGATCAAGCTAATTTTCTTTCAAATCATATTTTTATTTGTGGCCAGCTACCTCCCCTCTGTAGATATTCAAAGGCGTTGGTAATGGGGATATTTCGATCACAAATCAAATCACCGAAAACTTGCTGAATTTTAGTGTTCCGCTTGAAATTGACTGAAACCCAACAAAATCTAAAGGAACTTTGATACAAAAAATCCGACCTCGTGGTTACTACAAAATGACTAAAATAGTTTGACCAAAAGCCAGTATCAGCTTAAATTGATTGGAATTTATTTTCAATAAATGGATTGGAATTTATATCCAGTGAGAAGCACAAACCGAAATAGCCTAACGTGGTTGCAATCCAAAGAGGGTGCGGCCGGAGTGGACTCAAACCAGCACTAGGCACATGAGACGACGCCCCGAGTAACCTTGAGACCACAAGGACACGTTCAGGTGACAATGACACAAGTGTTGCCACGATGCTAATTCAGGCGACCAGATGCGCAAAAGAAAATAGGCACAGAAAGTTAGGTGCATAGCTCTCTGCTGGTGCCATTTGAGTGATATGGCAGTTAACTGGATCTGGATTCCGAATAAGTGCCAACTACTGTACAAGGAATCTTAAGCACACTGCGGCGCGATCCGGAAACTAGGTGGGTTGGGTCCATCTAAGGGTGGGTATAAAAAACTGAACCCGAACAACGAACCCAAAAAGACCGAGACTGAAACCGTAATGACCAAAAATTAAAAGACCGAATTAAAATCGGTCCTAGAAACTCAAAGACCGAATTAAGTATGGTCTATTCGGTCCTCACCATCAGGAGACCGAATTACCCATTATGACCGAAGATTTTAATTCACGAAGGATTAATGCTCACACATGTTAGATTATGCTCTGCTTGTTTTGCTTCTCTCATACTAGGGCACCTATTTTGTATGGATGCATGCATAGAACGTATGCACGGAGATCATGCTCGTTTTGTACATAGAAAAACAAGGCAAAATTTGTATGGAATGCTCGCTGTCCAGAAACTTTCTATCATATATTCATGTGTGCACTTGTTGTTGTGATATGTGTGAGACCATGTGAAATTATGTGTGCATTTATTTGTCAAGTGACGACTTTTGCTGCTCGTTTTGTATATAATTGTGTTGTTTGAAATCTGAAAATATAATTAAACTGGTGTCACATTTCTCTATTTGATCTATATGGTCATGACCGAAGACCGAACCGAAAAGACCGAAACTAGGTGGGTTCGGTCCATCACAACAAAATCCAGAATAGTGGTATTTCTCGCAACGAGTCCTGAATAGCGCCTAGTACATGAGAGGGTGGACAAATGGCTCCCAAGCTACTAGAATTCGTTTTTTTGAAAAAAAAAATTGTATTTGAAAGTTACAAAAAATTCTGGATGTTGATAATTGATAAGATCTACCAGTATGCTAAACCAATCCGAAATTCGTTATATTTTAGTCTGAGAAAAAATAACAAATAGGTAGATCTTGGTGCGATGAACAATCCACATTTGCAAAACTTGAAAATATGTTAGATTTGTCATCTTTTTATGTAGGCTAAAATATAATGAATTTAAGGTCCAAAAATAATAAGGAATTTTAAATTAAGATTTTGCATGATGATAGAGTTTAATGTTATCTACGCCTATGATTTTTTCAGGATTGTTTTAAAAAAATGACATTCTCAATTTTTTTTTAAAGCGGCCACCACGGGGCCGAGCTCAATTTTTGGTTTTCGCGCACAAGAATAGTATGTTCCCGTTCTTTGTTTAGTCTGTTTTCAGCGTATTTTTCAAGATGGAGGTGGCGGCTACACCCTGAAGATAGAATAGCTCATCTCGGTTCTATCCTGTTTCGCTGGTGCGTCTAGTATCAACGAGTCCGCGTGGAGTTCTGTGTCCGATAGATATCCGGAGATTCAGCTGGTTTTCGTGTACGTTGGTGTCGTTTCAGTCTTTCAGATCTGGCTCTTTCGATTTACAAGTCACATCATTAGCTATGGTTGTTGTTTTGCTGCACTGATGTTGCAACCCCGATCGACTAACATTCGCAATAACAATGATACACATGTTTATTTTTGTTTATTTTACGTAGTGGGGAAGTAGAAACAATTGGACTAGAATAGCCCGTTCACCAAACAAATAAAGACTACCCGGTCTGATTGGTGCGAAATTCCGGGAGCACGTGTACGTCGTCAGTCGTCACAGCCTCACACGCCGGCTACACCGCTCAGGTCCAGTGCAAGGAATTTTTTTTTTAAATATTACACGAAAATTATTTAATTCCGGAAATGTTGCGCGAAATAATTTTTTTTCGAAAATAGAATCCAGTCGGCATAGCCGAAGCCGACTGGTACTAGTCGGTTTAGGCGAGGACGACTAGCCTCTAGTCGTCTTTGGCGAGAACGAGAAGATGCATGATACGGTGGCGCGGCGGCGCGCACGTCGTATTCGGCGTTGGTACGTCGTAGTCGGCGTTGGCCAAGACGACAAGGGGTAGTCGGCTTCAGCCAGGACGACAGGAGGTTCTGCCCCATAATTCCAAATCCCGCGTTTTCCCCGCTTCCCATATTTCTCCCGCTTCCGACTTTTACTCCGCAGTCCCTCTCAGATAATAATAATATGTGTCGTACATATGAACATAAATATGTCTCATACATAGATAATAATATTTCTCGTGCGTAGATAGACAAGTTTGCCACGACGCGGACGATCACGAAAATGTCCCGAAGATATCACTGACCCCTGCGTGGCCGAGGATCACGAGCAGGGGGCAGGTCGGGCGTCGGCCAGCCCAACCTACTTGGTGCTTTGAGTTGACGAGGCACTGTCAAGTCGTCGTCAATCTGTGTATCCTGTGTGGGGTTTGGTGGAGGAGTCTGGAGAATGGGACCCTGTGACATCTGCGTGGGGTATGTTGCAGTGTCGAAAATGTCAAGCCAGTTGGACATTTCCTCCCCCGCGTAGGCCCGAGCCTCGTGGTCACTCCCCCACCCTGATGCAGATCCTGACGCCTGCTGACCGGATGTAGCTGTGTGATAGCCATAGACTCCTAAAGATGGAATCATTAGCACATAAAGAAATACGCAGTCCCAATTGAAATATGAAAATAATATACGTACCGTGTTCCGGAAATTCCGGGGCGGGACCTCGGTACTGCGGAGGAGACTGGGGCCGATAACCGTAACTGGAAGTCGGACCCTGCCACGCCGAACCTCCTGCCTGGTCAGGAGGAGGTGGCCTGGGCTGTGGTGATAGACGTGGACGCGGATCCTCTCGGTGATGCGTCTGCTCCTCGTGGTGATAGTGTTGGTCCTCGTGATGCTGCTCCTCGTGCATCTGCTGTTGCTGCAGCTGATGCTGTCGGCGTCGTGACGGGGGCCGCGGGGGTCGTTGTCCAATCGGGTGGCGAACAACGTCCTCTGTGCGGGTGCACGTGAGTGTCGCGTAGATGTCCCGTAACTTCCCCTCCAGCCTCCTGAGCCAGGATACCGGCTCCTCCCGTGGTACCAAAAGAGGGCCAGTGGAAAGAGAACGTCCGTACTGAGCGACATCAGTCTGAATCTCTTCTGTCAAATTCACCTGACAATAAAAATACAAAGTATTAAATATATATATGTCAAAGCATGTACCGGTCAGATGAATTAGCGAAAAGAAATGAAATATTACCGCGTGCTGTCTGGACGCAGAAGTGTCATAACTCGGGTATGTATCCCAAGCAGTAGGGGCCGGTATAACGTCCGGGTTAGAGTGCCGAACAATAAATAGCCGTGTTCCGGACATGTACCTGCGCAAGTAGTTATTGTATAGAGTGATATCAAACCCGAGAGGCTCGACCCAGACCCGTGTCGCCGCCGTGTCCCACTCTGTAACGTAAGGTTGTAGCCTCTGTAGCCACCCTGCCGCGGTACGAGTAATCCCCTTCCTTGTGTTCCTAAAATTTGGGTGAGTGTGATATCAGTAAATATTAATTCGGTGCGAACAATTTAAAAAAACTATTTTTGGACATACCTGTGGTACGCATCTGGTAGGGGGTGCTCAACTGGAGGAGGATCTACCAACTGTCGAAGACCAAATTGCCTCATAACCCTCTGTTGAGACATCTCCTCCACGAAGACATCGAAGATGATCTTCGATTTTGTCATCCAATACGCTCGGTCACGTGTACAAATAGTAGAAATACCTCCAGGGTATCTTCGTTGAATGAGCTCCTCCGTGTACGGCTCCCAAATCACCGAAGTGTACATATCAAATTGCTCGTTAAATGCAATGTAGCACTGCTTCGTCTGGTCAGTAGCATAGTGTCTCTGCGTAGAACAGAAGTGATTTTTAATCACGATAGCAATAGTAAGTTTGTCAATGTATTAAATTATAACAAAATACGTACCCTATTGCGTGTATACACGGTCGCAATAGTCGGCTTGTCGATGTTGTCACCGTCAAAGATCTCCCACAATGGGAAAGGCTCTTCAGATATGGTTGGCCGTCCTATAGAGAACCTCTCCCACGACCAGAGCTGCAGAAATAGGGGGCATCCGAGAATGGCTGACTTACCTGAATGCAACATGCAAGCGTTGCACATAGCTCGGTACGTAGCCGCTAAGACAGCGGAACCCCAACTCCTCTGTCTTACGTGCGCCGGCTCAGTAGCATCAGCGATCTCCCGGGCGATAGGGAGGTAGCGCGCGGTAATAGTGTCGACATGGTTCTCGGTGAACATGACCTTACCAAGAAGCCACATGATGTATGCCTCCAAACTGCGATTGAGTTGTATCGGTTCCAAATCATTTGGATACTCTGGAAACTTGTGGACCTATAATCATGGTAAAATAATTATTAGTACAACAACAAATGGGAAATAACAGATTATGAGATACATGAACTAACCTGAAAGGCAATCAACCAATCAAGCTTAGGTCCGTGAGAATCCGCCTGTAAAGCTGGAGCACCGTCAAAAATACCCTCGAAGCGGTCTATCAAATCGGCCTCCCAATTCATTGGTGCCTCCAAAGGACCAACAGGCTGACCCGCCAAAGGTAAACCTAGCAAGTATGATACATCCTGTAGAGTAGGCGCCATCTCTCCCCAGCGAAAGTGGAACGTGTGGGTCTCCGGCCTCCATCGGTCCACCAAACAGCTGAGTAAAGATCCGTCCATCGTCATACGCGCAGAGTTTTCAGTTGCCTCTACTAGACGCGCGAAAGGTAAGAGCCCAGCCCATTTCAACCTGCGTATATAAAAGTAAGAAAGTAATATAAGAAAACATAACAATCTAATTTAGCACAGTAATATAAAACAAGGAAACATGTGTGCGTAAAATAAATAAATAGGACCAATACCTCTGTACCCACTCTGGGTGAATCCTCCAGTTTTCCTTAGGCGTGCGAGTGATTAGGGGTTTAAGTTTCTTTGGATTCCCCTCTAATAGCTTAGCACGGTGCTCACTATCAATTCTAGCATCAAGCAACCACATTCCCTCCATCACTACACATATTAGAATCCCACATTTAGTAAAAATATAAACATTCAAACACACTTAATTCAAATTTAGACATACATCCATTTTTAATACAAACATTCCCTCCATCACTACACATATTATTTTTCCATCGTTTATATTATTCCGTACAAATAAATTTTAAAAAAAAATTTACCTACATCTTCTCTTTCATTAACCTATAAATATAGCTACAATTTTTACTACCGTCACAAACTATTTTTCTACCGTCTATATTATTCCGCATAAATAAATTTTTCTAATCAATCTATAAATATAGCTACAAATTTTACTAACGTCACAAACTATTTTTGAATAACACATGTTCATAAATGTAAGAACTATAACACTATAATTTTGATAAATCGAATTATACCGTTGAAGCGTGAGAGGCGACGGCGTCCGGCGTTCTCTAATCAAGGGCGCACCAACGCGAGCAGCACCACCACACAGCCCTCCAACACCACCACCACCATCACCACCACCAGCACCCACCAACCATCACCACCACCCGCCAACCTTCACCACCACCACCACAAGCTATCCCATCATGAGATCGGAGTTGCCCTTGCCTCCCTCAACCTTCTAGCACCGATTTATGGTGGCAAATGTGAAGATTGTTGGTCTAAATCGCTTGTTTAATTTGGTTTGTGTGGATAGTGTAGAGAGGAAGCAAGAACTCGTATGAGCTAGCTAGAGAGGAAGAAAGAGAGGAAGAGAGGAAGAAAGAGAGGAAGAGAAGGAAGAGAGGAGAGAAGAGAGGAAGCGACGGAAAGGAAAGGAGCTGGGAGATGCTCTGCCGCCCCTTGTCGGCATCGCCGAAGCCGACAGGACCTCTTATCGGCGTGGCCAAGGACGACAGCTCGCCGCCGACGCGACGCGACGCGACGTGTGCATGGCCATGCAGAATCTCGTTGTCGGCTTCGCCGAAAACGACAACCACCCGTACTCGTTTTTGCCTAAGACGATTAGCGGTACTCGTCCACGCCTAAACCGATTAGTACCAGTCGGCTTCGGCTATGCCGACTGGATTCTATTTTTGAAAAAAAAATTTTTTGCGCAACATTACCGGAATTAAATAATTTTCGTGTAATATTTAAAAAAAAAATTCCAGTGCAAGCTGAGCTGAGCCTGCCATTCATTCGGATCCGAGTATAATGCAGTAATAGATTCTTTTCTGATAGATGTGGAGTCAAAAAATACGGTATGAGCTCTGAGCTGAGCTGTAAGCCTGTAACATTGTACATTCGTATTAATACTGATTAGGGTATTTGCAGGCGCGGCGTCATCCCGAATATACTACGAACACAACAGGTGGGCCGTTACGGGGAGAAGGTGATGAACGATGATTGCGCCACCTGTGAGATTTTACATGTTTGTAGAAGACAATATTATCTACATTATGGATTTTTTTTAAAAAAAATCTCAAACTTTAAAATATGATTTATTTATTTTCTAACACTAATCAGCACTAATCTAGTTGTTGTAGAGGATTAGCACAATGTTTAGAGTGCCCGTTTCAGCACATTTCACCGGCTCGGTGGAACCAGTGTGTATTCCGGATTTAAGGGGTATTTTTTTCGAAGGAATCACTTGGTTTCAGGGAGAACCAAGGGGTGCTAGCTGGTGCCATGGCTCCCATTGTTGAAATTTTTCTGAAATCCCCCTTGATAATTTGTGGATTTAAGTCAAAATTTAGCCTAATCTATGTATACCTTGTTACACGCGATAGCAAAACAACGATGAAATTAAGTAAAATCAAACCAACGGGGACACGAGATTTTAACGTGGAAAACCCTTCCAATAAGGAAGAGAAAAACCCACGGGCGCCAGCCAGCAATACTTCACTATTTCGAGGTGAGGTTACAAAACGCGTCGGGATTTACAATGTGTGGCTTATCACCGGCGGCGGCTTACAAGATGTATTTATAATGGTCCTTACCTAATCTTGGTTGGTAACAATAGGTGTTCAGGTCGGTTACAACTCGTATCGTACCGCGGGGGCAGCGCCCCCGCACCCCCGGCAGACCTCCTGTCTCGGGGCATCGCGGTGGCCTAACGCCTCCGCTTCGCTTCGGGCCAAGCTAACCGGCAACGGGCCTCGCTTCGCTCCATCGTTAGCCTTCTCACTTATAGAACCGGATTTGGATCACCATAAAATAACATACCTTTTATAAAAGCAAAACCCCGCTAAGTTCATTTATGATTTTTCTATCTCAACATGTAAACTATCCAAATCATCCACTCTCTTAGCCTATCAATTCTCCATATCATCTGCACTAATATTTATTAATCTTTGTATACAAAATCCACATCATCCACTCTCTTAGCCTATCAATTCTCCATATCATCTGCACTAATATTTATTAATCTTTGTATATAAAATCCACATCATCAATCTTTTTAATTATTTAATTGTACATGCTAATAATTTTTGATACATACATATTTTGTGTCGAATAAATTTAGTACCTCGACTTTGACAAACTGAGTTTTGCATATTCATATAGAGAACTTAATGTATCATATTTTTCATGCCCTTTTATTTAAAATATAAGTTTCTAAATAGATTCTCGCTGCAACGCGCGGGGTATCTTCTAGTTTAGCTATATGGCCCTCTCCATCTTATTTATTATGTAATTGGCCCCCCTTATATTCAATTCCTGGTTCCGTCTCTGTTTGGTTTCATTCTACCTACACAACCAAATAAAAAAAATGAGACCAACAGGGACTAGCCCCTGTTGATTTTTGTTTATATAGAAGAAACAACCGTGAGCACACCTAGGGGAGTCCCTAGGACTCGAACCCTGGCGCGCTGGGTGCGTACTCGCTGCCACAGCCAACTGGTCGACACCTAGTTCTCCCTACACAACCAAACACAAGGATCGGTTTCATGTGCAGAACCGTTCCATTCCATTCCACTCATCCCAAGACCAAACACATCCAGACACCGCGGTGCAATCCGAAAACTACGTAGCTTCGGTCGATTGGAACAAATCCTGCATAGTGGTCCTTCTCGTAACAAATCCTTAATAGTACTGCCACATATGAATAGCAAGTTAGTAAATAGTACCATCTCTGATCCTAATTAAATGTCGAAAGTTGTATAAGTTCTTAGCTAGTTAATTTTTCACGTCACTCTTTTCGGGTCGGAGCGAGTAATAGCAGGGGCGGATCCAAGTGTTGCCTTGGGGGTGCACAGGACCCAGGGTAAAATCAGTTTTCTTTGTAAAAATATTTTTTTTCACCATGGGTGCTACCCCTAAAAATGGAATTTTTACAGCTAGGTACCACCGTGCACCCCTCTCGGTAGATCTCTAGCTCCGCCCCTGAGTAATAGTACACAAATAACATCAGTGTAATAATAAGTTTTAACGCCGTGATAGATTAACATTCACAATAGCAAGAGCTGAGCTGTGAGCTCTTATAGTAATCGATCCCCTTCTTGATAGATAAATCCAGAGTAAAAAATACGGTATGAGGAGCTCTGACTGATCGAGCTGTAACATCGTACCAGTACTGATTATGGTATTTGCCGGCGCCGCGTCATCGCGAATATACTACGAACCATATGGGAAAAGGTGATGAACCATGGCGATGGATCATGGGTGATGATTGCGCCACCTGTGGGGGAGCTGGCAACGGCCTTTGATAAAGCGCCACCGATGGAGATGTTGGGGCGAGCGGCAACACCCCCCCAGGCAGGCTCGGTGGGCCCCACGCGTACCCCCAGCCAGCCACAGCCGGTGCATATTTTGCTCCCAGATGAGATGAGATGATCCTCGGCACGCCGTGCTGATCGGATGGTTCGAGGTTTCATCTTTCTGTCGGGCCGGGCCCACCAAAAAAATTATATGGCGCCGTCTTGCTTAATTATGGCCGGCTGCTCTTTTCTCCTTTCCATAAAAAACGAGACCAGTGTCTGTCATATGGTAAGTAGGTTCTAAGTACTCCCTCTGTGCACAAATATAAGACATTCTAGACTTTTTAAAGTAGACTAGATACATACTCTAATGAGTGGATCTACACACTAAAAGTAGACTAGATACATACTATAGTAGATGAACCTACTAAACACCAAAACGTCTTATAAAAATAAACGGTGGGAGTAGGATTTGTTCCTAGCCGCCGCCGTATCTCTCTTCTATCATGCTAGGGGCTTCCTAGCGTCGTCGTCTCAGTCCCCTCCCCTCTCCCGTCCGAC
The DNA here is from genome assembly GCA_012064385.1 of Puccinellia tenuiflora. Lineage (NCBI taxonomy): Eukaryota > Viridiplantae > Streptophyta > Magnoliopsida > Poales > Poaceae > Puccinellia > Puccinellia tenuiflora. The sequence continues at coordinate 233,325 of QRDG01000432.1, read as the reverse complement.
GATCCTGTCGACGGTATAAAAGGGACGGGATCTGTTCTTTCGTGCTTTCTGTTTTTACACATCATATTTTCGTTAGGTTTTAGTCTCCCTAGCTAGCCACATTGACGGGTGTTGGCGACAATGGCATGTTGGAACAAGGTCTCTCCGACCTCTTCGTACATCGTCAACGATCGATGCGATGTCGAAGAAGAGCCGGTGGGGGTGCTGTTGGATTCGTTTGGATCTTGTAAATCGGTGTGTCATTTAAGGGAAGATGATCGCATAGCGGCGTGACATTTTTTAAGGGTTCTAATTAGGAAGTACTGGGATTTTGTTCCTAGCCGCCGCATCTCTCTTCTATCGTGCTAGGGCCGGCTTCCTAGCGTCGCCATCTCGGTGCCCCTCCCCTCTCCCGTCGGCCGGCGATCCTGTCGATGGTATAAGAGGGGTGGGATTTATAGATCATACTTCCATTAGGTTTTAGTCTCCCTAACGACATCGACGGGATGGTGGTGACGATGACGTGTTGGAACAAGATCTCTCCGACCTCTTCCTACATCGTCAACGATCGATCCGACGTCGACGAAGAGCCAGTGGGGGCGATGTTGGATTTGTTTGGATCTTGTAAGCCGGTGTGTCGTTTAAGGGAAGATGATCGGCGTGGCATTTTTTTTTATCTCTTTGTTCGTTTTGGTTTATGTATTGGTGGTGAAGGATGACTTCAAGCATGTGCTGCTTGGGTTGTGGTGGTCTTTTTTCTGCTTATTTAGTGTGCTCGTTGCATGCTTTGGCGGTCGTCCAACAATTTAAAAAATTGGTCACTATGTTTTCCGGTGTATTTTTGTTTTGTACGATGTCGTGCCGTGTCAAGATATATCTTCTTTGAACCCGTTATTATTTCACGTCATAAATACTTCCTCCATTCACTGATATAAGACATTTTAGCTTTTTCTTGGTTCATATGTATCTGACGCAATTTAGTATGTATGTTCACTCATTTCAATATGTATATAGTCATATTAAAATAGTTAAAGGGTCTTACGTTAGTGAACAGAGTGAGTATAAGATATAAAATGCTTTTGGTTTTTCTCAGAAAAACTATTAAGGGACATGTCTGGATTGAACGTGTGATGTCGTAAGCATGGCATAGGTAGAAAAGGTCCAAGTCGCATAGGTTGTCTAGGTATGTAAAACTCTTAAAAAGTACTCCCTCCGATCCGTTAAAAATGTTGTCGAAAACGAACTTGGATGGTACACCACCATAGCTGTACTTGAGTCAATTATTTCGAATCACATGGAGTACTTGAATTGGGCTTTCGCGATACTCCATATGGAGTTTATTATACTTTGACTAATCAGCTGTACTAACTAGCGTTAGCTTTGGCTTAGCGATGCAAGAAGCAATGAAACATGGGTGGCCTACCAAATCTGCCTGGAAAGCTGAAACTAATCCTGGATGCTAGAGGCTTCAATCACTGCGTCCTCTCATCCTACCACATCTGAAAAAAGATCAATCTCAAACCGTGCAACAACTTACACCTTAAAGCGTCCTGTTAGGCTGTTAATGAACTTTGCCAATTTGAGGTTCTTCACCTGTTGTATTCCTGCAGGCCCAGCTGTGTGTTTTAAATCAGTGAGTTGTGTCCAGTGAATGCGTATGCCACCTAAGGTCAAGGCTCTTCAATTTCTCTGCTCGTGTGACTGGGACGCGTGATCTGTCGTTTTTTTTTGTCCATATTAAACAGGGCAAAGTCCTCAGGACAGAGTGGTTCTTGTTTTATAGAACACCTGAAGTCTTGACAGGCGAGGGATGCATGTCACGTGAAGCACCACCGAGATTAGTGGTTTAGCGAGTGATTCCGTTGCAATCCTTTTTTTAATGTAGTTTTGCTGATCGTCATGTCCGGAGAAATTGCAGGGTGATAGCCTAAGAGAAAATGCAAAAAAAAATCCCCCACCTGCGTCGCTCCGGTAAGTGCCTAACAGCCAGCCGAGGTTCACAGTCCATGCTCCTCCCCTCCCTTTTCGTCCCCACCATCGGGGTGTGCTGACGTCGTGAAACCCCGTTGCCATGGGGGGGGGGGGGGGGGGGGGGTCCCCACATAATGGTGGCTGGCACGGGCTACCGGCGCTGGTGTGGATCGCGACAACACATTGTCTGGCGATCTCATGGGGGCTAAGAGAAAGTGGCGTTCGTTGCGGCACATGCAGCCCGATTTGGCTTGGATATGGCCTCTAGCGGTTACGGGCGGCACAAGGCATCACGCTCGCAGGGGTGTGCCTGGCACGGCTGCTGCCGGGTGGGCTGCGGTAGGCGACGACTTGGGTGTCGGTGCCCGGCATTCGTCACGTCCCCTCCTCTCTTGTTGGCTCGGGTTTTGATGGCACGACGGTGGACCTCGACACGCTGCAATGGGGTTTTCGCAGATTGTACGGGGCTTCAGCTGCCTAAGGTGTTGGATTTTTTGGGTAGATCCCCCGTTGACGTCTAGAGGGACCAGATCTAACGGGACGCTATCTAACGCTCCCTCTAGAGGTGAACTTGGTTGGTGGTGCGAGCCTAAGCGCCTGGGTAGGGACGGATCGTTCCCCCTCTATCTGGGAGCTTTCCTCGCACGGGACCGAGCATGCATTCCGACGAGACCCCTACGACCTGTCTTGTGGTGGGAATGGCATATTGAGGTTTGATGGGTGGTGCCCACACGTTATGGCATCAGTGAGAGTCTCAAATATGGAAAACCATTCAGGGAGTGAAATGCCCTTTCAAATAAGATAAGATAAAACAAACTTTGTTTGACCTATTTTACATATAGTACTACTTTCTAGTTGGCACACACTTTCCAATAACATGAGATAAAACAAACTTTGTTTGACCTATTTTACATATAGTACTACTTTTTAGTCACACAGAGCCTATCCCATAAATATTTTCAAACAAACTTTTAAGCCTCATTCTAAAAGGAAGATCAAATAAAAATACAAAACTATCACAAACAAATCTGATATATATTTCTTGCAAGAATACCCAACCTTTGTTCTTGATTCTAAAAGAGGACAAACCTTCTTAACAACCCTTTTGCCTTATTAAAAAAAAGAGTATAGTAAGACAAAAAATGAAACAAACTTATTTATACAATATGTTATACAATTCTTTTATCCAACCTCTTGTTGATAGTCTAGAAAAAAAGCAAACTAAGCCAAAGTGGAAAGCATACATTTTTGTGTGCAATCATAGCTGGCAAATATGATGGATAGACACAAACTTCTTCTGGATATATCCTACGTATGTTTCCTTTTCTTGCAATCATAGGAAATGTATTTGTCTTGTGAGTTAAAAGGAAATAAATATAAACAAATTGAAACATACTTATTTGAACATGTTCTTTATGTTGGAGATATGCCCTAGAGGCAAATAAATAAAGAGTTTATTGTAATATCTCATTAAAGTTTATAATTAGTTTTATACCATGCTAGAACTGTATTAAGAGGAAACATTAATACAGGTGTGGTATGTAAACAACCAGGTCCCTGGCATGTATAAGGATACGCTAGTTCATTGGTCAACTGATGATTGAGGTTTCCCAATCATGGGCATTTATGCCAATTGACAATGGAGTCATTTCATTGGGTGAATGAAAGTGATGGACGTTACCCAATAGCGATTATCACAACGCGATCAAGTCACGAAGTTCACCGTTGTGATGATTAGGAAACGTGGTACTTATTCCTTAGACCGTGAGATAATAATCCTATCACTATCACTGGAGGATGCCTTGACTGTATCAACCGTCACACCGTAACAGGGTGATCATAAAGGTGCAGCTCAGGTATGCAAATGTGATATGTTGAGAAGTATGTATCAAGAAGCGGGATTTGCACCTCCGCGTGACGGAGAGATACTCTAGGCCCACTCGGTGAGTCTTCATCCAAATAAGCTGCGCAACATATGACTAGGTCATGGGGATGAAAGATCACGGGAACGAGTAGAATGAGACTTGACCGGTAACGAGATAGAACTAAGCATGGAGATGCTGGATGATCAGATCTCGGGCAAGTCAGTATCGCGATAGAAAAGGGAATGAGAATCTATGTTTATGGTTCAACGACAAAGTTATTTCGTGGAATGCACAGGGGTCATTATGGGCATCCCAGTCCCGCTAATGATCATTGATCGGAGAGGAGTCGCGGTCATGTCTGGAGTGTTCCCGAACCGTAGGGTAACACACTTAAGGGTTTGATGGCGCTAGGAGATCGTTCTGGTAGTGCTGGAATTATCGAAGATAGGAAGAGAGAGTACCGGAAGGGTTCCGGAGAAATCCGAAGGAGTATCGGAGTGATCCGGAAGGAGTTTCGGAGTCATGGGAATTTATATATATGATGTGAATATAATTGGAGAATTATATATATTCATATTGGTGGAAATAAATTCGATAATGTATAAATAATTAATTAGAGAATTAAATATTTATATATTATAATAAATAAATTAAATAATAGATAAATATATTAATTGGAGAATTATATATTTATTTATTGATTTAATAAAGTTATTTATTAAAAAAATGTTTTATTTCGAATTATGGGGGCAGCCCACCTTAATGGGCCACCTCCGGAAGGAGGGAGCCCACCAAGGGGGCTGGCCACCCTAGGGCCAAGAGAGGGGCGGGTGGGCTCCCCAAGCCCTAGTCCAATTCAGACTAGGAACAAGGGGCCGGCCGGCCGGCTCCTCCTCTCCCCTCCCTCTCCTTTAGTCCCACATGGGGGAGCTAAGGAGGAGGGGTGCCCTCTTCCACCTATATATAGAGGTGCCACGTGGAGGAAATTAATTAAGGAAAAATCCCAATTAATTCCAGAAAATCCCCAACACCTCCACGACACCCCACCATCTCTCCACCTCTCTCGTACCCTGTGGCCCCAAGTAAGGGCTGCACACGAGAGGGAAATCTTCCCCGTAGCACGCCGTCGCGCTGCCGGAATTCCACCAGAAGATCTACTTCCGCAACCTCGGTGGGATCGGAGGGACCGGGAGTCGTCGTCATACACCGTACGTGTGTGAGTACTCGGAGGTGCCATTGCAGCACCGGTCATCGCGTAGGGATCGTCATGACCTTGAGGTCGGCTACAGTTCGACTACATCGTCCACGTTCGCTCTCGAACGTTAAACGCTTTCGGTCTACAAGAGGTATGTCGCCGAAACCGTCCCGTTACCGCATTACTAATAGATATATCCTGGTTAGTTTTGGTGTTGTGTTAGATATGAATTTTTTGTTTTCCGTCTACGAACCCCTTCACTTTATACATTTTTCTATAGGCATTACAAAAACTAGGAGATTTTGTTTTATGTCATGAAAGCCTCTCTAGGTATTTATATCTAAATCAAAAAGTTTCTCTTCGCTATTGTATAAATAAATCTCAGCTCTTACATGCTTATCGTAAGAACTAATCATCTCCTCCTCCTCTCGTCGTCGCCCCTTGCTCCATCAAGCATTGTCGATGTTGCCTCACAGGGAGGTCTTGTACAAATTCCTCCTCCATGATCGTTCCTTTCTACCCGTCCTTGTGAACACATTCTAGTTCCTCATAGTGTTGACCTCCCACCATCCCACACCTATCCCCTCAAGCCTATATATCTTCAATCCGCCCTTTCCATCGCACTACCCCTACTCTTTAACTAGGGTGCGATCGCTGTCAAGTTGTCTCATCAACGTGAAACGCTATGGTAGGAAAGCATGATTATATTATGGTAGGAAGTCCTCCCATGTCTTTAGATATATATCAATGACTCTCGCCCCACTTCTATATTATGGCAAGAAGTCCTCATACAACCAAAACCTAATAATCTCTTTCCCCTCTCACCGCCGCCGCCGCTTACACCTCTTACCCCTCACTCCACTACTATATAAATCTAATCTCTTACGATCAAGACCTAATAATCTCTTTCCCCTCTCACCGCCGCCGCCGCTTACGCCTCTTACCCCTCGCTCCAGTGCTGTATAAATCTAATCTCTTATGATCAAGACCTAATAATCTATTTCCCCTCTCACCACCGCCGCTTAAACCTATTGCGCATCGATCCACTGCTATATAAATCTAATCTCTCACGATCAAGACCTAATAATCTATTTCCCCTCTCACAGCCGCCGCCGCTTACGCCTCCTACCCCTCGCTCCACCAGGCGCAAGTGATGTCGCATCCCAAGGCGGTTCCGATGAACTACTCCTCCATAGCCATCCCCTTCTCTACCTATCCTCGAGGACTCATTCTTGGACCTTCCATCAATGGCATCACCATCCCACAAAAGATTCCTCTCGAGCACATCTACCCGAGTAGAATCACCATCATCGTTCTTTGCCACCCCTCTTTCCAAATCTCGGGTCTTCGCGTGAGCCCTAGACCTTAACTTTCCTGAACTCATCTCTAGAAACGAAGCTAGACATGACCCGTAAGCAGTAAGTTTCTTGAATATCTTTTTACTACATGCAACTTGTTTGGATACATTTAGTAGTACTGTTATTTTTCTCTAAATGAAATAAATACAAAAACAACAATCAAAATTAAATAGCCTGAATACCGCACAAAGTTTTTTTCGGTACCTCGTATGTCACCATACATACCCACATCTAGATTTAAATGGGCAGATCCGTTTTCATATTGAATCATGCACAATCAAATTTGTTTTCCATGAAGTGTTATTGTAGAACAATGTGGCCACATGTCTTCCATCCCTATCAGCGAATCTCAACTCTTCCCCAATACTTGTTTCAGAGCATATTTCTGGTATTCAATTAAATAATCGCTGAATTTTCCTTCGTAATTAAACCATGTCTCGTATAAACAAAATATCACGGGAAAATATCCCCCCAATATCATTAATGCGCGACAGCTCGACACCGGTGAACACTCAACTCGTCTAGACCACCCATTCCCCCCTCATATTTTCCAACCGAAAGTTAGAACTTACATCCAAAATTTCTCAAAACAAACAACTCATCTACACAAGCCTCTTCTATAACAACCCACAAAACCCAAACCCAAAGCTTTCCTAGCTGTCGAAAACCCAAAAGCCAAGGAAAGCAAAACAGAAGCATAGAAAATGGTGGGCTGAAGAAGGAAGGAAACAAACAAACGGCAAAACCAAATGGAAAAGGTCCAAAAAAATCCAGCATAGGAAATTCCAACGCCGGAAAATATATAAAACGGCGGCGGAGAGGGGGATTGGGGAAACCGGAAGCGGAAGCGAGCCAAGGGTTTTTGAGTACAACACACCCTGCCCCCTCTCCCTCCCCGCTCCCCACTCCTGCTCCTTCTCCCCTCCCAACCCGTCCTCCCCCGAAAAATTCAACCGAGCCACGAGCCGAGCGTCGTCGGGCGGCGCGCCACCGGGATCCTCGAGCCCTGCCCGTGATCGCGGGGCGAAGAGGGGCCTCGATTCGTGGCCTGGCGCGGACCCTGCGGGCTTAGATCCGGGGGTGGACCCGCGCCGCCGCGGCGGGATGGCCGCCACCGGCGAGGACGGCGGCGGCGGTGGCGGGGGTGGCGGCGGTGGGGATAGGATGAAGCTTCTGTGCAGCCTCGGCGGCCGCATCCTGCCGCGGCCCGGGGACGGGACGCTGCGGTACGCCGGCGGCGACACCCGGATCGTGTCCGTGCCGCGCGGGGTGGCGCTGCAGGACCTCCTCGCGCGCCTCTCCGACGCCTACGGCGGCGCCACGGGCCCGCACTTCGCGGTCAAGTACCAGCTCCCCGACGAGGGCCTCGACGCGCTCATCTCGGTCTCCTCCCCCGAGGATCTCGACAACATGGTCGAGGAGTTCGACAAGCTGGCCGTCGCCAGCCCCAAGCTGCGAGTGTTCATCTTCCCCATCTTCGACGCTGCGGGTGGGGACGAGGCCGGTGAAGGCGCCGGCGGGTTTGACGCGGGGCTGAGGTATCTGGAGGCCGTGAACGGCATTGTGCGCAAGGACAGCATCGCCAGCCTGTCCTCCACGCAGTGCTCCGATGGCGGGCCTCCTGCTCCTTCTCCCGCTGCGCCTGCTTCTGGAGCAGGCGGCGGCTCCCCGTCTGCTGCGGTCTCCCCTACCTCCACCAGCTCCTATGATGCATCGAGATCGGCGTTTACTGCCGCGCCGCCACCACCACAGCAGCAGCCGCTTGTTGATGTCTTCAGCAATGCCGCTCCCGCGCCTGTCCCCGTGAAGCCGCCGCAGGAGAGTGCTGCTGAAATGAGGGCGGCCCCACAGCCGAGCCCCCATCCCCATCCGCATCCGGAGGCGGCAAGGTACCGGCAGCCACTGTCACAGCTGCCACCACTGCCACCCGTGTTCATGAACGATCATAGAGAAGCTATGCAGGGTATGAATCATCAGCCACCGGAAAATTCCACCTGGTTTCAGGACTGCAATATGTGCGTGAAGGCTCTGCCCCATGCTCACTCTGATCCAGTCATGAATGATTATGCTAGCGGGGCTGCGCCTGAGCCAATGCCGGTGTTCATGAGCCTGCGGCCTGAAGATGTGGCAAGGATCATGATGGGAGAACGGCAAGTGCCGGCTCAAATGGGGGCTTATGGCTACACACATATGCATCCAGTGCAGCATGAGATGTATGCGTCAAAGATGGAAGGCATTACAAACCCAGTGCCCGTCGATCCGGCTAGCTTTCATCAGCACGTCTATGTGCAGCAGCAGCAGCAGCAACAACAACAACACCAGCAGCAGCAACAGCAGCAATACCACCAGCAGCAGCAACAACAACAGCAGCAACACCAGCAGCAGCAACAACAGCAATTGCCACCACAGCAGGTGCCGTCGACTTATGGATTTAACCATATCCCTGTCATGCCTAACGAGATGGAGAGAATGGTCTCTCCACATTCTGTCCATTCTGATATTGCGAGCTCTCATCAACAATCTATGCTGCATCAATTGCCTTCAGCCCATGGAATGGCGCAGTACTTAGTGAGGCCAAGTAATAATCCCAATAATCCGCTTGAAGGAGAAGGTAGTTTAAGTGGCAATTCTAGGAATCGTGAGGATGGACAGGTCCTTCGTGATAACATGTCGACAGTGGCACCTGTGGCTGTGCCAAGTTATATGGTGAATGTGGACAGGATGATGGACTCAATACGGGTGAGCCCCAACGAGTCTCGTTCTCCTGAACAAAGGTTGTATGCTGAGAATGGCTTACCTCAGAATGCAACACAAGAATTCCCTCAGAGCAACACCAATACCTTTTTTGATGTCAATGAACCAAAGGTAGTCCCTCCAACTGAATCAGTGCCACAACCTTCTGTGGCCAGTCCTTATATGCATAATGTCCAGCATGCCAATGTTAGCCATATGCCACATATGGTGAGCATTGGGGGACCGTACCCCAGTTACGTTGCCGCTACAATTGGGCATGCGGTCGTGCCTCCATCAACTTATGGTGTTGATCACGCGTATACGAAAGCCACTGTCAACCCAATGAGTGAGCAGAAGGATGTTTTGCCTGAAGTTTATCACAAGGAAGCTCCACATGAATCTGTTCCTCCGCTGAACGCTAATGCTCAGGTACCGTTACCGACACCACCATTGACCAATCATGCTCCAAATGTTGAGCAACTCCAGGAGTCTGGTTTACCAGGCCAACAGTTCAATAATGTACACGCACTGCCACCAAGACCTAAGAGGGTACCAAGCAGGGAGAACATCACCTCAAAGGATGCCCATTCCCAAAATTCGTTGTTGAATTGCAAAGGGCCAGATTTGAACATCCCAGCAGAGGAACAATCATATCAACAAGGCGTTGTCAAAGGTTCAATGCTTAACCATACTTCCAACTATATCTTGCTAGTATCTATGTATGTGTACTTATGAGTTGTAATTTGTGAATTCTTATTCCTGTCTTTCATGAATCCAGCCGATGGTATTGCTAATCCAGACTTGCTGGGTATGGAGGATGGTCTAGCCGCATTTGAGCCTCCACCTCCTTTGTTGAATGAAGGGCATGGGGCTGTCACTAATAAAGTAGACGGGCAAGCTCACAGCAATGAGGTCAGGACAAAATTTCTGAGAAGTTCATATATGTGCTGATTTGTGTCATCTTTAATCTTAAATAAGATAAATGTGCAGGTTACCAAGAGAAAACCAGCAGATTGGATTTCAGGATTACCAGTTACAGATGAGCTTGGACGCTTGCAGGTTACAATCAGTAAACATGTCTTATTAATCACGCACATCTTTGATACAAGCAATATATTTGTACCAACCACATGTTCATGTTTCAGATTATAAAGAACGATGACCTCGAAGAGCTCCAAGAACTTGGTTCTGGAACTTTTGGAACTGTGTATCATGGTAAATGGAGGGGCTCTGATGTTGCAATAAAAAGAATCAATGACAGATGTTTCGCTGGAAAGCCATCTGAGCAAGACAAAATGGTATAGCTCTCAATATATATTTAAGATTTTTTAATGTGCTTATGCAAGTCCTTATACTGATAGGTCCTGAAATTTGCAGCGCCATGACTTCTGGAATGAAGCATCTAACCTTGCAGATCTACATCACCCCAATGTTGTGGCCTTTTATGGTGTTGTTCTAGATGGACCTGGGGCCTCCATTGCCACGGTTACAGAATTCATGGTTAATGGCTCACTTAGGACTGCTTTGCTGAAGAATTCCAAGTATGTCCACTGTTCATATGTCTAGCACTGTAGCACACCTTTTAGTAATATCGTTTATCAATCAGTCCACATCTTAAGAAGCAGAGTTCCATAATCTTACATGAAGTTGTAGTGATTAAATTTCTCTGCATGTGCAGGAGCCTCGATCGACGGAAGAGACTAATAATTGCCATGGATACAGCTTTTGGGATGGAGTACTTGCATAACAAAAACATAGTACACTTTGACCTGAAAAGTGACAATTTACTTGTTAATTTAAGGGACCCTCAACGCCCAATATGCAAGGTATAAGAAGCACAATTCTTCTGTTTTATTGTAGTGTTGGCTTGTTGTACTACCTCCGTCCCAAAAGGATGTCATTTCTTTGTCTAAATTTGAAAGTATCTAGATGCTAAATTGCTTTTTGAGACTGAGGGAGTACTACATTGCTAGACTATTATTTATTCTCTTCTGTATTCCATTATTGATGTTGTGTAATCCATCCTATATTGACTTTCCAAATTAGGCACCAGCTAGTGATAATTTTTAGCATAACGTCCCTCATACTCTGTTCGTTAATTGGAATGCAGTGCTTGCTGTGATAATCATATGGACATTTGGTTCGGCTGCTAGATAATTGCTGATAGAATTGGACTTTCATGTGGGCCAAAATGTACTTCTGCTTAGGCAATTGATGAGTTGCATCTTAAAACAGACAGCTTTGATTTGGTTTTAGCTGGGGATCATTGTGGTTAAACTTAAGGCACCTTTTGTTGACACTGGAAGGAACATAGGGTATGCATATTTGGATGATGGAGCTGCTCTCATCTTAGTAATGCATGGCTACACGATATGATAAGGACATAAGTTTAGGAATCCTAACCACACGAAGAGAATATTTTAGGTATAATCCGATAACAATACCTCTTTTTATAGACTAAAGAAATACTTCTCTGCCATCTGAAATTTTGTCATTATTTACTGGATCAACGAAACATTCATGGCGCGTTTAATATTTTGCATATGCAAATGCAATATTGCCCATGCGAACTGTCAACAAACTGGATCGATCCATGCAATTTTCTTGACTTCTATTTTATTTAGGTTTAGACCATTCTTTTTTTCTGTATAATTTCAATGAATTTCTTGGATGATGTAGGTTGGTGATCTTGGGCTTTCAAAAGTAAAGTGTCAGACCCTCATCTCTGGTGGTGTGAGGGGAACGCTTCCATGGATGGCCCCAGAACTTTTGAATGGAAGTAGCAGTTTGGTCTCTGAAAAGGTCTGCTAATCCATATATATCGCTCCTGTCTTTATATCATTTATTATTACAGATCTATATATCCAGGTTCACGTAAAACTCACACGTTAATGTTGACGTGTTTCCCTCAGGTTGACGTCTTCTCTTTTGGGATTGTTCTGTGGGAACTCCTCACAGGAGAAGAACCATATGCAGATTTACATTATGGTGTTATTATTGGTGGGTACAAATCAAGCCATGATGTCATGCCCTCGTACAAACTACACGTTCAGCAGATAGACAAAGCTTGATGTAAACTGTTCTTTTGTTGGCAGGTGGCATTGTGAGCAACACTCTGCGGCCGCCGGTGCCCGACTCGTGCGACCCAGAGTGGAGATCACTGATGGAGCAATGCTGGGCGACGGAACCGTCGGAACGGCCAAGCTTCACCCAGATTGCTGTCAGGTTGCGCTCCATGGCCGCATCCCAGAAGGTGCAATCCTAGTAGGACAGCGCCAGCGGTCCTCAAACTTACTTCTTGGGGGCATATCCGCGGGCAAGTTTCCACCTCATATCGCGATATTTAGGAATCCAGTGCTGATATATAATATGGCTTCATTGCGTCCCCCACTAGGATCATCTATCTGTTCATACCCCTTCATTGTTTCATATCTTGTAATCATAAGTTTTATCGCCAGTCCTTTCATTGTCTAGAAGCATCGTGATGGATGGACCTCCCGGATCATCCGTATTCTTTCATTTATACCCTGTTGGCTTTAGAGGCGCGCTTCAAATAAGCTAGGTCTACTGTCAGTTATAGAGAGTCCGATATTTATATATTTTTCCTTCTTATTTTCCCCATCCCCCTTTTCTGGGTAATAATCGAGTTATTTGGAAGTCTGTTGGTCTGTCGGTCGGTGTGGATGTGAACTGGTTGTAATCTAGGTGGTAATACAAGTTTTGGAAGACTTAGAGTGAGGTCCATGCTTGTAACAAGCTCTTGCTTGTATTTTTTGTGTGCGTGTTCGTGGTGATGTATACCGAATGGTTCAGTATCCTTGTAAAAATTATCGGTTAATTTGATTCGTTTGTCAGGCCATATCTTGTGTTAGCTGGACTTGGATTCCCAGTGCTGTTTTTTTTCTTGCATTAATTGATCTGTCTGCTGTGTCTGTGCTGATCCAACGTTCAGAAGAGGCGACCTGCCAATCCGTACCGTCTTGGTTTTGCAGACGCTGGGTTGTTCCTGGGAATTGGAAGCCAGGCGTCGTATCGAATGAAGAGATGATGGGGAAGGACGATGGCGACGTGGAGTCCGTCGGCCCATGCACGGAGCACGACGGCGAAGCGGGCGCATGTGGCGTGCCTGCCGACGGGCGACGGCGACCCGTGATGGCCGGTTCGTTCGACGGGATCCAACGTGCACGCTCCCGCATACCAAGTCACGATCCAGCCTTGCAGATCGTGGCGCGCGAGTCGGTCCTGGTGGGTGGTCTCGATCGTGTTGTGATGATCCCCAGAAATCGGGCGTGAGATGGCCGGCGTCCCGTCCATCGAGTTAGGATCGTTAGCCGGAAAGCCTCTCCTCCGCGAAGATCAGGGGATTGATTGATTTCCTTGCATCCCGGAAAAAAGGCGATCACTGTAAACTGGAATCCGCATGCAAGTCCGCACCGTTGCTGCTGCCACATGAATGATCGCAACAGAGAGATACACGGTACAACAGAGCATGAGATAAACCGAGCGTGCACCAAGAGATAACGGACAAGACTGACGCTGCATCATGGTCAATATACACGTATAAATCATATCATATATGCAAATATACAACCCACGCAAACGCACAGATCACGTAGTACTTCTTCCATCACACCGTTCCGCAACATACAACACTCCACAAGCACATCACGCGGTTGCTAGAGAGAGCTACAAAAACATGGCACATCACAAGACATATCTGTATACACGAGGTACCGCGCCTTCTCCGAAGACACAGCACCGTTACAACAGCTACAATGGCGACACCAGGCAGCAGCAAAAGCGAAACTGCACCGGTGAGCCGCTGCTTTACCACATGGTTAATTACAACATTACATGTTTCTTTTTTGTTTTTTGGGGGGTACAGATGTTGGGTCTGGGAGACGCCATGTCCAAACAGATGTTGGGTCCCGGAAACGCCATGTCCGAATGGTCGTCTCCGGAGCAATAAATATATCGAGCCAATTCTTCACGATGGAAGTGTTAATTTAAACAAGCGTGTTCTTCTCCTCCAACGTGTCCTACCAGGATTGCTCGGCGTTGCCATCACCTGCATTGCTTCTATTTTCAAGAATTAAAAAACATAGCGGAAATGGAGACCAGAAATGTGTCTTGAGCTTGTAAGAGGTAAGTTCAGGCAAAAATTCAGTGAAAATCGTACCTTTTTCTCTTGCTTTTGTCCGATGAGGACGAGGTGGGGTTGCTGTGCCAGTTCCGCTTGCGCTGGTTGATGAACCAATTGTTGATCTGCTTCAGCTGCAACCCTGTTTCCTGCACCAGGCGGGCCTTGTCCTCCTCCTAAGCAAGTCGCCAGAGATGATCATCAGTAGCAGAACAAAAATGCAAGTTAAAAGGGCAATTGCAGTATCTGTGAGCTGTCACGTACAGTTGGGTATGGCCATTTTGCGTGAGCTTGCCACCAAGCTTTCAGAGTAGACGCCGTGTCTCCTGGGAGCTTTCCGGCTCTTCGCTTCCGAAGTATCTCTTCCCTAATGTCCACAAGCTTTTCTCTGTACCCCTGAAAGTCAGGAGTTTCGTTTATAGTTTAGACACCATATGGCAACAACTGACAAAATTGGAAGGCAGCAGTTTTACCTGTTTAAGCTCGTGCTTCAGCTCTTGCCTTACGCGCTCAACCAAGGATCTCTCGCCCTCGGTTAGCATTCCGAAGCCCATACCATCGGACACGTCATTTCCCTCAAACATGGTGTTGCTCTCACTGTCGACCGGATTGTCTTCATCGTCAGACATTGTTGCCCCGGTGCCTTCACCAGGAGATGCCCCTACAGGAAGAATCGATATTAGCGCAACTAAAAATTGGCAAAATCTCCAACTTATCTTGGGTCACATTTATAAGTCAGCCTATCCAGACTTAAACTTGCTCCAGATTTATATCATTTTGTTTGAAAATCACACCCTCGCAGGCTCGCAGCGACGTCAGTTTTCAGTGTGTGAATGGATATCGCCACGGTTCTCTCATAGGTCCGGACTCTCTGATGTCCATAGGCAGAATGCTGGCAAACGTTGGCTACATACTTATTATAGTAAAGTAAAAGAAACAGTAGTACTTTATATAGGTGAGCTCCCATTAAATTAAAGTACAATACAAATCCACTAGAACTTTGTGTAGCGCTCTCAGTGTCGTTTCGTAACCATGAAGTGTTCTTTGATATGATAACCTTCGCGCTAGAGAAGGGGCTTCTTTTCCTAAATGGACGATTTATTGCTTCTTCCAATTTTCGCAATGTAAAGTCAACATTGCTACTCCTTGTACTTGCTGTTGTTGTCTGATATTTCAACAAGCAACATGAAGTGCCTCAAAGGGTACCCCTGGCCTTATGTGATAGTTCCCTATTGTATGTTCCATAAATGTTCTATATGGAAGTTAATTGCACTAGACATGATAAGAGAAACTTTATCAGGACAACTTAGTTAAGATTATGATCACATGGTACTGTCAGTTCAGTTGAATGGTTGGTGCAACACAAGGTTCATGGACAACCGCCACATATACCGAACTTAAATTCAAAAGGTTTAGCTTTAAATGCAGGTTCAATAACTCCAGTCTGTAACTCTTGTATCAAATAATAGATAAGGAACTGATACTGCTATAAAGGTGGAAGTAATTTATAATTTGTGTATATCCTAGGACTTACAAGGGTGCAAATTGTGACCTGTATTTTCTATCAGGGAATGCAACAATAGAGGAAAAAGGGTCATAAGTAAAGTTTGTAATTCCGTTAGATTATGGGTGCCAATTTGGGCCTATTTTCTGTGTGGAAGCTAATTGCACTGTAGACATAATAAGAGAAACTTTGTCAGGATAATTCAGTTAGATTATGGTTGCAAGGTACATCAGTTCAGCTGCATGCATAGTGCAACACAAGGTTCATGGACAACTGCCACATATATTGAACTAAAATCTTAAAAGGTATCACTTTAGAGCAATGTTGAATAGCTAGAGTTTGTAGTTCTTGTATCTAATAAGACACAAGAGGGAACCGATAGTACTATAAAGGTGGACCCAGTTTTTTAATTTGTGTATCTACTAGCTAGTAGGACTTACAAGAGTGTGAATTATGACCTATCTTTTCTATCAGGGACACAACTAGGGTGGAAAGGCTGAAGATCCCATAAGATGGTGCCCTCATTCTAGCATGATACTTACTGTGACCATTGGTAAGAGTTAAACACTGAATTAACAAGCATGTGTGCTACAGATTGTAAAATCAACTTCCAAGACATCTTAAGAAGCACCTATCTTCCAGGTGAACCATATTGACTTTTTTTTTTGAAAAAAGATTCTGACTAGAAAAGTTCTGTGGTACCTGTAAGACTTTGTAAAGTTTGCTCGAGCTCCCAGCAAGCCATCACCGCTTCCATCGCATGAACGCGCACATGCTGCTGGAGTTGTTCCTTGAAGGAACAAAGGAGCAGAACATAGTGTGTCTGCAAGAAAAGCAAAACGTTTAGGACACAGAAAAGGCAGGGGATCAATATGATGGTATGACCTAAGGAGGAATTTCGTTTCCAAGCCAAAAAAAAAAAAAAAACTAGCTACTGATAAACAAAGGGACGCTCGTTTTGACCATATAGTTGGTAAATACTAAAGAGGAAGCTGCTCATAACCATAAGAATCAGAAATTAGATGTTATTTGCAAGTAGGAAGGATAATCAAGTGATGAATTAGTATCTTCAATTCAGGCGCATATTTAACGACTACTAGTAAATAGTAATCCGATAATCTCATGTGTAACTAATATATAACCACCCGTGTTCTAAATCACAATTCCAATCCTCAAAAGTATCTGGGCAGGAACCGCGGCGCGTCCACCCCCGAATCATCGCACCACAGTGTTCCCAAATCCTAGTACGGCAATCACGGCACGAGCAAACCAGCTGAGACGCTCGGGGAGAATTCATTTGGACCACAGAAGCAGAGAACCTATATATATACAGGGCGTAAATTTAACACGGCGAAGCTTCGGTCACCATGAAGAGGTCGAGCTCCTCGCCGCCGGAGGGCGCGCCGGCGGGGTGGGGCAAGGGCGGCGGCGCCCGCGCGGCGATCTGCGCGTCGATGCGGGGCAGCTGGTCGACGGGGGTGGCGACGCGGAGGCACGCGACGTGGGCCTCCAGCAGCCGCTCGTACAGCGGGTGCGCCTCGATGGCCGCCTTCTCCCTCTCGCAGCCCCCGCCCCCGCCCACGCCCACGCCGCCGAGAGGCGCGAAGCTAGGGTTCCCCGCCTGTGCCTGGTCCATCCCCAGCGCGGCCGCGGCGTGGTCCTGGTGGTACTGGTACGCCATGCAGGGGCAGGGTGCGCCGCCGGCGTGCGTGGTTGGGCTGGTGCTACACGCCTCGGAGACGGAGCGGTGCTCTGACGTCGAGAGGGAGGGAGGCGAGAGTTAAGAGGAGGAGGAAGGTCCGGAGTAGAGAGGGGATGGGTGCGGCTAGCAGTGGGAAAGAGGGGACCGCGCGGGGTAGAGGAAGGACAGCCATATGTCTTCGGCGCTCGCACGTGACGCATACTGCTTGCGAGAGCGAGTGAATTTCACAATTCAAATTTGATAGAGATTTTTTTTTTTGCGAAGATATATTATATTGATATGGGGAATGTATTTAATCTTTGGA
>QRDG01000432.1:108672-207878 GCA_012064385.1 Puccinellia tenuiflora | reverse complement strand
ACCGCGGAACCTTCCCGTCGTCGGACCGCGAAGCAACTGAAGGATCATTGGAACGTCTACAACCGTGAGGTGTCCTTGTTCAATGCATTCTACATCCAAGAAGAAGGGTTACGTCAGAGTGGAGCAGACGATTCAATGGTCATGAAGGCGGCAATGGCGAGGTACGAGAATGACGACAGAGTGACTCAGCCTTTCAGACGCCACCACTGGTGGGAAGCTGTTCGCAATGAAGCGAAGTGGAAAGGACAACATGGTCCTGGTAGTGGATCCGATTCCACTTCCAAGAGAAGCCGGCTGGGAGTTTCTGGTGAGTACAGCTCTGGCGACGCTGATGAGGAGGACCGTCCAATAGGCCGCGATAGGGCCAAGGCAACGGCACGGAGGGAGAAGGGAAAGAGGAAGGGGAAGGAATCCTCATCAAGCAGTGAGGCAGCAAGTAAAGCCTTCACAATGAAGAACATGTGGGGTGGTTTAGTGAAGGCTAAGCTACTCAAGCAATGGAACAAAATGAAGGACCGATCAACCGCCGACATGAACGAAGCAGAAAAACGCAAACATGCGAAGGCCATGAATTTGGTGGAAAAAGAGCTTGGGCTGCAAGATGATGAGGATGAGGAGGATGAGGAGGATTAGAATGTATTTTTTATTTATTATGTAATTTTTTTTATATGCAATTTTATTATTATTATGTAATCAGTAACATTTTTAGTTCAATAAAATTATTTTCTTGCATTATTTTGAATGTCTAAACAAAAGCGAGTGAAATAACTTAATCTGAAAAGAAATGCTGATGTGGAGGAGAGAGAAGTGAGAGCTGGCACTATAGCCCGTGCACTGGCACCGTGGGGTGAGAGTGTGGTGAGAGTGGGGTGAGAGTGGGAAAAAAAGCTGATGTGCCAGCGCTATCACGGGCTATAGCCCGTGGTGCACTGGCACCAGCCTAAGAACGCGTGGAGTAGCGCCCGCTGGCCATGATGTTCCTTTTCGAAGAACACGCACGAGGGTTGCGTGGCCCATGGTGTTCCCGGAGAGCGGGTACTACACTAGGTTCAGTGGTCACGTGGCAGTGCCCATTTGCAGAGCGAAGAAGCTGGAGCCAGGCCATGGCCATCGCACGAGGAGGAATCGCCCGGCCGGAGCGTGGGGCGAGCTAGGCGATTGAGCTCCCCGCCCTGCCCCTCGCCCGCCTTGGAGCTCGTCCCCCAACCCGTGTTTCCCTCACACGTACGCAAATAAAATGGTTACGCAAAACTCTATAGCTTTGTTATCGTGACACGCAGGACGATATTCATTTGGGAAGTTCAGTCGGTGGGCGCGCTCCACGGCCACTATTTCTCGCATAGGGCTTGTTTGGTACTTTGGTTAGAGAGAGCCGTTTCATGGGGAAGGGCACGTCCCGCGCTTTAGGTGCGAAAAAACTGGACCACACTTCCCGTGGGCGTAAGAGTGAGAAGGAAACTGTCAAAACACCTCCGATCAGTTATTAGTGTAAAAAAAACTGTTTACATACGATACGGAAGTACAACTCACGACATTTTTTTTGGGATAGGAGGGAGTATTAGAAAATTGATCCCATGTTTATATGTTTTAACATTGCAAATGCCAAAAACTATGTCTAGAGGGGTCGGACCATGGATCATATCGTTCATTGCGTCCTAGTTTCGGGCTGGCGACATCAATAAATGCACAATTCAAACTACCGGCAACATTATGAAATGCACAATTCAAACTACCGGCGACATCAATAAATGCACAATTCAAACTACGCCGCGGCCCGATCTGCTTCTTCTTGCGGGCGGATCACCGGCGGCTCCACTTCTTCCGCCTTCATCACCGGTGGCTTTATCGGCATGGCCCGTGTACCCTTTTCCTTGGCGGCTTTGCTATGGGTGGGCCTTCTCAGACCCACTCTCGCCGGCTTCGGAGCCATCGTTGCCGGCTATTGGATGCAATGAACGCGCTGGCGGAGGGACGAGGAAGGAGTAAGGGTGGGTGGCGGCGGCGGGGGCGAGGTAGAAGGGGAGAGGTTTGTGAGAATGGAGGGAAGAAGTCCAAGATTTGGCGGCCGGCGCGACAATGTAGGGGGAAATTTCCCGCCATTCGTTTCGTGTGGCTGACGGGCGGGCCAGATCTGTCGGAGGCTCGGGCCAGACAGTGTCCGGCACCGCGAAGGCAACCCCCAACTTTGGAGGCCCTGTTGGCGGTGCCGGACAGGTTTCGGGCCGGACAAGGCCTTTGCGACCCCCCGGTGTGGCCAGTTTTTTTTGTCCGGGGCCGTAATGGAGCTTTAGGGGCCCTATTGCGACCCCCCGGTGGAGATGCTCTAAGAACGGAGAGGGCCGTGGCGGCGGCGCGTGCCGGCTGCAGGCGGCGACGTCCAGCTGTGGTTCTGCTTGTTGGTCAAAGGATCTGCTCTGGTGATCTACCACTCTTCAAGCTTAACTTTGGGGTCATAACCATGTTACTCAAAAAGGAGAATGTGAGTAGAATTGAGCAGTATAGACCCATATGTTTATTGAATATTAGTTTTATTTTTTCTACTAAGGTGGGGACAAATAGAGTTATGGTTTGGCCGAAACTATGATTAGGTCAATTCAGTCGGCCTTTATTTCGGGAAGAAACATTCTAGAAGCGGTTGTCATTCTTCATGAAACAATTCATGAGTTGCATAGAAAAAATTTGGATGGTGTGCTTTTCAAAATTGATTTTGAGACAGCATACGATAAAGTTAAACGGTCATTTTTGCAACAATCCTTACGCATGAAGGGCTTCCCACCTTTGTGGTGTTAGTGGGCGGCAAGGTTTGTGCAAGGTGGTAGCGTGGGGATTCGGGTAAATGATGATATTGTTCATTATTTCCAAACTTTAGAAGGGTTAAGACAGGGTCCTGCTATCGCCTATGCTTTTTTAACATTTTCGCCATCCTAATTGCTAGAGCAAAGGAGGACGGGCAGGTAGGCGGACTGATTCCTCATCTTGTTGAAGATGGAGTATCGGTTTTACAATATGCGGATGATACAATTTTATTCATGGAGCATGACTTAGAGAAAGCCGTGAACATGAAATTAATTCTTTACCTTTTAAGTATCTAGGTATTCCGATTCATTATAGAAAGTTGTTAAATAAAGAATGGAAACCAGTTGAGGACCGCTTTGAACGAAAGTTGGGTTGCTAGATTGGAAAGATGCTATCCTACGGGGATCACTTAGTTCTAATTAATTCTGTTTTAACAAGCCTACCTATGTTTTTTAACCTTTTTCATATACCCAAAGGTGTATGGAAAATGTTAGATGTTTATCGCTCTCGTTTCTTTTGGCAAAGTGATAATTTGAAAAAGAAATATAGATTGTCCAAATGGAATATTATATGTCGTCCCAAAGATCAAGGGGGTCTAGGGATCGAGGTACTTGAGGTGAAAAATAAATGCTTACTCGATAAATGGTTGTTTAAGCTTTTAACTGAAGAAGGTGTGTGGTAGGAGTTGTTACATAACAAATATCTTCATAACAAAACATTGTCTCAAGTACAAGCCAAACCCACTAGCTCTCCTTTCTGGAAAAGAATAGTGGGGGTCAAGAATGAGTTTTTTAGTAGGGGTTCTTTCATTATTGGTGATGGAAATGATACCCATTTTTGGGAAGACTCTTGGCTGGGTACGTCCAATATCCAATTCTCTATAACATTGTGCAACATAAGAATGTTACAGTTGCACATGTTTTGTCAAATGCTCCGTTAAATATTAGTTTTACACAAGCTCTGACAGGAGATAAGCGATCAACATGGCTGAGCTTGGTTGAGAGACTTATGGGGGTTGTCCGGGAGGATGTGCCGGATAAATTCTCATGGAACTTAACTTAGACCGGACTATTTACGGTTAAATCTATGTATGAGGATTTAATGAATGGTCATACGCCTTTCCTACGGAAATACCTGTGGAAGCCAAAGGTACCAATGAAAATAAAGATTTTTATGTGGTTCCTTGATGCATGCAAAATGCATAAATGAACTTTGCATTATAATTCTCATATTTCAATCATCTTTGCATCATATGAGGGTTATATCATTGTTTTATAATGATTTTGGGGATAATTCACAGTTTCCCCATTTATTTGGAATTAACCCTGCACTGGCAGAAAACCCTATTTCTATATTTTGATGTTTCAGGGACCCAAACAACGTCCAAATGAGCTGAAAATTTACGGGGATCATTATTTGGAAGGAGGAAGACCTAGGAGCGAAAGAAGCAAGCGAACGGAGGCCGGAGGGCCAAAAGGGGGTGCCCCACGCGGCCTGGTACTGTAGCCGCGTGGGCCCACCTATTTTAGCCCTCGTGGCCCTGTTTGCATCGATCCTTCGTCCAGAAGCTTCCTCGTGACCTAAAAATGACTATAAAAATAGTCCCCCGATGTTTTCCAGAGGGAGGCGGCGGAGAAACACAAAACCAGAAACAGAGAGACAGAAGGCTGCCACCGGAGAAGATCGGAGGGGGGAAACACCACCGGAACCACCTCCGGAGGTCTTCTCCATCCCCCCTCCGGAGTCTCCATCAACACCACCGCCAAGACCATCACCATCTCCATCACCATCTTCGTGATCCACTTCATCCCCCTCATAGTTTGAGATTGGTTGATCCCTAGCTATTGTCTAAGTGCCATTCTACATGTTTGTGAATTGCTACTTGTCATTGTTTTGTGGGGAGATCATAGTTTCAGATTGTGTTGTATCACTTGTACCACTGAATCATATCATGTCTTAGCGTTGTGAGTAGTTCTCTCATGTTCCTGGGGGCATAGAATGAATTGGCAATGATTTTTATATGACATGTGTTGGTATTTTGTCTAGTTTTTATCTTTGATGTAATTCTATGATGGTGTTGTGCGAACGTCGACTGCATATCACTTCACCTATATGGGCTCATAGGAGAACACTATGATGTAATGAATTGAGCAGGTCTTAGGGGGACATGTAAACCTGAGACCAAGTTATGAAGTTACTTTATGGGGTATTAGTATCGGGGACCTTAAAGATTAATGCTATGGTGGGACTTTATGTTTTAATAACTCTTGTGTAGTCATTTACTTGGCACCTTGATCCATCATAAGAGGTGTAGTTTATTTATTAGCTATTCCTAATTATGGCTCCGTCCAAAGAAGATTAAAACTTGACAAAACGTTTACCTTGTTGTTCTAGAAATATTTATGCCATGAAGTCTAATTAGCCCTTGGGAACTCTCTCCACCTATAAGAAACACACACTTGAGCTTGTCCTCTTGCTGCATAGAGGATTGGGCTTTCTCTCTTTGAGAGCTTTCACTTGTCATATTGCATTTTCAGCATTTTACTTTATTGCAAACTCTACACCAAAAACCCAAAAACACTTGCATCATTTAATCATTTTAGTTTGTCTAGTGCATAGATAATAAGGGAAGTGACACTCTTATTTGAGAGGATAAATACTTATACCTTATACTCCTCGTGGGATCGATACTATACTTACACATCGAAGACTTCAACGATCCCCTATACTTGTGGGTATCATTCCTATACAAAAAAAGTTATTCTAACAAAAGATAACCTAGCGAAAAGGAGATGGACAGGTTGCACTAAGTGTGTTTTCTGTGATTTGCCGGAGTCTATTGACCATCTTTTTATTTCTTGCAAGTTGGCTCGCCTTGTTTAGAGAGTTGTTCATTTTACCTTTAATATTTCGGCGCCAGCCAATGTAACCCATCTGTTTGGAAATTGGCTTAATGGAGTATCGAAAAGACCAAAGCACATATTCGGATTGGAGTTTGTGCTATTCTTTGGGCAATTTGAAATTATCGTAATGATGTAGTCTTTAACAAAACTATCAATGCCCAATTCTCTTCAGATTATGCACAAGGCAGCTTGTTGGATCAATCTGTGGTCCTTCCTTCTTCCGGTGGACCAGCGAGAGTCTATGGATATCAGATGCACTCGGCTGATGGCGGTCGTTCGGGCTATCTTCAACTAGGGTGTCTGACAGCTTTCTAATAGAATAAAAGAAGCATAGACACATTTTATTTTTATTATTCCGCTGGCTCATCCATGTTGCGACGCTTTGTGATCCATGGTGTTAACTTGATTCGTAAAACTTTGCAATAAAAACGGCTGTGTGCATTGTTTCGATGCAAAGGCTGGGTCTAAGAGCATCTCCACGGGGAGTGCCTAAATTGTGTCCGGTGCACCTCCTTTGGAGGCCCAATTGGGGGGTGCCGGGCACTTGTCCGGCGTTTTTCCCCCTCCCACACCGGCAGCCCCTAAACGGTCGGACCCCAAGCAAAAAAATTAATATTGCTATAAATTCATTCGATTCAAATGGAACATTCTATACAATTTGATTCATTTTCGATACAAATTTGATACAACTTTATTAATTTTAGAACTATATCTAATTCGACCGCTGGACTCCGAGACTTTCCTCACATATGTCGACCACGGAGGAGTCCTGGCAAAATGTATCTCTGCTCGGGGCCATCCTCGTCGGCACTACTCGAGTTACTTCTTACACACCTGGTTAAGAGGCCGTTTCGAGCTACGTCGATATCAATGATCGACGTAGCCTGTGGAGAAACCACTGTGAAAGGACACGGATGTCGCCTACAGGGGGGTGAATAGGTGATTTAAAATTATTACGGTTAAGGCTTGAATAAATGCGGAATAAAACTAACGTTTAATTTATCAAGCCAAATCCTAAACTAGCTAGGTTCACCTATGTGCACAAACACTTATGCTAAGCAATATAATCAACTAGGTGATAGCAAGATATATGACTTTAAGCTCGATGTCTATCACAAAGTAAATAGCATAAGTAAGAAGCTCGGGTATAGAAATACCGAGGCACTTGGAGACGATGATTTATCCCGAAGTTCACTTCCCAATGGAAGATAGTCTCCGTTGGAGCGGCGCGGTGTTCACCAATGTGAAACACCGAGTAGCCTTGATATGGCACACCGTATATCCGTTGTGTCTTACCACCAATGTGGCGAGGCACTTGTCACTATGTTGCCGTTGAGGTTGACAACTAGAACCTTTACAAGGGTAAAGCTCACTCCACAAGTTGGAGGGTCTTCACCAAATGCACCGAGCCACCAAGACTCGATGCTCAAGGCCGAGGCACACAGCACAACTCAATTGGTGGCTCCCGGCAATGTCTTCGTAGCTACCAAAGCTCCGAAGCGAACATGGTTGCGCCTCCCTCCACAACCTAATTGGAGGCTCCCAACAAATCCCGTGAGCCACCAAGACTCCGAGAAATCAACAACCGTCTAGGGTACCAACGTGCCCTAGAGGAACAAGCTCTAGGGCACCCAAGCACCCAAGAGTAACAAGCTTCTCAACTTCACTTTCCACGAATCACCGTGGAGAACTCAAACCGATGCAACGAATGCAATGGCAAGAACACACTAAGTGGTCAAGTTCTTCCAACCCGAATCCAACCAAAGCAATTAATGCTTGGGAGGGATTTGAGAGGAAGAACAAAGGAGAAACACTAAGAAACTCCAAAGATCTAGATCCAAAGGGTTCCCCTCACTTAGAGGAGAAATCGATCGGTGGAAACGTGGATCTAGACCTCCTCTCTCTTTTCCCTCAAAAACTAGCAAGAACTATTGGAGGGATTGAGAGATAGAATAGCTCAAAGGGATGGCAACAATGGAGGAAAATGAGCTCAAGAGTTGGACAAAAAGTTCTAGTTCATTTGGGGAAGAAACCCCTTAAATAGCTGCCCAAAATTCTGTCCGTTGGGGGCAAAACTGCGCGAGGCCGGCCATGCCGGCCACATGGCCGGGGCAGCCCAAAAGCAGCAAAAGCAAAGGAAACAGGGCAGGCCACAAGCAGCCAGCCGGGTGGGCCGGCCATGGCCGGGATGGGCCGGCCATGATGGCCGGCCAGCGGCCCGAGAGGCCCCGGCCACGAGGCCGGCCAGACCGGGCAGCTCCTTCCCTTTTTTCGTTCTTTCTTTTCTTTTCTTTTTCTGCCTAGAAAACGTCCGATACCGGAAATGCAATAACTTTTGTATCCGGACTCCGTTTTCGATAATCTTGGACTCGTTGGAATCACCACAACAAGCACTACAAGATTATGCAGAAAAACATCATAGTCCAACAATATATTATAATAACAAATGAGGAAAGGTTAAACCTCTTTCTTGCAAACCGGAACCGTCATATCTTTTGCAAATGAAGTTCAGAAGAGGTGAAACCAATTTTGTTGGAAAGAGGATGATAGTAGCCATCCTTGGAAATATTTGAGAACAATTAAGAGATAAATTATCAACACATGTATGTGTGGATAATTTCTCAAGGACAAACCGACAATATTTCTAATATCGAAAACGCAATGGAAGACGCATATGAAAACCGTTTTCGATGAGCTTGGCCTTGTCATGACAAGCACGACAAGCACCAAGACTACACCATGATAAGAGACAAATAAGAACCAATAAAGATGATGCCAATGATGCAAAGGTTTGAGCTCTCTACGACCGATATGCTAAGACTCACTTGAGAGCCCCTCTTGATAGTACGGTTACCTATCCTAAAACCCGGTCTCCCAACTACACCGCGAGACCGGTAAAATAGAAACCTATCAAGATCATACCTTTTCCTTGCGCATTCCACTTGAGCTAGATGATGACGATCTTGATCTACTCTCAAGTGGATCACCTTTCTTGATTACGCTCCGCTCGGTGAAGCCTCGCATATTACTCCCCCATACAACAATATGGGAGAGACACTCTTTCGCATATCTTCACTTGCCCTTATCTTGTATGTTGATCAACTTGCACTTAGCCTTGATCAACATATAATCTTCTTCTTTTAGCTTCGACTCCAACATATGGAGTTCAAGCATTCCATATGGACCAACACCTTATATTGTATGTTGATCAACTTGCAATTAGCCTTGATCAACATATAATCTTCTTCTTTTAGCCTCGACTCCAACATATGGAGTTCAAGCATTCCATACGGAGCAACACTACAAATATAACTCAAAGCACACATTAGTCCATAGAGATTGTCATTAATTACCAAAACAACATATGGGGGCAACCATGCTCTTTCAATCTCCCCCATTTTGTTAATTGATGACAATCCCTTTTAAGAGGGTTTATGTAATGAATTAAACAACCTTGCAAGATGAACACGCAAGGATGCATGAGCATGAGAGGCAAATGCTTAAGAACCAAACTAAAGCATAAAGCCAAATTCCCTTAAACCCTCTAAACTTCTCCCCCATTGGCATCGATTGCCGAAATGGGAAGAAAAATTTAGAGAGCCAATATAATATGAGTTCCTCCATAAAGTGTGCATTTCTCAAGATATGAGTGAAATCAAATGCACATATTCATTGACGAATAATTAGAGGTAATCAAACTATATTAAGGATCCAAAGATTGCAAAAGGATGAAATCATTCTAAACATCTCCATAGAGGAAAAAAAGCAATCGAAAAGATCCAAAGCGAGAGTTCTAAATAAAAATGGAGAAGCTCCCCAATGTTCATGCACTATTGAGGAGTGCACAAATATGGTATCCTCGCTCCCCCAAAATCATCTAGAACACTCACCAAGTGCAAGGGTTAAAAATAATTTAAAGCAAAACCGAGCACTTGCACCAAAGATGTGGTTGAGCCATAAGGAGATACAAATTAAAAGAAATTATCAATAAAGGCCCAACCAAGAGTGTGTGTGTGTGACAAGACAATTAATTTGGTAAGACACATAGTCTTAATCAAATGGAGATAGGTTATATATCAAGTATTGACACACACAACTTACAAAGAAGATTAAAAAAAAATGTTCACAAGCTCAAAGATACCAATTGGAAATTTCAACCAATTGAAAAAGCAAAGAGCAAATGAGAACATTTAGGCAACAAAATCAACATACTCACGTGATGAGCATGAAGAGAAGAATCTTCAATAGAATGTGAGTGCGCAAAGGTGCGAATAGAAATAAGACAAGCACTCACGAGACAAACTTGGAGCCACCAAAGAATTATAGATAAAAGACAAGGTGGCTTGAAAGAAAGTAGGATACCAAATAAAAGTTGACCTCTCTCATATGTATAGGTTTCTAAGTAGACAATGATATTCATCGACAAAGAAACTTGCACATATAAAATGGTCGAAGAAAGGAGACTATGGTAACCAAAAGGAAGTCATGAATATACAAAAAGAGATTATTGCATAAAAGCATAGCACATAGCTCAAACTTATCTCATTGTATATAAATGAACTTCAAACACATCAAATGCATCACACATATCACTAAGGGAACAAGAGATAGTGGAAATGCTTTGAGATAGGCGACAAGTATCACAAAGAAATAATACCAATTGAAGGAAGGTTTTTGCAATTTCATCACAAATATCACAACGATATACCAAGTGAAGGAAATAATCCAAAACCACAACAATTGTATATTAAAGTTTTCATGCGAAGAGGCAACCTACACAAGGTTCAATACAAGAAAGATATGCATGAGATATATACTTGTTACCGAAATAGCATTGGTGATGATGAAGATGGGAATTTTTGTTTATCATCAAAGCTTGACTCCAATAATCGCATGGTGAGAACACCTTCCTTATGAATGAGGCAAGCATCCAATGCATCTCCATTGTACCTAAAACAAAATTCAAGTACAACATGGTTCCCAAACTCATTGGGTCCCATAGTAGTTAGATGAACTACAATACATAGGAAACATTCCACATAAATATGTGCATATAGATATGAAATTGAATTTCATGCACATCTTAGCCGATTTAGGATTTGGTGGAATATCCCCTATATATTGGATCAAGAAAGACTAGCATGCCATAAAATAAATATACTAGCAAATATGCATGCATGGACTTACAATAACCAAATGAGATACAATTTGGACAAAACACCAAGTAAACCAAGAAGAGAGCACACCAAAGTGTGACACAAAAAGGTTGTCCAAATTATATCAAAATCCAAATCAACACATGATTGAGGAAAAATCAAATCAACATATGATTGATTCCAAAACACATGAAGTGTGATATCAATAGGAATCAAATCAAACAACACATGAGAGATAAGACACCATTTGAAAACTAAGATACCAATTAGGAGACAAGATACCAAAAAGAAGTTAATACTTGACCGGAATCAAGTAAAGTAAAATAAAGTAATAAGGTATCAAGATTTCCACAATAAATATCAATTGAAACAAATATATATGGAGGAGATATTAAATTCCAATTAATACCAATTGAAAGTACCTAGGCAAGGCCAATGAGCATATGAGATAAAAGAAAGAGACATGCCCAAGGGATTTTCTCATTCAATAGGATATGCATAAAACAAGAAATGAGAAAGCAAGACTCCCTAGAGAGAGCAAGGTTACACCAAGTAAACCAAACACCCTCTACACTTTTCATGATGGCACAAAGCATCAAGAGAAAAAGATTTGTCTTCCATAAACACATATGATATAAATCAAATGCCAATTGAAAGGATCAAATATTGATAGATAGGATAGTGTTCTAAATAAAAGGAATGCTCCCCCAAGATTCATGCATTATTTTTGATATTTGAATTTGAATACAAAATGCATGCACAAGGGATCATTACTCTTTATATTTTATTTACAACACTAAACACTACCAATTTAAATTTAGGATCCATGCAAAAGACAAGGAAGCCAATGGGAGTCAAAATAAATATTTTTGGCAAGAGATGGGGCAAATAAAAGCCAATGCCAATGTAAGGATAATCAAAAATATCCTATCACAAGCATAAATATGGATTGTCCAAGGACAATGACCATTCGGAATTATTTTCCGGTGATAGAGGTATCCAAGAATATCCTCACAAGATAAAACATATGGCAAGAGATAGGAAATAAAACACCATATTTTAATAAAGTTTGTTGGTAGTTCCAACTATTCAAACCAACCGGCAAGGCCATGGTTAGAATAATATGGAACAAATGGTTTCTCAACTAATGTATGGAAATGCATATTAGAGAAAAACCACACCAAGCAAACTCACACAAACAAGAGCCAAAAGATAGCTAAAAAGAAAATTGGAACTTGTTCGAGCTAATATGCCACATAGGAATAGGATTAATTTACAATATCAAATCTAAGTGGCAAACCTCAAATGTTCACATTTTGTAGGATTGTAATATGCACATAGATTATTACTCCCCCATAATGTGATACTTCATTTCTTCTTAACAAGAGGCAAATAAAATCAAATAGAGATAATTAATAGA
Organism: Puccinellia tenuiflora; assembly: GCA_012064385.1. Lineage (NCBI taxonomy): Eukaryota > Viridiplantae > Streptophyta > Magnoliopsida > Poales > Poaceae > Puccinellia > Puccinellia tenuiflora. Next base: position 195,603 of record QRDG01000432.1, on the reverse strand, counting down.
CATTATAGAATTTGAATTTCTCATGAGCATGACACATCACATAGTTACTAGATAATCTTGATATATCAATACTAGGTGGTGTTACTCATATACACACATTTTTAGGTTCGTGAAGTGCTCAAAGCATATCACTCCCCCAAAATGGGATAGTCCATTAATTTCTCAAAAGAGCCCATTGAAATCAACACAAGATCCAATAAGGACTCAACACAAAGTTTACACATATATGGAGAGCACATTAACATACACAAACTTGATTGCTCAAGGTAAGTAATAAGCACAACATATACAAACACATGCTAGGAACAAAACTAACACATGCAAGGGAGCAAGCAACTTTCAATGTATATATAATTTAAATATAAGTTACCGCAAGAAGGAGCATTGGATATGAGGTATGACAATATAATCCAAATGACTTGGCTTGTGAAAATAATAATCAAGAAAATCCCTTAATTCTTCAAGGATAGCCAAGTCTCCAATGTCCTCCTTCACAACCTATTGATCAAGTTTGATCTTGTTGGTCCCCAACCAAGTTGGGTCCTAAGAGGTTAGTCACAATAGGCTTGGCAACCCAAATGGTTCTTTTCTTGACACCACTTTGAGTTCCCACATATTTGGCAAACACATTGCCAACTCTATCCTTCCTAAGAGAATAAACATTATCAATTATTATGGGGTTGGATAGAGTACCGTTTGTGCATGAAGAAGCCAAGTGGCCCTTCTCACGGCATAAGTAGCAATATCGAATCTTTTCTTTCTTCTTAACTTGAGAAGCAATGATTTGAGTCTTCTTAGGAGGTAGCCTTTGTTCAACCCGAGGTTGAGCATGAGATTGAACAATAAGCCGCTTCCCTAGTTGCTTCTCACTAAGAGGCTTCTTCTTCATTGGGAAATCCCTAACATGATACCCTTCAATTTTGCACTTGAAGCAAACAATCTTGGCCGAGTGATTGACTTGTTCTTGGCCCTTCTTATTGCTACTCTTGGACTTGTTCTTGATATTGGAGTTGAATCCAAGTCCACTCTTGTCATTGGGGGATTTTTGCACACTCAACATGTTGTCAAATGTGGCCTTCCCTTTATGACGTTTCTCCACATCTTTCTTCAAAGAAATGGCTTGTGCCTTGTGCTCTTTAGTCTTCCCTACAAGGTTAGTAGCTACACAAGTACTAGTGGAAGTTGAAGCTTCATTGTTAGAGCAACTAGGCACGAAATGTAATTCAACATATGATTTGGCACTAGTGTGAGATGAAGAATTACAAGGACTAGCACATGGCGTTATAGCATTTTTAGTAGAAGTTGTGCCACTGTCCACATGGGGCTCACTAGATATTACCTTGGTAGCAATAGCCTCATGAGCTAACTTTAGCTTATCATGAGATACAAGAAGATCTTCATGAGAGCTCGAGAGCTTCTCATGGCTTTCTTCCAATATCTCATAATTGCTAGTTAGCAATTTAATTTGAGCCCTTAGCTCAACATTCTTCTTTTAAAATGGATGCTTCACAAGAAATAGAGTTAGTAGCACAAGCATCTACATTTATAGCAATGGGAGAACAAGTAGGAAGCTCTTTTAGTAATTGAGCTTGGAGTTGATCATGAGACTTAGTGAGATGTGCAAGAGAATCTTCCAATGACTTGACATCATTTTCAAGTTTCACATTAGCCTCAAGAAGTCTAACAATTTCAACAACAAACTCTTCATTTTTTATTTTAAAATCATTAGCCACCTTGAGAGCTCTATCATGGGTTTCATTTACTTTAGATGACTCTAGAGTAAATGTCTCCTTAAGAGATTTCTTGGTGGTTTGTTCTTCTTCAAGAGCTTCCTCAAGATCTGCAATCGTGTTTGCATAATCACGTTCGCGGCTAAGACATTCATCTTCACGTGCTTCCAAATTTTCAATAGTAATCCCTCGCTCAACAAGGGTGCTCATGATTTCATGGAGGTTCTCACAAGCATTTTTATTATTTGAAAGAGCATTAAGAATCATTAGGCCTTTCTTACTAAAGTAAGCATCATCTTCTTCATCATCATTATTATTGTCATGATCATCACTACTTGACGATTTAGAAGATATGCAAGGACTATCAACACAAGCATGCGAAACATTTATAGTTCTAGATGTGTTTAGGTCCAAAGATAAATCATTGCAATTAGATAGAGATGAAATATCATCTATAAGAAGCTCACTATCATCTTGCAAAGTTTTTCCCTACTCACCATTGCATTATTTTGTGGCTTGCCACATGTAGGTGAGGTAGAAGAAGTTGAGACCTCATTACGCCCAGAGATGGAGGGAGAACAATCATTCTCACTATCAATGGACACACCATAATTGTCTTGAAGCTTGGTCCATAGCTCATGAGCATTCCGATAAGGAGAAACCGACAAAGCAACTGCATTTCTCAAAGACATGAAAACCACTTTAGAAGCTTGAGCATCTAGATAAGAGTTTTCCTCATCCTCTAGAGGAGAAAAACCCATAACTAGAATTTTCTCTATATATGGATTAATGTCCCTAAAATAATTTAGCATGCGATTTCTCCAATCATTATAATTAGTGCCATCGAATATTAAAGAGGCATTGTGCACTAAACCACTAGACGACATCTTTACTCTCTAGGCCGTGAAGGCCTATAAAGAGAGAACCTGCACTGATACCAATTGAAAGGACACGGATGTCGCCTAGAGGGGGGGGTGAATAGGCGATTTAAAATTATTACGGTTAAGGCTTGAATAAATGCGGAATAAAACTAACGTTTAATTTATCAAGCCAAAACCTAAACTAGCTAGGTTCACCTATGTGCACCAACACTTATGCTAAGCAATATAATCAACTAGGTGATAGCAAGATATATGACTTTAAGCTCGATGTCTATCACAAAGTAAATAGCATAAGTAAGAAGCTCGGGTATAGAAATACCGAGGCACTTGGAGACGATGATTTATCCCGAAGTTCACTTCCCAATGGAAGCTAGTCTCCGTTGGAGCGGCGCGGTGTTCACCAATGTGAAACACCGAGTAGCCTTGATATGGCACACCGTATCTCCATTGTGTCTTACCACCAATGTGGTGAGGCACTTGTCACTATGTTGCCGTTGAGGTTGACAACTAGAACCTTTACAAGGGTAAAGCTCACTCCACAAGTTGGAGGGTCTTCACCAAATGCACCGAGCCACCAAGACTCGATGCTCAAGGCCGAGGCACACACCACAACTCAATTGGTGGCTCCCGGCAATGTCTTCGTAGCTACCAAATCTTCGAACCGAACAAGGTTGCGCCTCCCTCCACAACCTAATTGGAGGCTCCCAACAAATCCCGTGAGCCACCAAGACTCCGAGAAATCAACAATCGTCTAGGGTACCAACATTCCCTAGAGGAACAAGCTCTAGGGCACCTAAGCACCCAAGAGTAACAAGCTCTAGGGCACCCAAGCACCCAAGAGTAACAAGCTTCTCAACTTCACTTTCCACGAATCACCGTGGAGAACTCAAACCGATGCAACCAATGCAATGGCAAGAACACACTAAGTGGTCAAGTTCTTCCAACCCGAATCCAACCAAAGCAACTAATGCTTGGGAGAGATTTGAGAGGAAGAACAAAGGAGAAACACTAAGAAACTCCAAAGATCTAGATCCAAAGGGTTCCCCTCACTTAGAGGAGAAATCGATCGGTGGAAACGCGGATCTAGACCTCCTCTCTCTTTTCCCTCAAAAACTAGCAAGAACTATTGGAGGGATTGAGAGATAGAATAGCTCAAAGGGATGGCAACAATGGAGGAAAATGAGCTCAAGAGTTGGACAAAAAGTTCTAGTTCATTTGGGGAAGAAACCCCTTAAATAGCTGCCCAAAATTCTGTCCGTTGGGGGCAAAACTGCGCGAGGCCGGCCATGCCGGCCACATGGCCGGGGCAGCCCAAAAGCAGCAAAAGCAAAGGAAACAGGGCAGGCCACAAGCAGCCAGCCGGGTGGGCCGGCCATGGCCGGGATGGGCCGGCCATGATGGCCGGCCAGCGGCCCGAGAGGCCCCGGCCACGAGGCCGGCCAGACCGGGCAGCTCCTTCCCTTTTTTTTCGTTCTTTCTTTTCTTTTCTTTTTCTGCCTAGAAAACGTCCGATACCGGAAATGCAATAACTTTTGTATCCGGACTCCGTTTTCGATAATCTTGGACTCGTTGGAATCACCACAACAAGCACTACAAGATTATGCAGAAAAACATCATAGTCCAACAATATATTATAATAACAAATGAGGAAAGGTTAAACCTCTTTCTTGCAAACCGGAACCGTCATATCTTTTGCAAATGAAGTTCAGAAGAGGTGAAACCAATTTTGTTGGAAAGAGGATGATAGTATCCATCCTTGGAAATATTTGAGAACAATTAAGAGATAAATTATCAACACATGTATGTGTGGATAATTTCTCAAGGACAAATCGACAATATTTCTAATATCGAAAACGCAATGTAAGATGCATATGCAAACCGTTTTCGATGAGCTTGGCCTTGTCATGACAAGCACGACAAGCACCATGACTATACCATGATAAGAGACAAATAAGAACCAATAAAGATGATGCCAATGATGCAAACGTTTGAGCTCTCTACGACCGATACGCTAAAGCTCACTTGAGAGCCCCTCTTGATAGTACGGTTACCTATCCTAAAACCCGGTCTCCCAACTACACCGCGAGACCGGTAAAATAGAAACCTATCAAGATCATACCTTTTCCTTGCGCATTCCACTTGAGCTAGATGATGACGATCTTGATCTACTCTCAAGTGGATCACCTTTCTTGATTACGCTCCGCTCGGTGAAGCCTCGCATATTACTCCCCCATACACCAATATGGGAGAGACACTCTTTCGCATATCTTCACTTGCCCTTATCTTATATGTTGATCAACTTGCACTTAGCCTTGATCAACATATAATCTTCTTATTTTAGCTTCGACTCCAACATATGGAGTTCAAGCATTCCATATGGACCAACACCTTATATTGTATGTTGATCAACTTGCAATTAGCCTTGATCAACATATAATCTTCTTCTTTTAGCCTCGACTCCAACATATGGAGTTCAAGCATTCCATACGGAGCAACACTACAAATATAACTCAAAGCACACATTAGTCCATAGAGATTGTCATTAATTACCAAAACAACATATGGGGGCAACCATGCTCTTTCACACTGCTTGACCAGAATCCTGAAATATTATCCACCTGCTAAAACCGGGACGATTACGAACAGGGCGCGTCGTTGAAGTTCATCTGGCGGCGCGGGCGTCCGAGCCGCCACGCCGCCGCGTCCCAAGCGCGGGTGGCCTCGTGCGCGGTGCCGTAGGCTCCGAGCGCGATGCGCTCGTCGCCGGAGCAGATCTCCACGTAGAAAGTTCCGTTGGGGCGTGCGCGGACGCCGTGGTAGCCGGACATGCTTCGGCGGCGCGGAGGCATGGCGGCGGCAGAGCGCGTGGAGAGTGGGGGAGTGGGGAGCAAAAGTGTCGGGGCGGGCGCGGGAGGCAGCTTCGGCGGTTGCGCGGCGCGTGTCTATCCTGCGCGTTGGACTCGGGGCGGGATATATACCGCCGCGCGCACCGCTTTGACCAGTGCGCGGGACGCGTTTTCCCGCGCGCGGGATTTTACCGCGACCGCTGGAGCGCGCGAAATGTCCCCGCGCGCGGTAAACAACCGGTATTTCCCGCGCGCGGCTTATTTAGCGCGTCTGTTGGAAATGCTCTTCTGTCCTTTTCCCTCCTCTCTAACCTCCCGATTCTCTCTTGGCACGGGTAGCGCTGGGAATGGGGAGAAAACTGCACCGAATCCGCCTCGCACCATATGATTCTGACGTCATTATCCACCCCACTCCAATCTAGGCCTGGGCGTTCGGTTAAACCGAACCGATCGGTTCGGTTTCTCGGTTGGTTACAAAAATCGGTTTTGGAGAAATGATGACCGATCGGTTACGTGAAGAACTACTAACCGAGGATTCGGTGCCCGAAACTTCGGTTCGGTCATCGGGTTTCACCGAATTAACCTACTCTCGTGCGTCCGCGGAGGAAAGGCTACTGTACGGCGTCATGAAGTTGGCTTGCCGCAGCTCCAATTCGCCCAGCGGTTGCTTGTTGTCCAGTCTCCGGTCGCCCATCGGTCGTGAGCAGTCGAGCTCCAGCTTGATTGGAGCGTGGCCACAATAACTTGCAGTTGCGAGGCAAGACCAGGTGACAAGGCGACTTGGATGAGACGGTCCGCCGGCGTTCTGCCGAAGTGGAGAGAAGGCGAGGCGGCGCATGGTGTGGCGGCAGGTGTACGAGTGGAGGATTTGGGGGTAGCCGGTGAGATCGGATCGTGAAGGTAGATGGGTATGTCCGTATGTGGGGTATCGCTACCTGAAGGGCTCCCTTCGCAAAGGTAACACGCGACCGCACAGCACGCCACGTGCCTGCCGCTGAACGTGCGACGCGGAAGCAAAATCGGTCACGGCATGAAACGAAACCCCCCGCGTCTCCTTTGTGTACGTGCGCCGCGTACGTCCATCGCGCATCCAACCATCTTTTGGCGAGACCCCAGCCACTCAGCGTGCACGTACGTCCGCGTCCAGTGTATGCGCGTCTGGACCAAACTCCCCCGCACGGCGTACATCCGCACGAACCCGCTGTCTAGTCGAAGCCCAACTCCTCTATACATCCGCGCGTATATCGGCGTCCATCCGCGTGAACACGTACATCCACACGGCGTAGTAGCAGCAGTAGGGTGTTTCTGTACATTCAAATGCTTCCTGGAGATACGGCTTGCATGTACACCCGAACTCACTGGCCTGCTTTCTCGTACGCCCTTGAAAATAGAAATAGAAGAAAAGAAAAGCCAAGATGTACAATCAATAAATATATACCGTACAGGAAGTACAAAACACACGAAGGACGGTGTACAAACTACATAATGAGGATATATTAATGGAACATAATGATTTTACATGTTTAAGTTGGAAGGAAATATTAAGTCTAATCGATGATTATTACAAAGTGAATTCTTTCCCAGCTGAAAATAATATCTTGATAGCTGTGAATTTTATACTATCTAAATTATTATATTGTTATCTCATTTGGTTGCATTTAACAAAGAGGTGCCAGCGGGAGGAGAGGGAGGACGGCGACCACAAAGCGACCGTGGGATGGAAATCATATAAGTTGGAACTGTCGAGATGGTGCACTGAATCAGCCAAAGAAGCTAGACGTTTATTAGTGCGTTCCTTGCATGCTGGCCGAGAAGTCAAAGACGCGGAACCCAGCTCTGTTATGCACTAGATTCGAACTGCGCGGCTTGCCGCGCTGCACCTGTTGATTCTTTTAATTTTTTGCCCGTAGTTGTCACATTATATACAGATTACTAAGCAGATGGTTAATATCCAACAATATAAGCCAAACAGGATGGTAATATCGTAGTCATGCTTATATGATGTTACTCACTGCAATAACATCCGGATCGGGCATAGAAAAAGTTACACCATAATTTACATAAAGATGCGCATTGGTATGTAGGTACAAAAATATATCAGTAAGGTTGCATGAAATTGAAAATTGCCACAACACACAATCAGACCTTACGAAACAGGAAACCCCGTAAGATACTACATAATTCAGATAGAACGACATTTGACTTCGACATAATAAGCTGGAAACCCCGCTTCCTCTTGTCTATTTGAGGAGGGCAGGCTTTTCTATATGGGAGGTGCGTGTGGAAGAAATGAAGACGATTCTACAAAGAAGCACAACAATTTATTCAGACCATCAAAATGCACAAAAAAGTTGTACAAAGTGATAGCAGAAGATTGGTATACATTTTAGTTTTCTATATGCCATGTCTCCATAGAAAAGAAGCCTCCACATTATAGAGGCAAAAAATCAAGTCATTACTACTTAAGGTAGAGCTTTTATTTTTTAATTTAGCCCATCAAAACTATATCTGATAGAACTGATGGTTACAAATGAAAAGTTCGTAGCCCTAAAAGTACTTGTACTACCTAATACTAACTGAAATATAAATTTGAACTAAAATAATATGTAGGTTTTGGATTCATCTCCAAAAAATGCCGCACACTTTCTCTTATGCATTGTAACTTGAAAGGAACAAATGAATACAATTAACCTGGAAGAAAAGGAGGGTTTGACCTCATGGTGTACCTGTCTCATCTAGTTGATCTTTAACTTGGAACTTACAGAAGTTACTGAAAAGAATGGGCAATACCAGATGGCAAAGACAAAAGAATGAGATCATTTTCAGTGACAAAGGCTAGTTCCAACAATAGTGTGGAAACAAAAACAAAATTAAGAAAACTTGCAGCATAATAGAATGTGAACATTTCTGTTCAGAGACCTAAATTCAAAATATGTAATAAGAAAACATAATATTTGTTTTAGTGAATGTGGCCTGAGAATTTTACAATACTCAATGACGAAAAATGTAATTCACACATAGATAGTGATATTATGAACCAAATCCAGAAGAGCTCATGTTAATTGCTAATCTATACCTCTCACAGTTGCACTGAATACGCTAGCATTAGGACTTGGTCTGAAATGCTATAGACTAATTTTAAGGATACTGCATGACAAGTATGTAAAAACACAGTACATCCACAACAGAGAAATGATAGCAAAGGTAATTACCTAGCAGACAGGGCAGATGAGCCGCAAGCAAGAGCGTGAAGGAAGCCTACAACCTGCACAAGGAAATGTTCAATAAAGCTGGTATGGTAAAGTACAAAGATATAACATTAACGACCATAAACCAAATCTGTGAGGAAAAGTTTAATCAAGCTAGTATGGTAAGATGCAAAGAAATGACATTAGTGGTAGAAGCAGTTAATTACACAGCATACATTTGTTCTCAGTTTGCACAAAACATAAGGTAATGCCTAGCAATGATGTGTAATTAAGTCAAATTGAGTTTTTTAGCTTTATATTTGGTAACGACAAAAATAAAATCTGCATGATTCTGAATAGGAGCACCTAGCAAACAGCTTCCTATTAAGTCAAATTTCAAATTTTCAATACCAAATTAAAAGGAAGAAACAAATGTTTAGTGAATTATATCTGATGAAATGATATAATAGTTTCTAGTGGCAAACTTACTGATTTTTTTTTATTTGCTTCCATAATAAATAGAGAAAGGTAGACAAAGGAAGAATCGAATGTGTGGCAAGATATCATCGGTTATCTTAAACTACGTTTGCAAAACAACCTTTAAGCTTATGAATCAACATGGTTTACAAAGTAAAACCTGGGAAATGCGATCAGAGAATTAAAAGTTATATAGAAACCATATATTTTGTGCAACACACAAAAGCATAGTTGTAAATAATATTTCCTAGAGGTGAACAATGATTGATTATTCTCTTTATTTCTCTGCCTAAATAGAGAAAGGTAGAAAAGGAAAGAATCAGTGGTACGGTTACAACCTCAATATACCCATAAGAGAAATGAAAAGATGCATGTGTCTGGCCCTTTTGTAAGAGACAAAATCCATGGGCTCGATTATGTTTAAGAACTGAAGACAATTAACCAATTGTAAACCATGAAAATATGGTGCCTCGTAAAAAACAATCTGAATCTCCTTTCTCTTATACTGCCATGTATTGGCTGCTAGCAGACAACACATCATTTAGAAAATATTATTCTTGCATTACAGTTGATTGGTTAGTACCAAAGTTTGGACCATCATAAGTTTAATATTTGCTGCTAGCAGGGAGTGCAAGAGACATGAGTTAGATGGATTAAATTAAGGGGAGGACAACAATTTAGCAAATCACTATAGAGCTTAGCATATCTTTTCATGTATGTATCTCCTATTTCTATACATAATATAGGATCAGTCTGTATATTTTTAGCATATCCTTTCGTAGACCTACAGAACTAATTTATTTAAAATAAGAACAATATGACTGTTTTGACTTGTAAAAAGTAAGCATAATAATTAGATGAAAATGGCAGCAAAGAACCACACATGAGGAAATTAGTCTATTAGTTCGATAGGTAACACAGTACAGATGAAATGTGAATTAATGAGTACATTTCGATCTGAAAAACGTGGTTGAATCACCATATCGTGAGTATTGGCCTCTAGGTAGTACTAAAACGTGAAGTATGCTAAATGATTCTTCAAATCTAAAGTTACCTTTTCCTGGCGATCTGATTCTTATGTAGGCAACAAATTGATGCAAAAAAAAAATACCGACAAGGGGTAGCTAGAAGTAGGCACAAACATACAATATGTCCAGGCAAAATAAGTTTAGTCTGCAAGAACAAAATGCATAATTAGATGAGAGCTAATTTGTGTGTAGTCTAAACAATAGTAAGCATGGTGTGTCGCTTGGAATTTTGTCAAAAACCATGCATGTAGGCATAAATAAACAGAACCTGCAGAAAACAAACCTGATTATTTGGGATTAAATCAAAATAGAGAGAGTAGAGGCGAATCATGAGGAGGAGAAGATTCAGGGTACATGCGTACATGTGAGTTCAGCTGCGGCGATGACCCGTTCTTCCTGCCTGGGAGCAGAGATCAAGGGTACATGCGTACATGTGAGGGAGAGGCGTTAGTGGTGCTCCTGCTCCTCCTTTTAAGCTGTGCAAGCCACCATACTATTCTCCATCTTCTCCTCTTGCGTTAGCCCTCATGGTGGGGTGTCGTGTGGTGCTGGAGGGGTGTGGGAGGAGAAGGCGATTTCCTGCTACAGGAAGGAGAGAATCGAAGGTAAGAGAGATAGAGGAGACATGGGATCTAGCTCACGATTTACCTCCTCGACGTGAGTCCCAGGTCGCCGAGATTGGAGATGGCGAGGTGCGCGGACTCAGTGGGGATGATGACCTGCAGAAGCTGCATCTCCACCGACCGCATGAAGCTGCATCTCCTCCGACCGCATCAAGCTGCATCTCCTCCGACCGCATCAGATCCATCGGGGGCAGGCCGCCCCCTCCGCCACCCGGCATGGCTCGCCGAGATTGGAGACGGCGAGGTGCGTGGACTCGGTGGGGATGATGACCTGTAGAAACTGCATCTCCTCCGACCGCATCAACCTGCATCTCCTCCGACCGCATCAGATCCATCGGGGGCAAGCAGCCCCCTCTGCCACTCGACAACAGACGCGAAATGACTATTTTGCCCCTAGAGTTTGACGAAATAACGACCCCTGCCACCGCACGAAAAAACGGACGGTCCAGATCACATGAAGATCCTTATCTACGGTCGAAAGTGGCTAAACTCTGAGGAGCGCCGGGGCTCCCCCATGAAAGTATGCTTTAAAGAAATAACGACCCCTGCCACCGATCGAAAAAACGGACAGTCCAGATCGCATGGAGATCCTTATCTACGGTCGAAAGTGGCTAAACTCTGAGGAGCGCCGGGGCTCCCCTATGAAAGTATGCTTTAGATGTCCGTTCCATGAAGGCTGGACAAGACCGGACTCTGCCATGCATGTGCGCCTGTTACATGCATGCTGGCCAAGGCATGGTACGTGAAGGTGTAGGCTGATTAATTCATGTCCAAGTTAATTAATGGTACGTGAAGGAGTACTAGGAAAGCCCATTATGAGAGAGATGGAGGGATAACCGACCTGCGTGTTGGTTCGTTTTTGTCCGGCTATATATATTGAGCATCGCCATGTATTTTAGGGAGACTAAGATATACCAAAGACCAAAATCATAGAATTTTAGAACCGAATTGATTCAAGCATTCATCTGTATTCAGCTCACCAATTCGTATCGATCTGGTGATTATCAATTGCAAACCTTGCGTGTTATCAGTTGTTCCATTGGGAATGAGAAGGTACATGACCGTTTCGTAGTCGACGGCTGCGTTGCGCAAGAGTGTAAGATTGCGAATATCCAAAGGGTTTGAATCTGTTGCATTGGCAACGGGGACTAGCCAAGGAGAGATCGTGGTGTTCCACTAGTTATCCATCAATCCACCATCAAGCTCACGAGAAGATCGGGCCGCCCCTTATCACTACACATAACAGAAAGTACACACATGATGTACAACTATGTTGCTACTGGATGTACACTCACGTTGCTACTAGATGTATACAAAGTGGAAATGTACAAACTGTAGATGTACAAAACTGGAAATGTACAACCACACTGTTACCGGATATATAAAAACTGGAGATGTACAAAATTGGAGATGTACAAACTCGAGATTTACAAAAACTGGAAATATATAATCACAGTGCTACCGGATGTACAAACTATATAAAACCGAATGTATAAAAAAAAAATTTGTCGACATGGGATCTGGTTTTGAAGATCTCGACGCGAGGAGCTCAAAAGTGAAAACGGTTCGTAATTTGGATTAGCGGTTCTCAAGATATTTCATTTTTAATTTCGATTTTGAAAAATAAAAGACAAAAACTGTTCTCCCATCTCCCGTGTCCCTTTCTCTCTCCTGCTCCCCACTTTCAATCTGGTAATGACACTTGGCGAACATGCATGCAATTGTTGGTACCGCACGAAGGAGAAGGCGACACTTGTCAGCACGAGATGGTCCGCTAGGTTCCCTTCGCAAAGGGAACCCTTTTTCTAGTGATTTCGTCAAGAAGCTCCGTCAATGGCTACTGTCCGATTTGCCATCTTTCACTTTGACCTCACTTTTTTACCACTCTTTACTCCACAACTACTTATATGAAAAACTGTCCTTTTAAATTGCTTTATCTTCTTTTGAGGATGGAGGAAAAATCTGAAGGACAATTCTAACCGTCGCTGCATCCTACGCAAAGAACTCTAGCTGGCCCAAGGCGTTGCCGCCACTGCCACCGCTTGCCGCTGTTGTCCCTGCCATCCCGCGCCTTTGCATCTCCCTGGGGCCTGTTTGGTTGCTCGGACCATTTTTTTTGGCTCCCCGTCATTGTGGCTCTGCAGGGCTTGGCTCGAGGGAAACGCGGCCGGAGCCAACATATGCAGCCCGTTTAGTAGGCAGCATATCGTTTTTCTTTTTTGGCTATTTATTTCGGATTTTCATGTTTGGTTCCCTGCAAACTTGGTTGCATGGTGTTTAGATGCAATGCACACATGTTTGGTTGAATACAGATTTAGTGATGTGCTCACCAATTTCAAAACGGGTGACCTTACCACCTTGTGATGCACATGAAATCTATTAGAGCTAACAAAGCACCTGCTAACAACCAATCAGTTCATTAGTAGAAGTCTTACTTACTTCCATAACATCAGGGGAAAGCACATACCTTGGTTAAAAAGTAGCAGGGGAACATAAACACCCTGATCAAAATGAGTTCTGGGCATTCTAAGCCTAGTTTAAAACTAGCAGGGCATATCATGCCCCAGATCAGAACTAAACAGGGGCATCTCATGCCCCTAATCAACACTAACAGGGGCATAGCATGCCCCTGATCAAAATACACTACCAGTAATCACGCTGAACTAAAGAGGGGCATAGCATGCCCTTGATCAACACTAAGCACGCTGATACTAGCCGTGCTCAGGACAAGCGTACCGCCTGGCCGTGGACTCCATGCTCTTGTAGATGTCGATCTTGAAGCCTGTTGCCGTGAGCTTGAAGACTACGACGTCGTCTTGCTCCAGGTTGTACCTGTAGACGACGTCTGGCCAGTGCCTCCCCAGCACAATCTCGCCGGTGTTCTTGAAGTAGCTCACATGTACATGCTCGTCGCAGTACTTGCAAGCGCCTATCGGAATGCACCGAGGAAGGGGTATAGCGAGCCAGCTCTTCAAAGCAGCATGGAATGACCTTGGGATGACTAGCATCTTCAGGTCCCCCAGGTCGAGCTGCGCGTAGAATCGTCGCGGCATCAGGGGTCTTGGCAGGTGGCCGATCCTTGGCCTCTTCCCCTTCCCCATCTTCAGCAGCTCCAGCGCCTCCTCTTCCCTTCCAGGCAGAGCAGGCTTCTGAAGCCTGCTATTGAAGGGGATGTGCCACGACATTGGCACGAGTGGCTCAAACCCTGGAGGCACATCCGGGATATCTGACTCGGCCTTGGGCACCTTGTCATGAAGGATGACGCTCGTTAGCACCATAAGATTAGGGACAATCAAGCAATGCACAAGGAAGAACAGGCAGATTAGGGACAATCAAGAAATGCACAAGGAAGAACAGGCAAATTAGGGACAAGCAATCAATGCACAAGCAAAAACAGGCAGATGTGGATTGGGGACAAGATCATACACCCCAAATCAAGCACATATGCAGATGGAGCAAGAAATCCCCAAATCAAGCACATGGAAGCTACCAGATGTGCATTAGGGACAAGCAATGCGCAAGCAAGCTAATCTAGAAGTGAACCATCAATCACAAGCAAGCAATCACATGTGCAGATGGGGCAAGAAAACCCAAATCAAGCACATGTGCAAATGGGGCAAGAAAACCCCAAATCGGGAAATGTACATTTCGGGCAAGAAAACCCAAATCAATCAGTGCATGTGGTTCTAAACTACAGATCGGACCACGTACTACACTTGTGCTTATAGATCGGGCATGCAGAAGAGTTCGGCATCGAAACCCTACCCACATCAAACCCTAAGCTAATCGGGGAAAATCTTCTTACCGGAGCAGGCGGCGCGGAAGGTGCAGGCGGTGCAGATGGTGCAGACGGTGGAGCTGGGGGAGGCGGCGGTGTTGAGGAGGATGGTCGTCCGCTCGACGAGCCGGGGATGCAAATCCCCACAAGCGGCGGCGCGGGCATCGGCCCCATCCCGCCAATCGGCCACGGCGCCCGCATAGTTGGAGGCGCAAGACCGGCCATTGATTGCCCGGGAAGGGATGCGGCTGACTTTGCCACCGCCGATGATGCGGCCGCCGTTGGGGCCGGCGCTTTGCACATGGGGGGACGGCGCGTGCAAGTGGCGCCTGAGCTCCGACGCCGAAATCGGCTTCGCAAAGAGCCCCTCGACCCAGCGGGAGTGCGCGTCGTCGCCGGGGGGGGGGGGATGGGGGGTGGCGCGCCGATGGACGAGGTCCGGCCATTGGGCAGTGCGGTGGTGAGGAGCGGCGGAGAAAATAGGGTTTGGGCGGTGAGGGGAGCGGCGGAGAAGATCAACGCCACCGAGGGTGCCGGCGAGGACAATGACTAGGACGGATCTTTGGGTGCCGGCGAGGAGGACGATTAGGAGACGAGCGGCTGGGCTGTTGGGGGAGACGACGAGGAGAATGGTGCGCTGCGGGCGAGCTGTTCAGCTGCTCACTGTGACGAGGAAGAAGAAGTGTGAGGAAGGTCATGTTGGTCTTTGTTCGGTAGGCCCAGGTCAGCAGGGGCAAATCATCGAGTGTCAAAGAAATATGGGGCAAAAAATTGAGGGCAAATTGTTCCTCAAAAATAAAAATAAAAGATGGCAAATTATAATGTACGGAGTATCCAAGTAAAGCAGGGCAAAAAAATCAAATTTCCCTGTTTCTTCAGGGTGCCCAAGGCCCTACACAGCTCAATACTGCCGCCTTTAGCTCCTGCTCGTGGGTCGCCTGCTCAAGATGCTGCTGTCGGCGTCTCCCTCGACTACTGGATGCCATTTATTTGTTTAAAGGATGTCATTTCTTTGTATAAATTTAAATGTATCTCACGCTTTTATTTATTCTTGCTCTCTTGTAGTGTAGTTCGTTTCAAGCTCTGTTTTTCATTTTGACTAGTTGCAGTCCACGTGTGGTACAGAATATACAATCCATTCCTTGTTACTAAATAAGTAAATAGTAACTATATATGTATACACATTTAGTAGTGAAATATGGCACTTATAATCTTAAATATGTAAAAAATACTACCACCAATTCAATAATAAGTGTCGCGGATTTAGTATAACTATAATAAGTGTATTTTTGGATTGGAGGGACCGAGGGAGTACATTTGACACGTCAAAAGCTGTTTTTCTCAAATATCAAATGTACATCAATATCCGTGAAAATATAAGTAAATTACTGTGTCGCCCACTGTCGATAGTCTTAACGGAAATGGCAGAATTGGTCAGACTTCAGTTGTTACATGTTCTTCTGGAGGCCGTCAAAGGCATAGAGATTACGTGAGCTTCACTGTTTCACCAACAAAGGAAAATGAAACGAATGAACAAATGCTTGTTGGATCGACATGTTAAAATATCATCTGCCAATTATGTCGGTTGGGCTTAGTTTTCTACATTAATGGTGACCACATTACTCATTTGCCAAATAAATATCCAAGTGTGACAAGCCAACAGATAACCAAAGAATTGTACCGATTCAAGGAGCCCGTCACAAACTGACAACCTCAATAAGTTGTGTTTTCTTGCCTCCCTCTTTCACATTATGGTTGAAATAACAAGAGCGTAACTTTTCTCCAAAAAATATTTTAATTGAGTGAAAACTACACAAGTACATTTACAATTCCATAGTTCATACGATTTTAGAAAAATGTTTAACCCCTTTCTTTGGGATTGTGCTACTTCCATTTGCTTTGTCACCGTCTTGTTTTTAGACAACATCCAACGATAATCAAAGGTAAACACTGGAATCTGATAACTTCTAGAGAAATGGTAAGTAATCAAGAAATAATACCTACTCCCTCCGTATCAAAATATAAGATGTTGTTGTTATTCTTATGCAAACTACATACAGATGCATGTGGACTATCTAATGTGTAGATTCACTCATTTTGCTTTGTATGTAGTCATATAATAATATCTAAAACATCTTATATTTTGATACGGAGGGAATATGAGAGTATTTTAGTTGTTATGTAGTCCACACCTGAGCAAGACAAAAACCATAGACCCAATATGAAATCACCAAACACGAGATATACATTCGTCAACGTGTATATCTGCAGACACTTCAATAATGCCACCGTAGAAATGCAATACCTTGCTAGTTGCTAGTGATGTAAAATTTTCACATATTTTGATTATACCCCCTTTTTAATTAGAAGATCAAGGGAGGAGAAGATGACACCAAGCAAGTCGGTGTTCTCCTTCACCGTCGGCGTCCTGGCAGCAAGCATACTACTGATGCCACCAAATGTTGGAGGAGTTGCGGGCGCGCAACTTTCAAGCCCGCAACAGCCACCAGGTTGCTTCAGGCTCCTGTGTCGAGTTTTTCATCGCCTCCCTACCTCATAAATATTGTAGTTTGGGCACCCACCAGGACTTGTTGCGCAAATTACAACCCACTCGTCGCAGGAAACCAAAGTACATGCTTGTTTCACCCCATAACTTCGAGTCGGAATTTTAGCCTCATGTTGGTCGGTGCTACGATCGATTAAGGGTTTAGGGTGTATGCGCTTCTATTCAGATGTGGGACCGCAGTGCCATCCATTTAGTTGTTTTATCACGTGTTTCCGTAAGTTGAATCTCCTCTCTTCATTTCTTCTCCCCAATTACTTTTCTCTCATCTATTTGTGTGAGATGACAACCCAACGTCCTGACCACACGACATGTTTTGATTTCTTTTCACAATCCAATTTTTGCAACATAGTGAATCCTCCGCCTCGGCTAATTCAACCTACGTCAGTCCTGGTGCTTATGCCACTCCATCTAGGTAATGAAGGTCCGGGGTAAAATAAAAAAAGATTATTTTCTACTAAATTTGTATACTTATAATAGATTTCTATTTATCAAAATATAGTCCTAATTATTACATTTATTATTATTTATATCCCTACAGAGTTTGTCATGCTAAATTAATTGTATCTTGCAATAAAATTATTGTTCATAGTTTTCTTCTTTGCTTTTTGGATTTTTTCTTTCCTCCTTAGTGAGATGAAATTCGTTTGTAACGTTGGACTCCTCCTAATTTATTTATAAAATCTACACCGTAGTGGTTTCCCCCTACGGTAATGTTGCTTAAAAAAATCTCCTCGAGATAAAATTTTCAAGGTAGCATAGGTGAACAATTTAATATCCTCAAATATTATGATAGATTGCTAGAGCGGGTTGTCGATCAAATATCTTGTTAGTAATTCTAAAGTATTATTAGGTAAGCAAAATTATAGAAACTTCTAGATATTATGGTTTGAACCCATGACAAATCACCAAACGTGTCTTGCATATTGGTTCAGTAATCGGTTAATAAACATGGGCATGCTCTACAAATTGCTTATAAAACCTATTTTTGCATAAATATTATTTGATTATTTGGTATGTTCATATTCAATGAAAAAAGCTCCTGTCAATCTGTAATATCTACTCTCTCTGTCCTAGTTTATAGGACTCATTTGCTAAATATCTAGACCCAAGGTGATTTCTAATTGGGCTCAAATCTACCATGCATTGGTGGAGAGAGTAAACTATCCACTAGTTGAAGGGGAATTAATATAAATAGGTCTTAGAGGTGGGGAGATTCTGGGAGTGCATGATTTTAGAGATGAGTTTTATAATCTAGGACGGAGGGAGTATATAATTAATCCTCATCCATATCATTTAATGTTTGCAAGATCTGCAAGGTAAACACGTCATTTTTTTGCTCCGTAAGCCCACAACACGTCGGTTCCCTTCGCCAAACATCTGTTGGTTGAAAATGTTGTCCGAACCTGCCCATCCAATCCGTTATTGTCATTTAATGTTTGTAATCTCTACATGTAAGGTGGCCACGTTATTTTTTCGCTACACAATTCCCGAGCATGCGCACGACACGTTTGATATTTTACGCCCATAGGGTCGGTTAGTGATGCTACGCGCACCCCTCACAACACTAATCCGTTGGTAAGTTGGCCGGAACATGTACGTATATTTTTAGTAGTTTATGTTCTGGTTTTTCACGTGCGTTTTTTCTGGTTTTTCGTTTATTTTTTCCTCTTTGTCCTTCTTGGTTTGTTTGCTTTTCAAAAAATGTCCAGATCTGAAAATATTCAAATAAAAAATGTTCAATTTTTTAAAATTTTCAGATTGAAAATGTTTAAGAACCATTTTCAAATTTATGAACATTTTTTCTTGGACTTTTCAAAATACAGGATATTTTAAATCCACAAACATTTTTTGAATCTGTGAACCATTTTCAGATTTTGAAAATGTTCACATTTTTTAACAATATTTATATTTTAAAAATGTTAAGATTTGAAAAAATATTTAGATTTAAAAAATGATCAGATACAAAAGAAATAAAATTTAAAATATGTTCAAAAATCTGGGAGACATATTTTGATTCCACAACTAAGTTTTGTATTTCACGCGTTAGCCCCTTAGTTGACGCTTGAAGCGTTCAATAGGAGCCCGCGCGCATGACTCGCGGCACTCGCCTGACTCGGTTGCGAGCACTATATCTCGTTTATAGTGAGCTGGTGCTCTGACTCGCCGCCCGGCCCATTTGGGCTATTATTATTTTGTTTTCCTTCTTCATTTCTTATTATTTTTTTCTGTTTCTTTTACTTTTTGTTATTTGGGGTACTACGATAAAAAATTGTCTTTTTTGCAATCACTTTTTTCCTTTTTTTTCCCGAAATACACAAATGTTTTTTTTTATCTTGAACATTTCTTTCATTATAGGTGAACATTTTTTAATTTATCATGAACCATTTTTTATTATAGGTGAATTACAATGAACCATTTTTATTATAGGTGAATTATCCTGAACCATTTTTATTATGTGTGAAAATTTTGTAATTTATCGTGAAATTGTGAACCATTTTTTTGAATATGTGAAAAACCAAGTGAACATTCTTTTGGATCAAGTGGACATACCTTGAACACTGCGAACAATTTTTTTAAACACATGATTATTTTCACTCTGTGAACAATTTTTTGAACACTATGAACAATGTTTTAAACCTGTGATTTTTTAACCCAGTGAACATTATATGATCGGTAATCATTATTTTAAACACATGAATTTTTTAACTATGTTAACATTTTTTATGCTTGATTTTTTCGAACAAGGTGAACAATTTTTTATATACGTGATTTTTTTTTAACTCCGTGAACAATTTTTCATCCCTGAACATTATTTGATATATGATGACCATGGGTTCAGAAGAAATGTTCACAAGATCGTAACATGGGTTAAAAAATCATAGATTTAAGAAAAATGTTCAAAAGTTGGAAAATATATATTTACATATTACCAAAAATAAATAAAATAAAAGCGAAAAACAATGTATGAAGCAAAAAAGTAAAAAAGAGAAAGAAACCCGTAACAGAAAAAAGAGATAGAAAAGAGAAACAGAAAAAAGAAAACCTAAAATCTACTCGACTTTGGTCCATCACGGGATGCACATCGGGCGAGCGTTCAGTATGATTCGCTACAAGCGAGAAGTAGGAGCTCCCGGGTCGGTTCCCTTGTCAAACACCTGTTGGTAGAAAACATTGTCCGGCACATACCAAGGCACACTTCTTTTGAGTTTGTAGAGAGCCTTTTAGATCCACAGAAACTTAAGCCCAAAAGAAGTCTTTGCATTCTGGCCGGCTTCCTGCCATCATGAACCCGCGGCAAATGTACGAGCCTCGCTCGACCGCCCAAATATATATCTCAAGCCGTATATGGAAGCAAAAGCATATTTTCGTTGACCACCGTACCACTGGCCCTCTTGTCTAGACCAGACAACAGCTGAGAATTTGGCGAATAGTTCTTTTTTTTTTTAGAAAAAGAGCAGATATTAATATCGCGGAGATATCAGTTACACCCAGTCTCTGCAACAACGCACTGCCCTACCAAATAGTTCTTCTAGAAGCCATGAAAGGCATAGAGATTACATGAGCTTCGTTGTTTCACCAACAAAGGAAAATGAAACGAATGAACAAATGCTTGTTGGATGGACATGCTAAAATATCAGGTGCCAAAATCATGTCGGTTGGGCTTAGTTTTCTACATAAATGGTGGCCACATTACTCATTTGCCTAATAAATATCCAAGTGTGACAAGCCATAAGATAACCAAAGAATTGTACCGATTCAAGAAGCTCGTCACAAACTGACAAGCTCAATAAGTTGTGGGTTCTTCCCTCCCTCTTTTAGTATATGGTAGAATTCCAAAAAAAGAAATAAATACCACTTTACCTCCTAATTGTGTATTTCCGGCACTAATTACGTCATCTAGTGTAAATCATCTAGATTACCCATTTTAGATATTTTGGACCCCATTTTTTTATGTATGTTCCGGGAAAGGTGTGTGGTGATGATTGAGTCACAAAATATCAGAATAACAACGGGAAACTGAAAAGATGGTGAAGATAAGGCTGGACGTTATTGTCGACGATGACCTTCGATTTTTGCATATTTTGACGCACCATATAGACTTAACATGCTGGTTTGTTCTAACGAATTATGCAGAATGTCAAAATGGGGTAAAACCATGTTCAAAATTCCATATATGTTGTATTTCTGATTTTACTTCACTAAATGGGGTAATAAGTGTCACAAATACACAACTAGAAGGTAAAAAGTGGAATCCACTCAAAAAAAATTGTGATTCAGTGAAAACTACACAAGTATATTTACAATTTCATAGTTCACACAATGTCAGAAAAATGTTTTTCCTTTTCTTTAGGAAAGACGTAGTACAGATAAGTTACAGGCCGAAGGTTATAGTAGTCGTAAAACTGGATTTTGCTACTTCCATTTGTTTTGTCACCGTCTTGCTTTTAGACAACATCCAACGATAATCAAAGGTAAACACTGGAACCTGATAACTTCTAGAGAAACGGAAGATGGTAAGTAATCTAGAAATAATCCCTAGAACTAGGAGAGTATCTTCTATATCTAAATAGCAAACTCCGACTACAAGGGTACGGTTTCTCTTACGCCGTCCGTAATGCGGCGTTTCTAACAGCCGTTTCTTGTTTTCCATGTCATGTTGAAGAGAGAATTACGTATTGTGTTGTATCTTAGATAGTACTAGCATGATCTTGAGGCTCGAACCGAGAAACTCGAAGTTGTTGCTACCAAATGCAGGCGCTGATGTATGATCTTGAGGCGTGCTGAAGAGGAGTTGCAGGTTGGTCGGACATGGGAGGTGGCTGGCGAGCAGATCGGCCGCAGCAGCAGGAGGTGGGAGAGTCAGCAGCAGAAATCCGTAGGTAGGGGTGGCTGGCGGGCTTTGTCCGGACACGGCCGGAGGTGCGAGGGGGCAGCAGCAGACGGCCACAACAGATGGATCCCACGCGTCGTTTAGGTAGCGAGGGGTGGCAGGGGAGGTGGCCGGAGTTTCCCCTGCCAGCGGCGGCGGTGCGAGAGGAGAGGAACCATAGCAGTATCTTTTTTCGGTAGAGAGGTTGTTGCTCGCGTCGGGTTTGCAGAGGAAAACGTTTCAATCTCGACAGGTGCAATACGGTGGCATTTGGACGTAAATAGTGCAAACATTAGTGGCATAACCATATATCGCTTCGGTGGAGCTCGGGAAGCTGTGGAAAGCTAGGGTACCGAGGCTTCTCCCCACTGTGAAGGAATCGGTAAAGCTGGCTATCAAAGGAAGCTGCTCAAAGCTCCAAAAGAACTGGGCCATAATATAACTGTGTAGGGTCCAAAATTAAAGAGTAAAATATATGTATGGTCATTAAACTTGACTCGGTATTTCACTTTGGTCATTGGATTTCAAAATACCCTAAATACAGTCACTGTACTTGTTTAAGGGTTCAATATGGTCACTGGTATGATTGGGCGTATGTATTTTGCTTACCTGGCATACGGTTAACCGGTTTGACCGTTAAGGCCCAATAATTAATTAGCATACGTGGTAAAATGCTTTGAGTCCCACCTACCGCGTGGATGAGCAAATAAATGTTATTCTAAAATAGAATGGCCAGACCGTGGTTCGAAGCTAGAAACTACTAGCACTTACGTACAAATCAATCAGGCAAAAATCAGCTAGCTACTTGCGTGGATTCTTCGACAAGGATGTAAAGTTCATGCGCGTGCCACGAACGAACGGATATCGACTTGTCTATTTTCTCGACGACGGCGGCGCGTATTCGAGTCACCTGCCAATCGACGATCGGCAAAGCGCTCTCATCGACTTCGCCCCATCGCGGACAACCACGACCGACATCAATCTGTCGCGGACAACTTCAGCCTCTCCAGCATTGCGATCGGCTTCATCGACACCACGGCCGGTCGTCGGGTCAGGCGGACTCGACATCCCCTTCTGCTACACCGACTCTGCTGTGGACATCAACAACACGTCGTTCTGGCTTAATCGCCATACAGCCTACGCGTCATCAACAGCTAAGTCGCTTTAATATTTAAATTCTTCAGTCAATATATAACTCTTCGGCCTCACGCACCCGGCACTCGGGGGCTGCGCCACATAGTGTACAAAGATTTTTTCCTTTCAGTTATTGCAGATGCACCCCTCGCCAATTTGACAAGATAGACTCGGGGGCTGAACGTTGCAGTCGTCACTCGAGTTCGTCGCATCTACTCCGCCGCGTCGACTCTGTCCGCCGCGTCGAGTCCGCTACATCCGCTTTGCGAAGAGCCCGCTACCTAGAAGGGTACCACATACCCTCGGGGGCTGGCGTTTCGACATCAACAATAACAACAAACTACTCCACCGTGTCGACTACGGTCCACCGCGTCGAGTCCCTTGCATTTACTTCCGCCGTGTCGACTTCAGTTCGCCGCGTCGAGTCTCTCGCATCTACGTCGCCACGTTGACTCCGGTCCGCCGCGTCGACTCCGCTACATCTACTCTGCGACGTTGACTCCGTCCGCCGCGTCGAGTCCCTCAGCAGCACCCGATACAACATCGCCTCAGCGGAACCTGATACTACATCGGGTCAGCGGCACCCGATACTCGGGGGCTACGCTGTACATGCCCTACAACAACATCGCCTCAGCGGAACCTGATACTACATCGGGTCAGCGGCACCCGATACTCGGGGGCTACGCTGTAAAGGCCCTATGAAAGAACAAACAATGCCCGGATGTCGCCTAGAGGGGGGGGTGAATAGGCGATTAAAACTTTTTCTAATTAGGGGCTTGATAATTGCGGAATAAAACTATGTGTTTAAATTAACAAGCCAACAACCTAATATG
This sequence comes from Puccinellia tenuiflora, assembly GCA_012064385.1. Classification (NCBI taxonomy): domain Eukaryota; kingdom Viridiplantae; phylum Streptophyta; class Magnoliopsida; order Poales; family Poaceae; genus Puccinellia; species Puccinellia tenuiflora. Next base: position 171,649 of record QRDG01000432.1, on the reverse strand, counting down.
CTAGGGTTACCTATGTACACCAACAACTTATGCTAAGCAATTCAAGCAACAAGGAGATAGCAAGATATGAACTTCAAGCACGAAGGCTATCACAATGTAAATTGCATAAGTAAAGCTCGGGTATAGAAATAACCGAGGCACGCGGAGACGAGGATGTATTCCCGAGTTCCTCCTTGTTAAGGGAGTACGTCTCGTTGGAGGGGTGTGAGCTCGCCACAAGAGGCCTACTCAAGATGCCACAAAGGCCTCACCCTATTCTCCGATGAACCTCACCCAAGGGATTGGTTCACCTTCCACTATCGGAATCCTTCAAGGCGGATTCCGGAGCCCTTTACAACTCTTCTTGGGGCACACACCCACAACTCAATTGGGGGCTCCCAAACTCGTGCCGAAGCTTCACAAGCGAAGTCTTCGCGGCACCTCCAACCGTCTAGGGTACACAATGCACCCAAGAGGCAACAAGCTCTTGGGAACACAATGCACCCAAGAGTAACAAGCTTCTCAACTTCGATCTTCACGTATCACGTAGGGAGAGCAACCCGATGCAACAAATGCAAAAGGCAAGAGCACACAAAGTGGTCAAGTCCTTCACTCCGAAATCCAACCAAAGCAACTAATGCTATGGAGGGATTTGAGAGGAAGAACAAGGGGAAGAACACAAAGCAACCCTAAGTCTAGATCCACTAGGTTCCCCTCACTTAGAGGAGGATTTGATTGGTGGAATGGTAGATCTAGATCTCCTCTCTTGTTTCCCTAAAGATGGGCAAGAATCATTGGAGGGAAGTGGAGGAATCAAGCTCTCAAAGATGTGCAACAATGGAGGAGAGAGAGAGCAAAAGGTTCACCAAGAAGCCATTTGACCGTTGGGGAAGAAAACCCATTTAAATAGGAGCCCTGGGAATTTGGCCGTTGGGCACAAAATCCCGCAGGGCCGGTAGTACCGGCCCAAGGGGCGGTACTACCGCTCCAAGCAAAACTGCCCCAACGGCTCACTTCAGAGAAGAAAACCCGCAGGACCGGAAGTACCGCGGCGGGGGCCGGTACTTCCGGTGGGCCGGTAGTTCCGGGCCCACTTCCGGTCCAAAAGTTGGGAGACCCCGAGAAGTCCAGTGCCTGAGAAAATAAGCGGAAGTTCCTCCGGAACTTTCCACCGGAAGTAGGAGCGGAAGTACCGCTGTGGCCACCGGTACTTCCGGTGGCCCGGTACTACCGGTGCTACTTCCGGTGCAAAAATTCGGGGGAACCCAGGGAGTCCAGTACCCAGAAAAATAAGCGGTAGTAGGGCCGGAACTGGGCACCGGAAGTGCCCAGCAGTAGTACCGGTCCAGGGACCGGTACTTCCGGCCAGCAGAGAAAAACAGGCAAACCCTGAAACTGAATAACTTTTGTGTGGCAACTCCGAATCGAGTGAATCCAATTTTGTTGGAAAGAGGACGACAGAGCTACCCTACAAAAAGTAAAAATATTGAAACCAAGCAATGGAGATTTTGCTAAAAAATGGAAGAGTGAAACCTTCCGCATAGATGAACCGGCAAAATCTCCAAAACCGAAAACGCACAAGTTTTTCATCAAGACTCCGTTTTCTATGATCTTGGGCTTGTTTCGAAGATAATCACAAGCCCTACAAGATCATGCATATACACATCATAGTCTATCATGTGAGGAGGAAAACATAAGGAGAGAGTTTGACCTCTCATAGAAGAGACAAACCGGTAAAGCCTCCGATATCAAAAACGCAAGGAGATATTCATGAGATCCGTTTTTGATGAACTAGAGCTTGGTATGGAGATGAACACAAGCTCTAAATTCTCACATGGATAAAAGCCAATAAGAACCAATAAAGATGATTGCATGGATGCAAAGGTTTGAGCTCTCCACAAACGATACGATCACGATACTCGGTCGAGAGCCCCTCTTGATAGTACGGCTATCTATCCTATAACCCGGTCTCTCACTAAACAACATGAGACCGGTAAAATAGAAACCCTATCAAGATCATACCTTTGCCTTGCGCATTAATCCACTTGAGGTCGAAGAAGAAGATCTTCATCTCCTCAAGACGAACCACCTTTCTTGATCGCGCCTTGCTTGGTGAAGATTCACATGACGCTCCCCCATACACCAAGATGGGGAAAGCACTCCTTCGGCATATCTTCACTTGGCCTTTCTCTCGATGACGAACACCTTGGCCTTGATCTTCTTCCCTAAACCTTGACTCCAACACATGGAGACAAGCAAGCTAATGGACACCTACAAATATAGCTCAATGCAAATATTAGTCCATAGAGATTGTCATTAATTACCAAAACCATGCATGGGGGCAACCATGCACTTTCAATCTCCCCCATTTTGGTAATTGATGACAATCCCGTTTAAGAGGGTTTATATAAAGAATAAAGCAACCTTGCATGACAAACAAGCAAGGATGCAAAGCGCATTAAAGGCAAATGCAACAAAAGCATAAAACCCAAATTCCCTTAAACCCTCTAAACTTCTCCCCCATTGGCATCGATTGCCGAAATGGGAAGAAAAATTTAGAGAGCCAATATAATATGAGTTCCTCTATAGAGGTGTGCATTTCTCAATATATGAGTGAAATCAAATGCACTTATTCATTGACGAATAATTAGAGGAAATCGAACTATATTGAGGATCCAAAGATTGCAAAAAGATGAAAACATTTTAAACATCTCCACAAAGGAGGAAAGCAATCAAAACGATCCAAGGCGAGAGTTCTAAATAAAACCGGAGAAGCTCCCCAATGTTCATGCACAAATGAGGAGTGCACAAATATGGAATCCTCACTCCCCCAAGATCATCTAGAACACTCAACACGTGCAATTGTGCATAATGCAAAAGCAAATCATAGCACTTGCACCAACGATGTGGTTGAGCCAAAAAAAAAGATACCAATTTTCAAAGATTCAACATAAGATAGGCCCAACCGAGATAAAAAGACGATCTTTTAAAGAAACATTTTCACAAGCTTAGGGATACCAATTGGAAACTAAAACCAATTGAAAATGCCAAAAGCAAGTGAGAACATTTAGCCAATAAAATTCAACATGCTCACCATGGTAGGCATGAAGTCAAAGATCTTTAAGAAATACATGAGTGTGCAAAGATACCAATAAACAATAAGACAAGCACTCATGAGGCAAATTTGGAACCACCAAAGAATTATAGATGAAAAACAAGGTGGCTCAAAAGAAATAGGATACCAACTAAAAGATGACCTCTCTCATATGTATAGGTTTCTAATTAGACAACCCATTGAAGATATACATCCGCAAAGAAACATATACATACGAAATGGTCCGGGAAAAAGAGAACAAGGTATCCAAAAGGAAGTCATAAATATACAAACGAGATTGTTGCTTAAAAGCATAGCACATAGCTCAAATTTATCTCATTGTATATAAATGAACTTCAAATATATCAAATGCATCACACATATCACTAAGGGAACAAGAGATAGTGAAGATGCTTTGATATAGGCAACAAGTATCACAAACAAATAATATCAATTGAAGAAAAGGTTTTTGCAAATTCATCACACATATCACAAAGATATATTAAGTGAAGGAAATAGGCCAAAACCACAACAATTGCATATAAGAGCTTTCATGCCAAGAGGCAACCTACACAAGGTTGGATACTAGAAAGGTATGCATGGGATAGATACTTGTTACCGAGATGACATTGGTGATGAAGATGATGAGAGTGGGTTTATCATCAAAGCTTGACTCCGACACTCACACGGTGAGAACACCTTCCTTATGAATGAGGCAAGCATCCAATGCATCTCCATTGTACCTAAAACACAATTAGAGTACAAAATGGTTCCCAAACTTATTGGGTTCCATAGTAGTTAGATAAACTACAATATATAGGAACATACTCCACATAAATATGTGCATATAGATATGAAATTGAATTTCATGCACATCTTAGCAATTTAGGAGTTGGTGGAGTATCCCCTATATATTGGAACTAGAAAGACAAGCATGCCATAAAATAAATATACTAGTAAATATGCATGCATAGACTTACAAGAGCCAAACGAGATACAAATTGGACAAAAACACCAAGTAAACCAATAAAGCACACCAAGGTGTGACGAGAAATGGTTGTCCAAATTATATCAAAATCCAAATCAACAAATGATTGAGGAAAAATCAAATCAACAAATGATGATTACATAACACATCAACACATGAGGTGTGATATCAAAAGGAATCAAATCAACACAACAAATGATTGAAAAGACACCAAATGAAAATAAGATACCAATTAAAACAACAAATAACAATTAGGAGAAAAGATACCAAGAAAAGGGTGATACTTGACCGAAGTCAAGTAAAGTAAGATGAAGCAAAAAGGTATCAAGACTCCCACAATAAATATTAATTGGAACGAATATCTATGGAGGAGATATTAAATTCCAATTAATACAAATTGAAGGTACCAACACAAGATCAAAAAACATATGCCAATTGAAAGGATGAAATATTGATAGATGGATAGTGATCTAAATAAAAAGGAATGCTCCCCCAAGATTCATGCATTATCTTAGATATTTGCATTTGAATACAAAATGCATACACAAGGGATCATTACTCTACATATTTTATTTACAACACTAAACACTACCAATTGAAAAATAGGATCCATTCAAAAGGCAAGGAAGGCAATAGATAAAGCAAATTTAACGCAAGAGCCAATGCGAAGATGGTCTACACAATCCACCTCAATTACTAGAATCACTTGTCAAGACAAGGAGTATAGAGAGAGATATCTCTCGGTGGTAAATAGGAAAGATGATCAAGACCAACTTCACAACAAAAAGCATATGGCAAGAGGTAAGAATTAAACACCATATTTTGAAAGAGGTTTGTTTGTAGTTTCAATTATTCGAACCAACCGGCAAAGCCATGATTAGAATAAAAGGAAACAAATGGTTTCTCACATAATATATGGAAATGCATATTAGAGAAAAACCACACCAAGCAAACACACCCAAACAAGAGCCAAAAGATAACCAAAAGGAAATTGGAACTTGTTCGAGCAAACATGCCACATAGGAAATAGATAATGTACAATATCAAATCTAAGTGGCAAACCTCAAATGTTCACATTTTTATGGGATTGTAATATGCACATAGCTTATTACTCCCCCATAATGTGATAATTCATTTTATTTTTAAACAAGAGGCAAATAAAACCAACTAGAGAAATTAATGGACATGTAGAATTTGAATTTCTCATGAATATGACATACCACATAGTAGCTAGATAATATGAAATATCAAAACTAGGTGGTGTGCCTCATGTACACACATTTTTAGGTTTGTGAGGTGCACAAAGCACATCACTCCCCCAAAATGGGATAGTCCATTAATATCTCAAAGAGCCAAATAAAATCCACACAAGATTCAATAAAGCTCAACACAAAGTTACCAATACATGATATACAACTATCTAACACAACCTTGAATAACAAGACAAGTAGGAAAGTAGCATATCATATACAAGCACATGCTAGGAACAAAACTAACACATGCATGGGAGCAAGCAACTTTCAATGAGTATATGAGTTAAATACAAGTTACCGCAAGGAGGAGCATTGGATATGAGATAGATATGTGATCCAATTGACTTGGCTTGATGAAATAAAACCATGAAGATCCCTTAATTCTTCAAAAGAATAGCCAAGTCACCAATGTCCTCCACAACACCTATTGATCAAGTTGAGCTTGTTGGTCCCCAACCGAGTTGGGTCCTAAGAGGTTAGTCACAATAGGCTTGGGAACCCAAATGGTGCTTTTCTTGACACCACTTTGAGCTCCCACATACTTGGCAAACACATTGCCAACTCTATCCTTCCTAAGAGAATATGCATCATCAATTATGATAGGAGAGGAAGAGGTACCGATAGTGCATGAAGAAGCAAAATGACCTTTGCCACGGCAAAGGTAGCAACACCGACTCTTCTTCTTCTTAATAGGCTCTTCAACTTGAGGAGCAATAGCTTGAGTCTTCTTGGGAGGTGGCCTTTGTTCAACACGTGGTTGAGCACGAGTTTGAACAAGAGGCCGCTTCCCTAGTTGCTTCTCACTAAGGAGCTTCTTCTTCTTCATTGGGCAATCCCGAACGTGGTGCCCTCAACCTTGCACTTGAAGCAAGTGATCTTGGCCGGGTTCTTGACTTGAACTTGGCCCTTCTTCTTGTTGTCAACCTTGGACTTGTTCTTGTTGTTGGAGTTGAATCCAAGTCCACTCTTGTCATTTGGAGATTGTTGCACACTCAACATGTTGTCAAGTGCACTCTTCTCCCCATGACGCTTTTCCAAGCCCTTCTTCAAAGAAGCGACTTGGGCCTTGAGGTCTTTTATTTCCTCTACATGGTTAGTGGCAACAAAAACACTAGAGGAAGTAGAAGCTTCATTGTTAGAACAACAAGGCAAAGCAAGTAATTCATCACATGATGTACCAATATTTTTAGTGGATGAACTACTAGGACTAGCACATGGCATTTTAGCATTTTTAGTTATGGTTGTGCTATTATCCACATGAGGCTCACAAGATTTTACCTTGGTAGTGATTGCCTCATGAGCTATCTTTAGACTAGCATAGGATGCTAGAAGATCATCATTAGAGCTAGATAGCTTTTTATGACTTTCTTCTAACTCCCTATACTTGCTAGTTAGCAACTCAAGTTGAGCCCTTAGCTCAATATTCTCCTTCAAGGTAGATGCTTCACAAGAAATTGAGTTAGTAGCACAAGCATCATTTACATTAGGGATAGAAGAAGACAACTTGGCAAGCTCATCATTTAATCTAGCATTTTCATTTTTCGTGACTTTATATTTAGCATGAGCATGGTCACGTTCTTTAATAATTTTAGCAATTATTTCATTATGAGACTCCTCGATAGATTCTAGTTTCTCCTCTAGAGAAGCACGAGTCTCACGCTCTTCCTCGAGAGCATCTTCTAACGATGCTTTCTCCATAGCATCATCTCTTTCTATCTTACCTTTTTCTTCAAGGCTTGCTTCCAAAGCCTCAATGGTTTCCCCGCGCTCAATAAGAGTTTTCATAATTTCAAATAGCATAGCTTGAGCATTTTTATTTTTAGGGAGGGCTTTAAGAATCGTAAGACCGTTATTTTGAAGCCTAGCATTAACCTTTTCCACATCATCTTCTTCATCATTTTTATCATCATCATTGTCATCATTATTATTATCATTGCTAGAAGAAGATTTAGCCATAAGGCAATGAGAGGTGGATGAAGAGCAATTAATTTTTGAACTACTTAAGTTCACATCTTGTTGCATAGCAAATTTGGTTTCCTCTACATTATTATCAATGCAAGATTTAGAGGGAACACAAGCATTTTTATCATGGCAACAAGATAAGGCAAGCATATCATAAAGAGATTCATCCAAGCAAGTTTTAGATGATATGCAAGGACTATCAACACTAGCATGCAAATCATTTATGGTGCTATGTGTGTTTATGTCCAAGGATGAAGCATTGCAATAAGATAGAGATAATTGATCATCAACAACGAGCTCACTATCCAAATTGCAAAGCCTATCACTACTCACCATTACATTGGTTTGTGGCTTACCACATTTTGGTGAAGTAGATGAAGACGAGAACTCGTCACGGCCGGAGGTGGAGGGAGAACAATCATCCTCAATAGTCATGGACTTGCCGTATTTTTCTTGAAGCTTGGTCCACAAATCATGAACGTCACGGGGAGGCATGATTGACTCAAACACGCCTACACTCACAAACTTGCAAAACTCGTTAGATGCTAGAGCATCTAGATATAAGTTTTTCTCATCCTCTAAAGTCTTACTTTCGCAATCCTTTGGAGGAGAAAAACCTATATCTAAGATACGCTCAATATTGGGGTCCAAGACCCGCAAGTGTCTAAGCATATGAGTTTTCCAAACATTAAAATTTGTGCCATTAAATCTAAACAAGGAATTGTGCACTAAATCCCTAGACGACATCTTTACTCTCTAGGCGGTAAAGCCAAACAAGAGAGACGAGGCTCTGATACCAATTGAAAGAACAAACAATGCCCGGATGTCGCCTAGAGGGGGGGGGGTGAATAGGCGATTAAAACTTTTTCTAATTAGGGGCTTGATAATTGCGGAATAAAACTATGTGTTTAAATTAACAAGCCAACAACCTAATATGCTAGGGTTACCTATGTGCACCAACAACTTATGCTAAGAAATTCAAGCAACAAGGAGATAGCAAGATATGAACTTCAAGCACGAAGGCTATCACAATGTAAATTGCATAAGTAAAGCTCGGGTATAGAAATAACCGAGGCACGCGGAGACGAGGATGTATTCCCGAGTTCCTCCTTGTTAAGGGAGTACGTCTCGTTGGAGGGGTGTGAGCTCGCCACAAGAGGCCTACTCAAGATGCCACAAAGGCCTCACCCTATTCTCCGATGAACCTCACCCAAGGGATTGGTTCACCTTCCACTATCGGAATCCTTCAAGGCGGATTCCGGAGCCCTTTACAACTCTTCTTGGGGCACACACCCACAACTCAATTGGGGGCTCCCAAACTCGTGCCGAAGCTTCACAAGCAAAGTCTTCGCGGCACCTCCAACCGTCTAGGGTACACAATGCACCCAAGAGGCAACAAGCTCTTGGGAACACAATGCACCCAAGAGTAACAAGCTTCTCAACTTCGATCTTCACGTATCACGTAGGGAGAGCAACCCAATGCAACAAATGCAAAAGGCAAGAGCACACAAAGTGGTCAAGTCCTTCACTCCGAAATCCAACCAAAGCAACTAATGCTATGGAGGGATTTGAGAGGAAGAACAAGGGGAAGAACACAAAGCAACCCTAAGTCTAGATCCACTAGGTTCCCCTCACTTAGAGGAGGATTTGATTGGTGGAATGGTAGATCTAGATCTCCTCTCTTGTTTCCCTAAAGATGGGCAAGAATCATTAGAGGGAAGTGGAGGAATCAAGCTCTCAAAGAAGTGCAACAATAGAGGAGAGAGAGAGAGCAAAAGGTTCACCAAGAAGCCATTTGACCGTTGGGGAAGAAAACCCATTTAAATAGGAGCCCTGGGAATTTGGCCGTGGGCACAAAATCCCGCAGGGCCGGTAGTACCGGCCCAAGGGGCGGTACTACCGCTCCAAGCAAACTGCCCCAACGGCTCACTTCAGAGAAGAAAACCCGCAGGACCGGAAGTACCGCGGCGGGGGCCGGTACTTCCGTTGGGCCGGTAGTTCCGGGCCCACTCCGGTCCAAAAGTTGGGAGACCCGCGAAGTCCAGTGCCTGAGAAAATAAGCGGAGATTCCTCCGAACTTTCCACGGAAGTAGGAGCGGAAGTACCGCTGTGGCCACCGGTACTTCCGGTGGCCCGGTACTACCGGTGCTACTTCCGGTGCAAAAATTCGGGGGAACCCGGGAGTCCAGTACCCAGAAAAATAAGCGGTAGTAGGGCCGAACTGGGCACCGGAAGTGCCCAGCGGTAGTACCGGTCCAGGGACCGGTACTTCCGGCCAGCAGAGAAAAACAGGCAAACACTGAAACTGAATAACTTTTGTGTGGCAACTCCGAATCGAGTGAATCCAATTTTGTTGGAAAGAGGACGACAGGAGCTACCCTACAAAAAGTAAAAATATTGAAACCAAGCAATGGAGATTTTGCTAAAAAATGGAAGAGTGAAACCTTCCGCATAGATGAACCGGCAAAATCTCCAAAACCGAAAACGCACAAGTTTTTCATCAAGACTCCATTTTGTATGATCTTGGGCTTGTTTCGAAGATAATCACAAGCCCTAGAAGATCATGCATATACACATCATAGTCTATCATGTGAGGAGGAAAACATAAGGAGAGAGTTTGACCTCTCATAGAAGAGACAAACCGGTAAAGCCTCCGATATCAAAAACGCAAGGAGATATTCATGAGATCCGTTTTTGATGAACTAGAGCTTGGTATGGAGATGAACACAAGCTCTAAATTCTCACATGGATAAAAGCCATAAGAACCAATAAAGATGATTGCATGGATGCAAAGGTTTGAGCTCTCCACGAACGATACGATCACGATACTCGGTCGAGAGCCCCTCTTGATAGTACGGCTATCTATCCTATAACCCGGTCTCTCACTAAACAACATGAGACCGGTAAAATAGAAACCCTATCAAGATCATACCTTTGCCTTGCGCATAAATCCACTTGAGGTCGAAGAAGAAGATCTTCATCTCCTCAAGACGAACCACCTTTCTTGATCGCGCCTTGCTTGGTGAAGATTCACATGACGCTCCCCCATACACCAAGATGGGGAAAGCACTCCTTCGGCATATCTTCACTTGGCCTTGCTCTCGATGACGAACACCTTGGCCTTGATCTTCTTCCCTAAACCTTGGAGACAAGCAAGCTAATGGACACCTACAAATATAGCTCAATGCAAATATTAGTCCATAGAGATTGTCATTAATTACCAAAACCATGCATGGGGGCAACCATGCACTTTCACCCTAAAACAACATCGCCTCAGCGGAAACTGATACTACATCGGGTCAGCGGCACCCGATACTCGGGGGCTACGCTGTACAAGCCCTACAAGAACATTGCCTCATCGGCACCTGTACTACATCGGGTCAGCAGCACCCGATACTCAGGAGCTCCACCGCGCACTCGATGAAAGCACGACTGTGTAACTCGAAAGGTTATCGACTTCGGTCTAACTCGAGCAAAATACCCGAGATGAATCAAATACAGCTGACCCTCGGATGCTGCACTGCGTAGTGCAAAGGTAAGACCCCCGATCTGTCGTGTAGGGCCAGGCCCACTGGCAGCAGCCGTGGTAGCTTGACAGATATGCCGCACCAGCAGGTGTGAAGAAAATCCCGACGGACGCGTGGGTACCCTTTCAGGCCGAATTCGACTCCGTAAGATCCCAAGCGGCTGGAGTCGAAGGGACTAGCCTCCAAGCTCGAGCCCGGGGACTCGAGTTTGACGTACGCTGATAGTGTTTGTGCCCGAGAGCACTTAACTGGTCCTCTCCGTCGAGAGTACTAGGCTTATTACGCAAAATCCACGCTAAAGCGTCCTGAAATACGGATACTATGAATCACCAATAGCAAAATCGCACCAGGTTGATATGATATATGTTAAATTCCCGCCAAACTCTTCGAGTTTACACTCCCCATCGGGAGCAGCACTCGCCAAGTGCTTGATCACGACAAAAAGCAAGGCAAATTGAGCCTATGCCCAACTATAAATAGTTGAACATAGCCTCGGGGGATACTCCCATCGGGAGCGCTGGTCGCGCACCGATGAGAATTGAGTTAAAACTTATGTTTGCACTCGATCCTCAGCAGAGTCGACCATATCGCATTGGAATTCTCAAAGTCGGGTTCTCTATAACCCGCACCGGACTTATTAAAGTCGGGCTCTCTATAGCCCGCATCGGAATTATCAAAGTTGGGTTCTCTATAGCCTGCACATGACTTCTCAAAGTCGGGTTCCTTACACCCGCATCAGATTTATTCTTATCAGTTTTCTTACGCTCGCACAGATTTCACAATGTCATCAATGTACCCGACACATCGACTACGCCTATTCGACATGCTGCTCTGAGTCTCTGCCCGATTCTACGAATCGACCAGACACTCGGGGGCTACTGACGTGGGCATACCCTCCAGACACCCCACCATTGGCGTACCCGATGCGGCCCAGCCGAAGACATACTTGGAGACTATCGTGGGGCTACCTTTCGGGTCCCCACGGTGGTGGTACCTAGGTCACGCCAATGAAGGCCCAGCGAAGCCCAAGAAGGACACCGTGTGGCACAAGTAGTCGACTTAGGGTCGGTGATGCTTTCCTTATCTTGTACGTGCAATCCGCACCGTCCACCCGAGACCCGGCCTGTAGTATAAAGGCCGGGAGGGTGCGCCATCTAGGGCATAAAATCATTGAACATCGCATTGTAGCCACCAGTCGATAATTCCAGACAAGCAGGAGTAGGTCTTTACCTCAACTCGAGGGGCCGAACCTGGGTAAAATCGCCCCCTGTTAGCCGTCGTGTTCACCAGCCTGATCTCTCTCTTTCTCCTTCAATCAACCCGGGGTATTCGACCTTGGGATTTGCCGAGTCACAAGCTCGTCAATTGGCGCCGTCTGTGGGAAAGAACAGATCGCTGGAGTCGTGATCATGCCGGCCTCACCACAACCAACAACGCCATCAGCGCGAGGGAGTCGATCTACACCGGCTTCCTCGAGTACGTCGAGCACTCACCGGCGGATCTTTCGGCTTACGCCGGATTCCAACAGAGCACGTGGATTACCTTTGGTAGTTTGCGTTATCTGGTGGACAGTCGCGGAACCCTCCGCCCTACGCAGACCGCCCTGCGCTCAATGGAGGCGCCTGCATCCATGGCGGCTGCACGGATCGCAACTTCACCCGCCGTGAAGATTACGGAGATCGCATCTACATCGACATCTGCGTCTACATCAACTGCGCCGACCATGGCTTCACCCGTCGCGAAGATCGCATCTGCCGCGGTCAAGGCGACTGCGTCTACTTCGACTACATCAACTTCGACTGCGGCGATCGCATCTGCGGTTGCCAAGAAAAACGCATCTGCTGCGGCCACGGGGCGAGTCAAGTCTACTCCGACCTACCTGTTCGGGCGCCAGCCAAGATCCGCACCAGCTTCGACTGCGCCGATCGCATCTACGCATCGGGCAGCCGCCAGTAGCAGCGACCGTGGTACCCACCACGTTGCTGTGATCTTCGACAACGAGTACAGCTCAGATGAAGGAAGCACGACAGGGAGCATCAGCCCCACTCGACGGGTCTACCCCGCGCAAGTCTACATGGTCGGTCCATCAGCACCCGTGTACCCCATGGAAGTCACCCTGCAAGACAAGGTGACGAAACTTACCATCACCCGGGAGCTGGCGATTAGGGCACAGAAGCACGTGGACGATGGCACGTTCCCTGCCCCGGAAGATCCACAGGAAGATCGACAGGCGGTCCAGTACTTGCTCTGGAAGGAAGCCGAACGAATCAAACAGGATAAAGCCGAGTTGGCCCGGCGCAAGGAGCTAGCCGACGAGTCGAGTGCCAGGAGGGCAGCGCTCTCGTTCATGTCTGGATCAGAAGAAGTCAATCAAGAAGGAAGGCACAGAACTCGCATGCCGCGGGTACACGAGGCCGATCGCATCCACCTCACCCGCAACTTGGAGTCATCTTTCTTGGAAGACGAGGACGGAATACCCATCCCCAGAACACCCGCCTCTGCGCTTATGGGAGTCGAGACCTATTTGCGGGTCATGCAGCCGCCGGAAGGAAGCGCCAACGCCCGCGTACACAGGCAGCAGATCCAAGCCTTGAGGCAAGTCGAGGAAGCCTTGGCAAGAGGGAGAACCAGTCGAAGGGATGTACGAGGAACGAGGACGTCGTGACCGTGGAGTCGCACCAGCGGCAGATCGGGAACCGATTCGACTGCGACAACTGCAGCCCGGCGAGGATGGCCGCAACGTCGTCACACAGAGAAGGATAGACCGTGCCCGTCGACTGCGAGAAGCAGGACTACTCGACGATGATGAAGACCACGAGCCACGTGGAGCCCCGTGTTTCAGTATAAATATTCGCGACACGAAGATGCCCAAAGGCTTCAAGCTGACGGCGGAGACACAAAAGTACGACGGAAAGCAGCACCCGCAGGATTGGCTAGACGACTACCTCATCGCATGCAGCTGCCAAGGTGGTAATTCGACTACCGCCATGCAGTACATCCAGCTGATGCTCACGGGGTCCGCCCGCGGGTGGCTCAACACGCAGCCGAAGGATGCCTTCAGGACTTGGGAGGAATTCAGGACTGCATTCATAAAAGGTTTCCTGGGAACTTACGCAAGGCCAACCACCCTCATCGAGCTCCAAGCTTGCAAACAGGGCCATGAGGAGCGACTCCGTTCGTACATCCAACGGTGGACCCTGCTCCGCAACACCATGGATGGAGCCACCTCAGAGGACAGAGTCATGGATGCATTCATCTACGGCCTCACCCGTCGCGATCTTCGCGAAGAACTTGGTAGGCTCAGGCCGAAGAATATGATAGACCTCATGCAGATCGCCAACCAATGGGCAGATGGAGAGGACTCCGTCCGCGACTCAATGCCAGATCCCCAACCCAGCAACTGGCGAGAGGGTCGACTGAAAAAGAAACCACGCTTTATCGGCCACGACTCAATAGAGTTAGTAGCGGCGGGATTCGAAACCCCCCGTGAGAATGATAGAGGATATAGCCAAGGCGGTGGCAATGATAGAGGATATAGCCAAGGCGGTGGCAATGATAGAGGATACAACCAAGGTGGTGGCAGCGGCTACCGCGGAGATGGAAGTCGCAAGCGCGAGTGGCGCAGACGCATACTCACGGATGAGGAAGAGCTACAGCAACCCTGCAGGCACCATATGTTCAAGGACCCGGAAACAGGCAAGTGGGGATCCCGACACCTGTTGAAGGACTGCAAGAAGGCGCAACGGTTGGCCAGGGCCTTCACGCGCGTACTTGCTACGGACGGGCAGCAGGTTCATCAAGCATCACCCGCGGGACAACCAGTCGCGGGACAGCTGGCAATCAACGCACCACCAGCTCCTCCACTCGCCAACCCAGCGCAAGCAGCACTGGCTTACTACCCGCAGCAACAACCGCAGCAGCCGCAACAGCAGCAGCAGCAACCGCAGCAACAGGACCCTGCCAACGTGTTCCCAGCACCACGCGGGCAGATGAACATGATACAGAAGGGGCGTCCTTCCAACAGGACCCAGAAGCTCATTACTCGCCAAGTCTTTCAGGCAATCACCAATCCACCCGCAGTACCCGAGTACCTGAGAGGATCAGAGACAGACATCACCTTCTCCAGGGCTGATCACCCGCCGGCAATACCACGGCCCGGGCACGCCGCTCTGGTAGTCGAAGCTCAGATCGGGGAGTACACCTTGAAAAAGGTGTTCATGGATGGAGGCAGCGGAATCAACATTCTTTTCGCTGACACCCTCAGGCGCATGAACAGGTCAACTTCCAACCTGACGCCGTCATCTAATACCTTTCACGGTATAGTACCAGGGCAAGCAGTTACGCCCATGGGAGTAATCACACTCGACGTGATCTTCGGCACACCCGACAACTTCCGGAGGGAGGCAATCGACTTCGAGGTGGTCGACTGGAAATCACAGTACCACGCCATCCTCGGGCGTCCAACTTTTGCAAGGTTCATGGCGATACCCCACTACGCCTACCTCATGCTCAAGATGCCTGGACCCAAGGGTGTCATCACGGTGAGAGGCGACTTCGACCGGTCCGACAGCTGCGACCGCGAGTTCAGCAGGATCTCTGAGTTCTTTGGGATGGACGATCACCTGGAGATGCTGGCAGTCGACAACGACAAGACCCTCTTCCCCCCAAAGAAGAAATCATCCAAGGACTCGGCGTTCAACACCAGCGACGATACCAGGGCCCACCAGGTACACCCGACAGATGCTGACAAGGTGGTTCGGGTGTCATCAAGCTTGACCAGCGCATAGGAAAGCGCGCTCGTCGAGTTCCTGCGCGAAAACTGGAAGATATTCGCCTGGCAACCTTCTGATATGCCAGGCATACCAAGAGAACTCGCCGAGCACCGATTACACGTTCACAAGGACGCCAGACCTGTCAAGCAAACCATGAGGCGCTTTTCGGGTCCAAAGAGAGACGCGATCAGTTTGGAGATCGACCGGCTGCTCCATGCCGGTTTTATTAAAGAAATCAAGAAGTCAGAGTGGGTAGCAAACCCAGTACTGGTGGAAAAGAAGAAGACGAAGAAACTCCGCATGTGCGTCGACTTCACCGCCATCAACAAATGTTGCCCCAAGGATCACTTTCCGCTCCCGCGGATTGATCAGATCGTCGACTCGACTGCGGGCTGCGCACGCCTGTCCTTCCTGGATGCCTACTCAGGCTACCAGCAGATCAAGATGGCAGTCGAAGACCAAGAGAAGACGGCGTTTATCACACCACACGGTGTGTTCTGCTACACCATGATGCCCTTCGGGTTGAAAAACGCTGGGGCCACGTACCAGCGTACAATGCAAGCCTGCCTGAAGGAGCTTATCGGGAAGGTGGTCCAAGTCTACGTCGACGATATCGTCATCACCACCCGCAAAGAGGACACCCTCATCGACGACCTCCGCAAGGTCTTCGAGGCACTCGACAAGTACCAGATCAAGCTGAACCCAGACAAGTGCGTTTTCGGCGTCCCAGCCGGAGAGCTACTGGGGTACCTTGTCTCTGCGAGAGGAATCGAAGCAAATCCAGAAAAGGTGCAAAATATACTCGACATGCCTGCACCAACAAAACTCCATGACGTACAAAGTCTAGCCGGCAGAGTCGCAGCACTCAGTCGATTCATAAGTAAGCTGGGAGAAAAGGCCCTGCCCTTCTACCAGCTGATGAAAAAGGCGGACAAATTCGAGTGGACGGAGGAAGCACAGGATGCCTTTGACAGGCTGAAGAAGACCCTGACAACCCCTCCAGTACTGGTAGCACCCCAGGAGAATGAACCACTGTACCTTTACGTGGCAGCCACGAACAGAGTGGTCAGTACCGTTCTCGTAGTCGAACGGGAGGAAGAAGGAAGGGCTCATCCCGTCCAACGGCCCGTGTATTACCTCAGCGAGGTATTAACAGAGTCAAAGCAGAGGTACCCGCACTACCAGAAGCTGGCATACGCCGTCTTCATGACGTCAAGGAAGGTGGTACACTACTTCTCCGAGCACCCGATAACGGTGGTAAGCTCCTCCGCCCTGTCAGACATCCTCACTAATCCATCCGCGACAGGGCGAGTCGCCAAGTGGGTTGTCGAGTTAGGGCCATGGGGGCTGAAGTACGTGCACCCGAAGGCAATCAAGGCTCAGGTCCTCCCGGAGTTCACCACAGAGTGGATAGAAGCGCAGCTACCAGACGAGCCTGATTTATCGACTGCATGGACCATGTACTTCGATGGATCCAAGAAATTCAATTCAGCCGGAGCGGGAGTCGTGCTCATATCACCCAAAGGCGATAAGCTTAAGTACGTGCTGCAGATGAAATTTCCAACACCCTCCAACAACGAGGCGGAGTACGAGGCACTGATCCACGGCATGCGGATGGCCAAGAACTGCGGCGCCACTCGCCTCATGATCTATGGCGACTCCTACCTGGTGGTGCAGCAAACAATGAAGCAATGCGACGCCATCGCTGACAACATGATAGCATACAGGGAGCTGTACAACCAGCTGGAAGGCCAATTCGACGGCTGCGAACTGCGACACATTGGCCGCGAAAGCAATGAAGAAGCCGACATCCTCGCCAACCTCGGCTCAGATCGAGCTCCGGTTCCACCCGGAGTCTTCCTCGAGTGCATCACGCAGCGCTCTATCAGGGTCCGGCCCCCGCCAGAACCCCCTGCATCGACAACAACGACCGCCAACCCGCAAAGCACGGAGAAGGAGCCCATGGAGATCATGCTGGTCGAACCCACATGGACAAGCCCGTATCTGGCCTACATGCTGCATCAGCGGCTGCCAGAGAACCCAGTCGAAGCAAAGCGCATTGTCCGCCGCTCGAAGGGCTTCACCATCATCAAGGGCGAGCTTTACAAGCGAAGCATCTCAGGCGTACTCCAAAGGTGCATTGATCCATCTGACGGCCAAGCTATTCTACTCGACATCCACGCCGGAATCTGCGGGCATCATGCAAGCAGTCGAGCACTGGTTGCCAAGGCCTTGCGAGCAGGATTCTACTGGCCCACTGCAATGCAAGACGCAGTCGAGCTCGTAAAAAGGTGCGTCGGCTGCCAAGAATTCGCCAACAAACCTCACGCACCTGCATCAGCATTGAAAACCATCCCACTTGCATGGCCGTTCGCGCAGTGGGACTCGACATGGTAGGTCCCTTCAGGAAGTCCTCCCCGGGTGGGCACACGCACCTCCTGGTGGCAGTCGACAAATTCACGAAGTGGATCGAGGCGGTGCCAATCACAAGTTCAACCGCAACTTCAGCAGTCAACTTCATCAGGTCCATCATCTTCAGATTTGGCGTGCCCCACGGTATCATCACCGACAACGGCACGAACTTTACAGCCGAGGAGTTCAGAGATTTCTGCGAGGAACAAGGCATCAAGCTCAGCTACGCATCCGTCTCACACCCGCAGTCTAACGGACAAGTCGAAAGGGCCAACGGCCTAGTCAGCAAAGGGATAAAGAAGCGTCTGCGAGTGCCGTTGAAACGAGCTGCAGGAGCCTGGGTAGAGGAACTTCCAAGCGTGCTATGGAGCCTACGCACCACGCCGAACAGATCCACCCAATACACACCGTTCTTTATGGTGTACGGCGCAGAAGCAGTCTTACCCTGTGACATTAAGTTTGACGCTCCACGGGTCGTGGCCTACGACGAGTCCGACGCAGAAGAGGCACTAGAAGATGACATGGACACTCTAGATGAAGCACGCGACATCGCCCTCAGCCGCACAGCAGTGTACCAGCAGGACCTGCGCAACTACCACGGGCGACGACTGCGACCCAGAGCTTTTGTCCCAGGCGACCTGGTCCTTCGACTCAAGCAGAAGAAAGTGCACAAGCTCGCCTCCCCATGGGAAGGCCCGTACATTGTGACAGAAGCAATTGGCAATGGAGCATACCGCCGGAAGGACCAAGCCACAGGAACAGTTTGCAGTAACCCGTGGAACGTGGCACAGCTACGCCGCTTCTACGCCTGATGTACCCTACACTGTAAATTCAAAGTAGCAGCAGGTTTCTTATGCACTCTTTCCCTCGCCAGGGTACCTAAGGGGACTGGAAGGGTTTTAATGAGGCGGCCTGTTTGCGAGAATAAATAAAGATGATTAAAGAAGTTTTGTGTCACCCTCTCCTTTGCAACCTAGGCCGCCACTCGAACCACTCGGGGGCTGCGCCATACAGGCATCACCCGAAAATCCTCGGCCGCCACCCGACGCACTCGGGGGCTTGCGCTGTACAGGTCTAAAGTTAGCCTAGGCCGCCACTCGAACCACTCGGGGGCTGCGCCATACAGGCATCACCCGAAAATCCTCGGCCGCCACTCGACGCACTCGGGGGCTTGCGCTGTACAGGTCTAAAGTTAGCCTAGGCCGCCACTCGAACCACTCGGGGGCTGCGCCATACAGGCATCACCCGAAAATCCTCGGCCGCCACTCGACGCACTCGGGGGCTTGCGCTGTACAGGTCTAAAGTTAGCCTAGGCCGCCACTCGAACCACTCGGGGGCTGCGCCATACAGGCATCACCCGAAAATCCTCGGCCGCCACCCGACGCACTCGGGGGCTCGCGCCGCACAGGTCTCAGTCAGCCTAGGCCGCCACTCGAACCACTCGGGGGCTGCGCCTAACAGGCATCACCCAAAAATCCTCGGCCGCCACTCGACGCACTCGGGGGCTCGCGCTGTACAGGTCTAAAGTTAGCCTAGGCCGCCACCCGAATCACTCGGGGGCTGCGCCTAACAGGCATCACCCAAAAATCTTCGGCCACCACCCGACACACTCGGGGGCTCGCGCCGTACAAGTCCTACTTGAAAACCTAGGCTACCACCCGACGCACTCGGGGGCTGCGCCGCACAGGTCTAACTCGAAAGCCTAGGCCATCACCCGACGCACTCGGGGGCTGCGCTGTCAAGGCCAAAGACATAACGTTCCGTTCGCACTCTTGCTCACCAAGGACGCCACCCGACACACTCGGGGGCTGCTCCACACGGGCTATGAGTTCACGACACAACGTTTTCATGTACTTAGGGATTAACCCCGTATCAGCATATTTACATGCATACATATATTTATGTTACAAGCTAACATTCTACACTAAAGGCTTTTTCACATCCTCAGTCGGCAGCTTCCTCCTTCGGCACGTCCAAGGGACCGACGAGTTCTTCAGTACGGTGCATGACCTGCTCCATCGCACGACGCGCCGCAGCATAAGACTCCGCATAGTCTGAATCCCTTGGCAGGCCGCCAAGGATGTCAAGCAGAGGAACATGGCTCCGATGCATTCGCACGTACGCGAATGCTACATTTGCCCCGGCGACAAGCTGACCGAAGACAATCTCCTTCAACGCCGTAGCACGGCGGAATTTCCCCAACAAAGCGGGCAATCCAGTCGGCTGCTCGTCGAGCGGGAAGAATACCCTGTTGATCTGTGCTAGAGTCTTCCGACAACCCTCCAGGACAATGGCAGCCCGCCAGGTGCGATCCAGCATCCGAGCAAGTATGCGGCCCTCCTGCTTATGAACCCAGAATTGCCGGGCTTCGACTGAAGTGCCGGTGGCCTCACTATCCACACGCTCGTTCACTCGAGCATTTTCGGCCTGCCAGTCGGAGTTCACAACTGCATCAACGAGGAAAATTCAGCATAGCACAAGCATAAATGTATAACAGGAGGCGGGTAGAATCCAACCTTGCAACTGACGACAGATGAGATTCCGTCTGCTCAAGAATGAATCGCTCGCGTGGATTGAACTCCCCACTCGAGCGCAATTTCAGACGCTCAAGATCAATGTTCGCTATCCGCAACTTCGACTCAAGCTCTCCAATCTTGCTCTTCATGAAGCCAAACACTCGCTGGTCGTTCGCGCTACGCGCGGGAGCTGGAGAAGTCGTACAACGCGAAGACGCAGGTGCAGCCGAAGAGGTGCCCTCATCCCAGTACGCACGGATATCTTCCGCGACTTCAGGAGGAGCACTTCCGTCAGGCTGTCAATTTAAAGAATATCAGAGAGCACTATTTTCAACAGCAAGACTAGACAAAAGCACAGTCGCATGACAGAATCAGCATATCCATTGATTTCATCGAGTTTCATTACAAAAGACAAAAGAAGACCCCTACTACAACACTACATGGCAGAACCCGACGGTGCGCGGCCCTTTTTGGCGGCTGACTCTGCAAGCTTCCTCTCAAAGGTGTCAATCAGCTTTTTAGCTAACTGAGTCGCCTTGTCCTTGACGCTGGTCAGGGACTTGGACTTTCCATCGGGCCTTCGAGGGAAGTCGCGCACAGCCGCCTCAAAGTCACCCGAGATCCCATGACCGAGTAACAGACGGAAGGTGAGCTCGGAGCCGCGTACCGTCTGGGTGCGGGTGTAGTTGGCCATCACATTCGCCTCAGCAAATGGAGCCGCCAGCTTGTCAGCCTCCTTAGGCGCGGCCTGACCAGGGAAAACACCTTGATAGATGTTGGCCAGGGCGCTCGAGGACTTCTTCACAGCGTCCGTGGCGCACGCGCAAACCCGGTTGCAGAGGTCGACTGCCGCCGACAAGGTGGTATTCGCGCTGGACGTCCCTTCAGGGGGAGCACCACCACCAACACCTACAGCGCGAATAGTAAGGTTACCTGCAGGCAATAAAGGCAAAAGTAGGTTTTTACCAAACCGAGAAGTAGGCTTCTATCAGCCGAGAACTTACCGCCAAGGACTGTGGCAATGCTAATCAGGCGTTCGACCTGAACCTTTTCTGCCTCAGTTTGGGTCTCAAGCGACTTCTCCAGTTGCTGGACCCGCTTCGCCAAGTCTTGGTTGTCTTCTGCATAACACCCGAGCAAAAGTTCAGAATTGCAGACAGTCGAAGAAAGTTCAAAAGACTCGACAAGGGATACTTACTCTTCGACTGCTCAAGCGCAGCACGAAGTTGACTAGCCTCCTGCTCCAGACGAATGAAGCGGGTGGCTGTTTCCATCTGCTGACGATAGACGGGCTGTGGAAAAAGAAGTATAAATCTGTATCTGACTATTCTAGTCACGCACATCTTCGGGGGCTACTCCCATCGGGAGCGCTGTTCGCGCACCCGATACAAGAATTTGCAAGATAAAAAAGAAGATACTTACATGCTGGATCAGATCAGCATCCACGGCAGTCGCATCAGCGGCACCATCCGGCCGGGTGGCCATCGAAAGGTCCAGCACCGGAGGATCGTTCGCCTGTGGCGCCTCTTCAGTTGTACCAGTCGCATGCTCCGGGGCAGCAGACTGGTGTTCCTCCTCACGAGGCGAAGCATGGACATTACCACCTTGATGGCTGCTTACAAAAGATTCAGAAAACACCCAAGCAACAGAAAGAAGAAATGAATCAGAAAGGTTCAGTCGCAGAAAGCTTACCTGTCAACATCTTCACCGTTGCTGCTCATAGAAGGAGACGGCATCCTCCCAAACCCCGCGGGAGGCGCGGAGTTCAGCGGAGTCGCTATCAGCGGGTTCACCGGCTCCTTCGGCGCTGAAGAAGATCCGCTAGAGTCCTTCTCCTCCTCTGCCGCCTCCTTCAAGGGAGACGTCGCCGCGGTGAAGTCGACGTTCTTCTGCTTACGCCGCTTCGCGGGTGGAGCCGTGTCCTCCTCTTCTTCCTCCTCCACTTCCTCGCTACGCGAGTAGGCAGGGGGAGGACTCTCTTCATCGCCGTCCTGCTCGGCAACGATTGCGGCTTCATCGTGAGCGCCATTCTCCATCAACGGAGGAAGGCTCACGTAGTTCTTACGATCCTAAGGAGCAGCAAGCAACAGTCGGAAAATCAGAAAAAAGACAGTCGAATGACACACAAAGAAGAAATCAAGATTCAAACACTTACCTCTGGGATCGGATTCGTCGAGCTGAACGGCGCGACTGGGCAAGTCACGTTGCACGGGTCGGCGACCCGCAGACTGGTGATATTCCTCACCTTGATCGCGACCTGCGCATCGTCAGCCGCCGGGTCGGCTGCCATTTCCCACATCGGGAGAGGGCGTTGTTGAAGCGGCTGTACCCTCAGCCTATGGAACATGGCGATCAGCTGGATCCCGCCCGCTTCGCGTCCCATCGACTTCAACAGCCCGCGAAGCAACGCCGTCAGCGGTTTGATCGACTCCTTCTCCTCCGCCGACAGGGGGTGCGACCAGGCGTTGGTTTTCCTCAAGGGCCGATCAGCGGCGAAGTCGGGGAGCCCGGCTTGGTTCCACTTGACGTAGAACCACTTCTTTCTCCAGTTTTGCACGGAGTCGGACTTCTTCAAGTGGAAGAAGACCGTGTCGCCACGAAGCTGGATGCCAAAACCGCCGACTGGGTATGCCTCTTTCGACTTACCCACCATCCGGCGCACCTGGAAGAGCGACTTCCAAAGTGCCCAGTGGGGTGCGATCCCCAGAAAGCATTCGCACAACACGATAAAGCTCGTGATGCTTAAGACGCTGTTGGGAGTCAGATCGTGGATCTGAATCCCATAGGCGTACAGAAGCCCACGGATGAAATCGTGAAGGGGGAACCCGAATCCCCGTGGAAGAAACTCCACGAAGCAGACGCGTTCCCCATTGCGGGGAGCAGGGATGGTATCCTTACCGGGCGCCCGCGTCGTCGCCGTGCTCTCCGGCGGTAGCAGCCCCTGCTGGCGGAGGTTGTCGAGCTCCGCCGCTTTGACTGAGGATTTGCCCCAGTCGCCCTCCACTTTCTTCATCCCGGCGTCGTCGCCGGCGGCGGAGGAGCTCTCAGTACCCTTAACTCTCTTGTGGCCCATGTCGCCGGAGGGGAAAGGGGAGGATTTTTGGAAGCTTTTTCGCGAGGAACAGCGATGGCAAGAACTGGCGGCGAGGGAGAAGAATGAGGCTTGGTGAACTGCCCCTGCGCCGCGGTGAAAATTATATACCGCGGGGCAGTTCATTTTGGCCGTCAATCGCGGAACCGCAAGGCGCCGCAAGGATCCTGCCGTCCACGTGTCGCACGAAGGACACATTGGTCGTGCTCCACTACGCACGGGAACCGAAGCATCATCATCACGCCGCGGAGTTTTCGCGCCCAACGGTCCATATTCAGCGGTCGCCGCTGTGACAGTGGGCCCACCATCGTCACGTCCCGTCGGGCGCAGAGCCTGTCGAGTCATGTCATCAAAAGCGTCATCCCTGACGTCATCATGGAAGTGTGTCAAGTAAGCCAAGCAATTGGCTGAGCATTCGACAGTCATTCGACTGAACCAAGTACGTTCGAACCAAACGTTCGAGTGGAGTAAGACGAAGTAAGCTTTTTTAAAGCTGATATTATGACTAGTAGGCCATCAAGGCTGAGTGAAGAGTAAGTCGAGCCAGGACAGTTTCGACTCGGACAAATTCGAGTCATCTGTTTACTCCCATCGGGAGCGGGCTTTTCGACTGAGGAAATTTGAGTTTAATCTCAATTGCAAGCAATTCAGCTTAATCTCGGGGGCTACTCCCATCGGGAGCGCTGTTCGCGCACCCGATGATTGTGGACAAGGGCAGTCGAAATGCTGCGACTCCGAAAGATCAAATCGGTGCACCCGAAGAATCAAGACAAGCTCACTCGAAGCAAGCTTCGACGATTCCATGTGGCGTGCCCTGAAAGGGGGAGTCCTCCACCCGACTCTACGATTCGACTGAGCACTCGGGGGCTACTGTCGTGGGGCTACCTTTCGGGTCTCCCACGGTGGTGGTACCTGGGTCACGCCAATGAAGGCCCAGCGAAGCCCAAGAAGGACACCGTGTGGCACAAGTAGTCGACTTAGGTCGGTGATGCTTTCCTTATCTTGTACGTGCAATCTGCACCGTCCACCCGGGACCCGGCCTGTAGTATAAAGGCCGGGAGGGTGCGCCGTCTAGGGCATCGAATCATTGAACATCGCATTGTAGCCACCAATCGATAATTCCAGACAAGCAGGAGTAGGTCTTTACCTCAACTCGAGGGGCCGAACCTGGGTAAAATCGCCCCCTGTTAGCCGTCGTGTTCACCAGCCTGATCTCTCTCTTTCTCCTTCAATCAACCCGGGGTATTCGACCTAGGGATTTGCCGAGCCACAAGCTCGTCAATTACCAACTAGTTCTTGCAAAGGGACATTCTCAATATTTTTTTTATTAATGAAAGCAAGAATAGTGTCCATTTTAGATGACAAATCATTTGTTTCTTCTATAGAGTTTACTTTCTTAGATGGATTAGATGCTCTTTCAGTATTCCATTGACTATAGTTTTGCAAAATACTTTCTAAGATGTTCTCAGCTTCTATTATAGTTTTTCCCATAAAAGCCCCTTCAGCAGCTGAATCAAGAATATTTTTAGACATGTAATTTAGACCATTATAAAAAGAGTGTAATATGGTCCATTCATTAACCCCATGTGAAGGAAAAGTTCTAAGCATAAGTTTTATCCTATCCCAAGCCATAGCAACATGTTCATTTTCATTTTGCCTAAAAGAAAGGATATTGTTTCTATTTTGCAAAATTTTAATAGGAGAATAATATATCTTAATGAAAGCTTCTTTTAGATCACTCCAAGAATTAATGCTATCAGTAGGAAGTGAATGCAACCATTCTTTAGCTTTTCCTCTAAGTGAGAAAGGAAATAATTTCAGTTTTAGAATATCACTTTCCACATTTTAAATTTTTTGCATGTCACATATTTCAACAAAATCATGAAGATGCATAGAGGCATCCTCCATAGCACTACCGCCAAATTGTTCCCTAGTTATCAAGTTCAACAAACTAGGACTTACTTTATAACTATCAGCTGTTATCTCAGGTGTGGCAATGGGCCTAGCAATAAATTGATCATTTGGAGTGTTTGTGTAGTCACACAACTTAGTTCTATCACCCATTTTTGCAGATTTTTATGTGTTTTTAATTTTTAAATGCAAAACTGAAAATAAAATGACACTAAACAACGCAAACTAAAATAACAAATGCAACACAAAATGCAAAACTGAAAATAAAATATGCAAACCGAAATATAAAGATGATATGCAAGACAAAAACAAAACAAAATAAAATGATTTGAAGGTAAAGATGGATAAGATGATGCTCACTTAGGTGCAACCTCCCCAAGCTTAGGTGTTAGCACAAGTTGGTGATGAAGTTGACTTTGTTGTGAGATACTCCTTGGACAAATCTTTACAGCAATGATTCCCCGGCAACGGCGCCAGAAAATTGTCTTGATGGCCCTTGACGTAGTTACCTGCGTCAAAAGAATATGGGTTAGGTTGAGACTCCAAGTGCAGAGTGTATAGTATAGGAAAGACAGTTTTCCCCACGAGGGGTGACTCGAGGGTTTAATATCGAACTCTCGGGGAATCAGTAGTGAAAGATTTATCTTCTTATCCTTCTCTTGAGAACCTACAAACAAAGTAAATTGTTTCGTGCCCTCAACCTCACCAAGTGGTTGTCAAGCACAAGGTGTGAGAATGATATCAAATAAAACAAATGCAAAACAATAAATAAATATGCAATGATGATAAATAAATATGCAAGGATGGTGTGAACAATGATGAATGATATTTTTGGGTTTTATATTGTGAACGCAAGATATAAAATTATTTTTGTATTTTCGGATTTTTAAATGGCAGAAAATGGAAAATGGATAAAAGTTGTTGGAAAGGTGTTTCTTATGATTAAAAATGGACCGGGGTTCATGGTTTCACAAATGAACTCTCTCTTTAATAAAGTGGTAGATAATGGAACACTAAAATTGACATATGAGATTGCAACAAAAAGGTTTCATGACAAGTTACTAATTATATGGGCATCACGTCCTAACATAGAGATCTTTTGTTTATTAATCTCTCTTACACTCCACCAAGATGTGAATTAAATCTTAGCAACTCAGTAATTAAGATAAATCAGAGCATAGCTTTAAGTCTTATGACATGAAGTTAAAATAAGAACATGCTAGATCTAGTCATGGAGAAGTGGCAATGGTCACACCCACACCTCCGGTAGCATGGTATTTTTCTTTATCCCTAGTGAGGCAACAAAGTAAGGTAAAATACCCAAGTGGAATGCGGAACTTCTCTCACTTTCACCGCACTAGCCACCCCCTCATTACTCCAACTAATGCACACGTTCCCCCACACAAGCTCTCATAAACATGCTTGATCAAAACAAGTAGACAAGAACGGGGTACATAATATGCATCTACTTTCATAACTGAAACAAAACAATTGCAATCTCAAACATATATTAACTCATAAAGAGATCCACCACAAAGGAATTACATAGATGACCGTAATCATGTTCGGCAGCTCATACGGTGCTAATTAGTGAAGCTCAAAGAGAGGAGAGATACATAAGTTACTTCCACAAACCCATAGTCCCAGGGGTGGACTACTCCCTCTTCATCATGGAGACGGTAGAGATGACGTTGGGGGAGATGGAGACCACACCGGCAGCGCCCCGCCGGAGTTTTCCCCCTCCAATCTGCAGCTCCAGGTCTCTGTTTCGTGGTTTCTGTGTTTCGGCGGCACTCCCCTCTGGAAAATGTCGGGGGACTATTTTTATAGTCGGTTTTAGGTCAAGACGAAGCTTCTGGAAGAAAGATCGACGGCATCGGAACCACGAGGGCCAAATTGGTGGGTCCCACGCGGCCAAGGAATCTGGCCGCATGGGGCTCCCTCTTTTGGCCTTCGGGCTTTCACTTTTTTGCATCCTTCGCCCCTACGCTTTGTTCCTTCCAAAAACTGATGCTCGTAAATTTTCAGGTCATTTGGACGTCGTTTGGGTCCCTGAAACATCAAAATATAGAAAATAGGGTTTTCTGCCAGTGCAGGGTTAATTCCAGAAAAATAGGAAAACTGTGAAATCTTCCCAAAATCAATATAAAACAATGATATAACCCTTATATGATGCAAATATGACTGAAATATGAGTAATATAATGCAAAGTTCATGTATGCATTTTACATGCATCACACGCGGCGGCGCGGGTGGTGGCGGCGGAGGTGGTGGCAGCGCAGGTGGTGGCCGTTCGGGAGCAGGGGTGGTGCACAGACAGATTGGGGGGTAGGGTTCAGGTCGTTATTTTTGGCGCCGATGCGCGGTCCCACCTGTAAGATGCGGACCCACTTCACTAACGCCTACAGACGGAATCCGCTTCAGACTGGCCGTTTGGCCTCGCCATAGCAGCTGCGACTGAAGTAGTGGCAAAACTGAGCACCATTTGGAACTAGTGGCAAAACTGAGTCGTACCAAGCCTCTAAGGGCAATCTATTAAGTGACCCAAAAAAACGGAATGAAGGAAGAATAGAAGAAAAGGGAATGGAGGAGCTGCGCGGCAGCAGAGCAAGCATGCAGACAACACTGATCGTAGCAAGTAGCGAGAAAAAGAAAAGGAAAGAAAGGAGGCGGGACCACGCTGCATGCACATGTGATAAAATGAGAGAGAAAAGGAAAAAGATTCGACCGTAGGGGACCAGCTACATGCGCTTAGTATCGCACCACGGAGAGAGACCGAGCGAGCGCTCGCGCGCTCGTAAAAGAGAGATTTCGGCCTGGGAGTTGAGCTATTGGGCTGAGGAGTTGATGTAATGGGCTGGCACAAGAGTAGTAATATAGTAGTAAAAATAATAATTTCACATTTTGGAGGGCAGGCTTCAGCCTGTTGGAGCCTGTCTAGTAGACTCGCCTTTGGTGGGACGTGAAAGGTCCTACGGCGTTGACCTGATTGCTTGATGCTCGAGAAGAGAGGGGATGTATTCCCATTAATGTGGGCAAGATAAGGGAGGGGATATACAATGTTTGTAGGGTGGGTCGTATTGAGATATTCCGGGGATTAGAGGGATATCCTGGTAGAGTCACCAACTAACCATAGAGTCACCGATGGCAATGAAAGTAGAAGAGGGTATGCGTGAGGGAGGAGTTTGTCGATCGTCTGGCATGCGGGTAATATTGAGATACCTTGGGACTTGCAGGGATGGCCTGATAGAGTCATCGATGACGATGGACGAGGGTAAGCATGATGAGGTATGTGGCAACATATCCAGAAGACGACGAATCATGTGAGAGAGGTCTCATCGGTCGTGAAGGTGGGTCGGGGAGGATCAACATGGTGAGGAAGAGTGTGGAGGTAGGGATGAATGTCGGCGAGTAGGAAGAGCCTAAGAGAGTCGGGAAGGAAGGGGTACCTTGGTCGAAGATAACCAGTAATAAGCGTAAATTGGGGACGTTTGTGTGTCCAATCTCAGCTAATTATGATTATCCTCTTCATGTGCTTGGCATTCATGTAAAGTCTATCATACTAAAATTTATGGCAATGTTCTTGAAAAGATGATATATTCATACGCTAACGATGCACCAAATCAACTATCGCCTCGTGTATATTTGCAAAAAAACAATGTTTTGAATATCGACGAACACATCCAACGTTTAGTTTTGAGTCCTACTTTTTGTATGGATACATGCAATTTGTTTAATTGTGACACCATGATAGTCTTCTTTAACCCGTTTGTATATTGTGTATTCTTAGTAGTCCTATATAATTACATAAATGATCCGCGCTAATGTATCTTTACTATTAAGATTGAGTTGGTGGTGAATGTCTGGTGTCACACTTCCACCTAATTGCAGAAATATCACTAATATCTAACAAACTATGAAATGCTCGTAGCAAAACAAACTCTCCAACCAACTATAAACCCACAAAAGTTACACAAGTTCCTCTAACAAACTATGCAACACTCATGGCAAAACAAACTCCCCAACGAACTACAACCCCAAAAAGTTGCGGAGCCGTCGTCGATCTGTTGATTCATCTCGCGGAGCCGTCGTCATGCTAGTTAACTTCGTGAGCTCTGGGTGGATGCAAAGTATCTCCGTTTTATCTTGAGGATCATTGAAAATTCATCGTGATGATATTGCCACATTTATTTCTCCGTGGCAACACACAGTTTATCGAAGAGAATCATTTCAAATCAAAGCATACGTGGTGTGGGTACTCACCCACAAACAGCTAAACAAGAGGAGAGTTCTAAGACGGTGTCCAGCCGGCTCATAATTAATTAGTGAAAGCCATGTTTATGATGATGATGGTCTTGGAGTGACGTGGACCACCGCTTGTTTTTTTTTTTTTTTGCACGAAGCTGGAAACGTGGCTAGCTTGCGGGCTTATAATTGCTGGTCTTACCTTCTCTTTGTTCGAACCAATTCAAATCGAGTAGTGTTTGCTTTTCCAAATTGTAGATGCAGATATATAAAAGAAAGAAATAAATTACTGTACTTCCTCTCAGGTAATTCGATTCCACGGTTCGCCGAGGAGGCAAGAGCTGCTAGCTGACGCCGGGCGTGCGTAGTTCCCGTCGCTGTATTCTTTCCCGAACAAGTTGCTGAGGATCCCTCGCCCATTACCCACTTTTGTGGAGAGGGTTCGCTCATCGGGGGGGCGATGGGACTTTTGAACCATGATAGATTGATATTTTTCACTGGTGCGTGTGAGGACCGGTCCGGACAGCGACGAGAGATGGAGAACGGACCACGCAGCAGGCGGCCGGCGACGACCGGGCGTCCAGTCGGAGGTCGACGCGTCGGCGGTCCTCTTGCCGCCACAGCTTTGCTTGCTCCTAGTGCCGCGTGATATATAGCGATTCTCAGCTGTTATGCGTGTGACTAGAGATGTGTTGATGCCAACGGAGATTGGAGATTGCAAAGTATCCTGTTAACTCATCCACCAGGTGTGGGTGCAGATTCTACGGTTCGGTCTTTTGATAAATCTGGGGTGTTTCCAGTGAGATCCGTTTATAAACACCTAGCTGATGTGTGGAAACCTAGAGTTCCCGATAAAATCCATATCACTCATACGGATTGTAGGAACACCCTGCCCTCTTCGAGAGGTTTCTCGAAAAAAAATCCATATCTGGTTATGGCTTATTTGGCACAATTCAATTGCCAACAAAGATAACATGAGCAGAAGGGGGTCGCAGGGAGACCTTAAATGCAGATTTTGTGATGATCTAGAGACAATTCATCATTTGTTCTTTCTTTGTCCTGCGGCAAATCACATGTGGAGTGTAGTTCGTTTATTCTTCAGGGCATTTGATAGGCCGGGAACATTGTCACAGTATTCTGTTGGATTGCAAAACATGCCAAAATTTAGACTAATATCCATGTGGTGGGCGTTGTGGCTTTGTGCTGGATGTCGGGACCGGAGATCCGAGATAGGAAAATACAAATTATGCATAATCACACGTTGAGAGTTTCAACATCAGGTTCGAACTCATCAACAACACGCGGGCCGGAACACATCGATGATGCTACTCCCTCGGTCACTGCAGTTGTAGATAATACGATACTGCATAACCCAGAGCCTAAATCATTATCCCCCCTCGTGCACGTTTATATCCATACATGCATCATGCATAAGGTGAGTGATGCGTCCATTTCATGTAGTGGTTTTCCTTACTTAATTACAACATTTAGATAGAATCTGCATTTTATCGCGCCATCACGCACTTTTATGTCTATGTTCGCAGAAAGTCAAAATAATAAAGAATAAATTCATATATGATATTTTTACCAATTATGGAATGAAATATGCTGATTAGGAGCATTAAAAGCCTTCCTTGTGGAAAAACATCGATCTCAATCATCACCATCACCATCTCCGTCGTCATCACCAACAAATCCACTAGTAGGAAAAGCCTTATTCGTGGCGCACCAAAATTTCTTATCCGTGGCGCATATGCAAAAAAAACGACATGCGCCACCACTAACACGCCACTAGTAATTTTTAGTCGTGGCGCACGAAGATGGTGCGTCACTACTATTACGACATACCCGTGGCGCACTAGGAATATGCGCCACTACTATTTATTTTAGAATAAAAAAAACAGCCCGCCCGCCGCCGACGCATCCTGGCCGGGAGGAGCCGCTGGATCTTGCTGCGCCAGGGCTCGGCCTCCTAGAACAGCCCCTGGCGCGCGTCCCGGACGGACTCCTCGGACCGAGCCAGGTCAGCCACGAGGTCCTCGTCCGCGTAGTGGAAGAGCAGGTCGTCGTGTATGATCTGCTGGCGCGGGACGAGCCGCTCGGCTTCGTCCCCAACGACGGCGGCGACGCGGGCCCGGCCGACGTCGGGCTCGAATATGGCGAGGTTGACGTAGGAGTTGGAGTAGGCGGAGTGGTAGAGGCCGCACCGGCACACGGCGTCGGGGGCCGCCCAGAGGTGGAGGATCCGGTGGACCTCGAGGAGGTGGGCGAGGAAGGTGCCATGCTTGTGCCAGCACTCGCCCACGCCGCGGTGCGCAGCACGGCGGCGAGGGCGGGAAGGGACGGGTCGGAGTGGGACTCCTCGCCGCGGAGGAACGGGAGCGCCGCGGCCAGCGCGTCGTCGAAGGAGCGGGGCGTCATGGGGGGGGGGGGCGCTCTAGTTGGAGGGGAAGAGGGTGGAGGTTGCTGTGTTGCTGGGCCACTGACCTTTTGCATCTTGTGGTGTAGACGTCCCGGCGGCCCGGCCTGGCCGCATCCTCCTGCCCCCGACGCGGCGTGCTCGGCATCTCGCCGGCGTCGGGGCGAGCTGAGGCTCGTCGCGGGCAAAGGGGAGGGGACGGCCGGACGGGCGCGTCGCGGGGAAGGGGAAAGGAGTGGGGCTCGTCGCGGGAAAGGACGGGGTTGGTTGACCGGAGGCGGTGGTGGTCTCTGGTGCGGAGCAGACGGAGGAAGGAGACGACGACCTGCTCCTTCGACGACGCGCTGGCCGCGGCGCTCCCGTTCCTCCGCGGCGGTGGTGTGGAAGAGAGAAAGAGAGGCGAGAGGATAAGGTGACTGGGAAGGGGAGGAAGGGAGGGGTGGGGCTCGTGTATGGAGACCAAGTGTGAGACGCATCCGATTGAAAAAAATGCGTCATATGCGTGGCGCATATGCAATATGCGCCATTGATAGATGGTCTATCAGTGGCGCATATTCAATATGCGCCACGCATAACACTGACAGAGGTGGGGCCCACAGATTATCCATGGCGCATATTCCCTAATATGCGCCACTAACATGGAAAATATGAATGGCGCATCTGAAAGTGCATGGTTGATCCCATGCATGGTTTTGGTAATTAATGACAATCTCTATGGACTAATATTTGCATTGAGCTCTATGTGTAGGTTGTCCTTTAGCCTGTGTCAAGATCATTTGTTGATCAAGGCCAAGCTTGCTTGTCTCCTTTGGTTGGAGTCAAGGTCAAGGTAGAAGATCATTTGTTGATCAAGGCCAAGCTTGTCTCCATGTGTTGGAGTCAAGGTGCTTTGCTTGATCTCCATTTGTTGGAGTCAAGCTCAAGGGAAGAAAAGGTTGGGTTGATCAAGGCTTTGTGCGGGTTGATCAACTCTCAAGTTCAAGTGAAGATATACCGAAGGGTGCTCTCCCCATCTTGGTGTATGGGGGAGCGTCATGTGATTCTTCACCAAGCGAAGCGCAATCAAGAAGATGGTTCGCCTTGAGGAGATGAAGATCGTCTTCATCGACCTCAAGTGATTTAAGCGCAAGGCAAAGGTATGATCTTGATAGGGTTTCTATTTTACCGGTCTCATTATGTTTAGTGAGAGACCGGGTTATAGGATAGATAGCCGTACTATCAAGAGGGGCTCTCGACCGAGTATTGTGATCGTATCGTTCGTGGAGAGCTCAAACCTTTGCATCCTTGCAATCATCTTTATTGGTCCTTATTTGGCTTTTATCCATGTGAGAATTTAGAGCTTGTGTTCATCTCCATACCAAGCTCTAGTTCATCAAAAACGGATCTCATGAATATCTTCTTGCGTTTTTGATATCGGAGGTTTTACCGGTTTGTCTCTTCTACGAGAGGTCAAACTCTCTCCTTATGTTTTCCTTCTCACATGATAGACTATGATGTGTATATGCATGATCTTGTAGGGCTTGTGATTATCTTCGAAACAAGCCCAAGATCATAGAAAACGGAGTCTTGATGAAAAGCTTGTGCGTTTTCGGTGTTGGAGATTTTGCCGGTTCATCCGCTTGGAAAGGTCTCACCTTTCCAACCCTTTTTGCAGTGTAAGCTCTTGTCGTCCTCTTTCCAACAAAATTGGATTCACTCGATTCGGAGCTTCCACGCAAAAGTTATTCAGTTTCAGGGTTCTGCTGTTTTTCAGGCACCGGAAGTACCGGCCAATCGGGCGGTACTACCGCTCGGAACTTCCGGAGGAACTTCCGGAGCCCAGTACCGCTTACGAAAGTTGGGTACTGGACTCAAACGGATGTACCACCGGAAGTAGCACCGGAACTACCGCTAAACCGGAAGTACCGGTGCTCCCAGCGGTACTACCGCCCGGAACTTCCGGAGTCACTTCCGGAGCCCAGTGCCGCTTGCGAAAGTTGGGTACTGGACTCTTAACGGAAGTAGCACCGGAAGTGGTACCGGTACTACCGCTAAACCGGAAGTACCGGTCCTTTTTCCGGTACTACCGGTGCTGCGCTTTTGTTCGGCTGATAGCCGTTGGGGATGTTTTTATATGGGGCGGTAGTACCGCCCTTTGGGCCGGTACTTCCGGTCCTGCGGGTTTCTGAGCCCCAACGGCCAGATTCCCAGGGCTCCCTTTTAAGGGGTCCTTCTTCCCCATTGGTTCTACACTCCTTCCAATCTTTTGAACCTCTTCAAGCTCTCTCTCCTCCATTGTTGCACATCCTAGTGAGCTTGATTCCTCCACTTCCCTCCTATGATTCTTGCCCATCTTTAGGGAAATAAGAGAGGAGATCTAGATCTACCATTCCACCAATCCATTCCTTCTCTAAGTGAGAGGAACCTAGTAGATCTAGACTTTGGAGTTCTTAGTGTTTCTCTTTGTTCTTCCTCTTAAATCCCTCCATAGCATTAGTTGCTTTGGTTGGATTTTGGGGTGAAGGATTTGACCACTTAGTGTGTTCTTGCCTTTTGCATTTGGTGCATAGGTTTGAGTTCCCCACGGTGATACGTGGGATTGAAGGTTGAAGAGCTTGTTACTCTTGGGTGCATTGTGTTCCCAAGAGCTTGTTGCCTCTTGGGTGCATTGTGTACCCTAGATGGTTTGGAGGTGCCGCGAAGTCTTCGCTTGTGGAGCTTCGGCACGAGTTTGGGAGCCCCCAATTGAGTTGTGGGTGTGTGCCCCAAGAGAAGTTGTAAAGGGCTCCGGAATCCGCCCCGAAGGATTCCGATAGTGGAAGGTGAACCAATCCCTTGGGTGAGGTTCATCGGAGAATAGGGTGAGGCCTTTGTGGCATCTTGAGTAGGCCTCTTGTGGCGAGCTCACACCCCTCCAACGAGACGTACTCCCTTAACAAGGAGGAACTCGGGAATACATCCTCGTCTCCGCGTGCCTCGGTTATTTCTATACCCGAGTTTTACTTATGCAATTTACATT
This sequence comes from Puccinellia tenuiflora, assembly GCA_012064385.1. Taxonomy (NCBI): domain Eukaryota; kingdom Viridiplantae; phylum Streptophyta; class Magnoliopsida; order Poales; family Poaceae; genus Puccinellia; species Puccinellia tenuiflora. Next base: position 136,482 of record QRDG01000432.1, on the reverse strand, counting down.
GTGATAGCCATCGTGCTTGAAGTCTATATCTTGCTATCACCTTGTTGCTTGCCTTGCTTAGCATAAGTTGTTGGTGCACATAGGTAACCCTAGCATATTAGGTTGTTGGCTTGTTAATTTAAACACATAGTTTTATTCCGCATTTATCAAGCCCCTAATTAGAAAAAGTTTTAATCGCCTTTTCACCCCCCCCCCTCTAGGCGACATCCGGGCATTGTTTGTTCTTTCAGCATCTTGCATATGCGCCACACATAACTCAGGATATTTTGTCCACGGCCCTTCTGGTGGGTCCCACAGAATTATCCGTGGCGCATTTCATGGAGGATGCGCCATTAGTACAAAAAATATCAGTGGAGCATATTTCTAAATGCGACACTAGTAAATACTAGTGGGGCATATTGAAAAATATGCTCCACTGATAAAAAATCTATCTATAAGACTTTTCCCACTAGTGATCCCTCATCCATCTCGTTTTAATTCCAAAACTTGTAGTTGTGGATTTGCACTTGTATTCATACCGTTGTTCATCGTACTTTCATGCCATTATTATGTTCATGTCGTGTGCTTTTATGTGTGAGTAGTTTCATTAATTCTTGGGAAGATGGGGAAACTCTAGTATAATTATTTTGATGAGATAGAAGTTACATGGTTTAATACCAATTGCCATGTAGTAACCGTCTACTTCTGTATATTGTGCGAACGTCGACTGCACCATATTTTCCTTCGGGTCAGAAGTAGGTTGTTCGTGTCAAAACAAGGATTGTGATGGTCATCGCTCCCCACACAAAACCGGAGGAAGGGATGATATACTTCCTACGGTGGGGTACCTGCTATTATTGGGTTGGCATGGGAATAACGAAGATCCACATAACCTCTCCCACTGTCCACGGGCTAGACCCTTAATTGCTAGTTGCTCGGTTTGTGTAATCCTGATAGACTTAGGGCTAGCAGTGGTTGTGCGGGTCGTGTATACCTGATAGACTCAGGGCACATCTTTATAAGGGACTCCCCTCCTGCATGGAAAATGCGATATTAAACGATATAAACTATCTCCGCTCATGAGAACATACTAGGGTGGAACAACTCTTCATGAGAACGCCTCTAGCCTTATTGCAGTTACCATAACCATCACCTTTGCTTGCTCTGTCACTGTTCGCATTGCTCTCACGTTCTGATAAACCACGATAACAAAAACAACACCATTTTCCACACACTGCCTGTTTTGGATCAGACTAATTTGTAGGTACAATTCTTTGATAACCAAAGGAGAAACGTGAGACCATTTCCTTCAGCTCCCTGTGGTTCAACAAACTTTTACTTCAAAACTAGCTACAACAATCTGTGCACTTGCAGGCATTAGTGAGTTAGAACAACATATAACAAAATATTTTGCATGTAGGCGTTCGACCTGGCGTGGCCCAACATGAAGAACTTTCGCCTCCAATCCAATACTTGTGCAACTCTCCAATGTGCACGGGTTGATGCAGTTCTGCCCGCCTGGGATCAGCCTATGTGCTCACAAAGTCGCAATACAAGATCCTACTCACGATTTTCCCTATGAAATGAAGGCGAGGGAGTCTCGTAGCTCCCATCCTACGCTTTTTAAGCGCTAAATGGCGCAGAAATGCGTACCTATCTGTTTTGTCTGACTCGGCCCATTTAGCACGTTCCACTATTTCAAATCATTTTTATCTTGGGTATTTCCTGGTGCAAGTGTTTCTAATAGTAGTACTATATTTGTGCAAGAATTCAAAAATTTGGTGAAATAAAAATGTTCCAAAATTCTAAAAAATGTCACAACTATAAAATTCTTCATGAACTTGAAAAATGTTTGAGAATTTAAAATTACTGAATTTCAAAAAGTTTACGAAAAAATGTTCATGGACTTAAAATTCCCCGAATTTAAAAAGTTCACGAAACATGTTCATGAATTTGAAAATGGCTCCTGGATTTGAAAATGGTTTCATGAATTTAAAATTTCCTAATTAAAAAAGTTCTTGAAAAATGTTCATGAATTAAAATTTCCTGAATTTCAAAAAAGTTCACGAAAAAATGTTTATGAATTTAAAAAATGGTCCACGAATCTAAAATGTCCCGAATTTCAAAAACAGTTCACGAATTTTAAAAACTGTGCATGCATTTTTTTTGTGGATTTGAAAAACTATTCATGAATTTTGAAATTTAAATATTTTTTCATGAATTTTGAAATAAATGAAAAGAAAACAAAAACATAGGAAAAAGCAGGAAGAAATAACATCAAAATAAAAATAGTAAAACCGGATGATACAGGTTCAACAAAGGATCAGGAAAAAAAGCTACTCTCTCCGATACATAAAAAGTGTCGCTCAATTTATATTAAGTTAGTACAAACTTTGTACTAAGTGGGTGACACTTTTTATGGATCGGATGGAGTAGGAAAACCATCCGGAAAGTTCTAGATGTTTTACAAAACCGGAGGTGCTACTGGGTCGGCCGACTTGAGAAATAAATGCTGGGAGGGGGTACGCGTAGGAGCTTCGCCAACGTACACAATTCAGTTTAGAATAGGAATTGCCGGGTGTCTCCCCCTCCCTCTCACTTTTTTTTTTGTAGTAATGGGCCAACCGAGAAAAGCAATTGGGAGATTTGAAAAACAGATGTAGTACTGGGCCGACCAATTTCCTCAAAAAGATGCGGGATTCTTCCCCTCCGTTATCTGACAAACAAATGTAGTAATGGGCCAACTGAGAACAATTGGGAGCTTTGGAGTGGGCCGAGCAATTTCCCCAAATATCCCCTTCTCGTGCGGCCAACCCTGTACCGAATCAACAAATCATCCTCTGTTCTAAAAAAAAGATGGAAAGCAAATCATCGTCTTTCGCGAAAAAAGAAAAAGTAAATCATCGTCTCAAAACCCCCCAGCGTCGCCGTAGGTTGTTCGCCGCCGCCCGCCGCTGCTCACGACCTTGACGCTGTTAGCTTAATCTTGATTAGTATAGTTTGAGTAGAGATATGAACGGTATATTAGCTACTCCCTCCTATCCATACTAAGTGTCAGAGATTTGTACTAAATCACATATACTTATTTTGGATCGGAGTGAGTAGGTTAGTCGTACGCTTGCTTGCATGTACGTGTCCAACTAGGTCCGGTAACAGCCTAGTGCTAGTTTGAGTTGTTGTTAGTTTACCTAAGTATATCAAGTTAGAGTCAATTTTTGGTACGTAGTCGAACTTGTTAGCTACTTTGAGTCCAATTCGATTTAGAGTTTGTGTAGGATTAGGTAGCGCGTCCAACTAACAACGACTAGCTGGTCGTGTATATGTACCAGATTGTACCGGCTGCTTCTACCAGATTGTACCGGCTGGTCGTGTATATGTAGACGATAATTTTTTTCCTAGTTTGATGTGATCAATCCTGTGAGGGAATCCCAACAGATGTTTCTCCCGTGGCACCTCGCTGCCGTTCTCCATCCGCGCTGCTCCCATTGACATCGCCTCCACCTAAAGACCAGCAATGGCCGCATCCAAGAGTCCACGAATCTCGACGACGTCGACCTGCACCCCAGTAACGGAGTGTGGCGACCACGTGTTCAAGATCGACGGCTACAGCCTGTGCAAGGGCCTCGGCGTCGGAAACTTCATACCGTCCGCCACCTTCGCCGTCGGTGGCCACGCCTGGCGTCTCCGCTTCTACCCCGACGGCGAGAGGGAGGCCAACAAGGACTTCGTGTCGGTCTACATCGAGGTCATGACCAAGGGCGTCGAGGTGAGGGCCCTGTGGCATCTGATGCTGATCGAGCAAGCTCCAATGCCGCCGCCACCACAATTAATTTGGCCAAAAACAAAGGAGCCGGTGGTATTCAACACGGCTAGTCAAACCTCGTCCTCCTGGGGCATTTCTAAGTTCCTGCATAAGAACCTCCTCGAAAGGCCGGGGTCCAAGTTTATCCTGGACGACGTCCTCCTCATTAGGTGTGAGATCACTGTGATCAAGATGAAAGACGCACAAATGCCAAAGATCTACATGAATTCTGATATTCAAGTGCCGCCTTCAGACCTGTCGGATAATCTTAGACATTTGCTGGAGGCCGGGGAGGAATCAGATGTGTCTTTCAAGGTCAAAGATGAGGTTTTCACTGCCCATAAGATCGTCCTCGCAATGCGGTCACCGGTCTTCAAGGCGGAGCTCTACGGGCCGATGAGGGACAAGTGTGGGGAGCAGGGTATAACCATTGAAGATATGGAGCTGTTGACGGCTGATTTTGGCTCACAAAGAGATGATATCAAGATGACCTCAAATGAGAAAATAATGTGAACAAAAGTTGTGCGTATTATAGAAACAAATAACTTTGATTTTTGGATCATCTCAATCCGAGCACATATGCAACCTGTGGAGTCAAAATACTGTAGACATGCTCTGTCCTCGGGCGAGCAGGCAGGCAGGTCGCCCTACCATAGACATGCTCTGTCCTCGGGCGGGCAGGATTTGGAAAGGCTGAAAAGGAGTTGAATTGCTTCCGACTGAATTTAAAGGGTCCAGATGAAGTCAAATGGAAAAACGCCTAAAATGAAAGTTCTTCGTTTTTTCGAGGCGAACAACTTTATCTTGTACGGTATTTCGATCTGAGGTCGACAACTATCTCAAAAACGACCCGTAAGGTGCAGCCAGTTTTTAGGCCGAACAGTTTTGGAAAGTTCGGGTCATCCATCCGAATTGGACCCAAATTAGGGTTTTGGACGTGGATCCAAGCCTTTCCTTGCATGGGAAGTCCAGCCGCTCCTTATCTATATGAGGGGTGACGGCCGATTGAATCAACACCAATCGAACAAACATATCTACTACTTTTTCGTGTTCATCTACTTTTTATACCTCTCCATTGTATCTTTCTTCTCGTTCTTCGTCGTTCTTTAAGATTGGAGGCTGCGAATCCGCGAGGCTCTAGGGGCGGTCAGGCCGACCTAGAGCAGCCCATAGCCGCCGTGAGCCCTGATGGGGTCCCTCCCGGGCGAGCGGGGTTTTGGTCTACAAAAGTGCCCGCCGGATTGTCTTGCGTATCGCGCTTCCGGCGAGCCTCCCGTGGAGTGAGTTGTGGAGCATCTCCCTCGGCGCCGTGGGTATACGTGAAGTGTTCGTGTGTCAACACACTTTTTGGCGACTCCGCTGGGGACGAAGAAAACGGTCTCCAACCTGTTCTTGCTACGAAGAGAGCATCGTCAAGCGCCTGCAATCTACAATGGTATCATGAATTTCCAAACTCCTTATGTAGATGCAAATTACGCTTATGTTGATGTTGCTAAATCCTATTATATGAGTACTGTATCGGCTAGCCCTAGTTCTTACTTTGTTCAAAAACCGATTCAAAATAATCCTTATGCTTCAACTCATTATAATTTTAGCAACTTGCAGCATATATACTCGAATTCTCATGCATCGGCAACCCCAAAAATTCATGTGCCGATGAACAACATGACGAGTTTGGTTTATCCATATGAAACACCCAATGTTAGAAATTTCAATTACATGCAAGAGAGTGTTTCAGATTTTTATACACAGGCAAATAGCTCACAATATGTGGGTTTACCATTAAACATGTCGATGGATCAAGAAATTGGACATGCTACTACTAGCTATTCGGCCAGTTTCCCTCAACCATCATATGCTACATCTTATGCTACTAATGTTTCAGCGACATATGCAACTGGTGAGATTCATAATTCGGCTTCGTGCTTTCATAGTGATCATAGCCGAAGAAGTGAAAATTCAGCAGGAGTTCATGTGCCTTCATCTGCTACTATCGCATATGGATTGGATAGTTGGAAGGAAAAACTTGCAACTGATTTCAAAAAGCTCAATGCTCTTCACTTGAAACTAGAAGAAAAACCCCATGATCTTGCTACAATACAAGCTTATGAGCCGTATAACAAGAGGCGTGAAGAAGAGCGTGAAAAATACAAGATCATCAAGTTTCATCCTCCACGGTTACAAAGTTTCGGCAACACCTCATTGCCAAAAGAGACTAAAAGCATCGGAGGGCAATCATGTCCAGCAGAGGATAACGCCGATAATACCATTACATTTGATGATTTATTGGTGGAACATCGCCAAGTCTTTGAGGAATTTAGGAGGAAGCGCAACGAGGAATTTGAGGCGATTAAGAAGAAACGCATGGAGAAGCATGAAGAGGAATTTATGCATGAGTTTCTTGCAAATCTCAAGAAGAATCGTGAAGAAAATATTACTCCGACTGAAGAAATTATTTTACCTCTTCCGAACAGCAATCAAGTTGAGCCCTCTGCTAAACCAAGGCAAAAAGAAGATGAAGATTCAAAAATTGAAAGAGTCGACCATGATAAGACAATTGATTCGGTTAATGCAATCAGTTCGGTTATTGAAAAAGCCGAATCAAATAGTACATTTGCCGAATCTATCGCGTCAAAAGAAATAAGCTTCATTGATCAAGAGCATGGCAAACTTAGCAAAACAACCGTGCTTGATTTTTCTGGATGTAAGGGAGCTTACCTGCTGCCCTATGAGTTTCGTGCCAAAGAACTTGATGAACGTCAGGTACAACAAATTATAGCCGAACAAAGTTCGGTTGACATTGAGCATCAACGTAACAGAGCACAAGATCCAGAAAGGGAAGAAAACAAGGCGTTGGAGAATCATATAGAGGCGGGGCAAGATATTTTTCAGGTCATGCAACCATTATGCTCTCCCAACGTCATCAAAGAGGTATATCCAGCAAATGATTTACTTATTTTTTGATTTGGTCAAGACTATATTGTTAATACATCTATTAGCAAGATTATTATAAGAAACATTGAAAGACCAATCGTAAAAGTTAATTTACTTGCTAGCAATAAAATTGATACAGAAATTATCGGTCAACATATTATAATATTTAGAGAGGCCGATAGTAACAAATTATTACAGCTAAAGCTTTACCCGTTGTTTCACTTAAACTCTATATCTACATGGATAGCTTTGCTTATTTCATACTTGGCTTACATTTTGTCTCAAGTGAGACATGTGTGTTCTAACTATTTTGGTTTCAGAAAGCCAAGCTTAAAATCTTTTCGGAAAGCCGATGCTACTATGATTGCTTATTCGAAAGCATCGGAGAAAAAATGCAGAAGGCCAAGCATAGCAGAATGGGGTGATGTCAAATCTGGACTGTTCGGTTGGCTAAATCGAAAGTCGTTCTCGCAACATGATCGGCTAGATAATAAAAAGTGTACCTTCAGTTTGAGCATGTGTGATAATATTCTCGATATATTGCTTAAAACTGATTATATTATGATTCTTGATCATCACGTAGAGCCATCAATAAAAGGACGAATGTATTGCAAGTTGCATGATTCGTTCGAGCATAGTATCGAGAATGGCAACAATATACTCCATCAAACAGTACAATCGGCCGTTGATAAAGGACAATTGAATTTTGTTGAGGATCATATAGATGACCAGTTTATTTTGATTGGTCCTGATGGCCAAAATCTATTACATCGGCTACCTCAAGCCGATTCATCCAAAGATGAGCAGGTACACATCAAAGATGGTGGGATGGAGTCTTCAAGCATAGAAATCATCCAGGGGCACACCAAAAAAATTCTTGAAGGCGGGCATTCCATTGAAGCTACACCGATGACATCAAGCACCAGGGGACAACAAAGAAATTCGAAGATCGATGCATGCAAGAGCAAAAAAGACAAAGGCCACTATAAGCATAAGGGTAAGAAACGTAAAGTCACTTTCGCAGAATTATTGGAAAAATATCAAAAGGAGAGTGAAGCAAAAAGTGCTTACCAGTCAAGTAGTGTGAAAGCATCAAGATCACCCCCGAGGCATAAGTGTAACAACTGGAATTGGCGAAAAGAGAATTTCAATGCAGCAGATTCATATTCTCCTTTTGGGCCACCAATACCAATGTCATGGACACCTCCCTATACTAATTTTTATCCATATTCATCGTGGGACAGGTATGATACATGGGCACGTTATCCATCTTATTCTAGACCATCTTATCCAAATTGTGCAGCTCCTAGAAAATCATGGTTTGATAAAAAATCACATGTCAAAGACCGTTTGAATAAAGAAGAATCGGTCCGGAGCTCAAGGGAGAGGAAAGAGGTGATCAAACAAGTATACCAAGTGAAAAAGGATGGTTGCAAGTGTGCTACTTCAGATTCAGTTTCAAGTAACAAAGAGCCGGTCAAATTGACCTTGGCTACGAAAGGCAAGGAGATGAAGCAATTAATTGTTGAAGATCAAAGTGCCAAATCTGAACGTGCAAAATTGAAAGTGCCCAAGTTCAAGAAAGAGTTGCCAAGGCGAAAACCAAAATTACAGCCGGGATGCCCACTCGGCTTATCAAGTTGGCAAGATAGAAAATTGCAAAGGCTTAGCACAGAAGAACTAAGAAAGAAGAATATAGCATGGATTCCTAAGGAGAGCTGCAAGGACAAGAATGATGTGCAAGCCTCCGTCATAAAAAATTCCACAAGAATAAAGAAGGAGAAGAATGAAAGTAACAAGCAGTTAAGCCGAAGCTTTATATCGCCCAAGAAAAATCTTCGTTTGGCACATCGTTCATATTCTTCATCCATGTCATCAATGTCTTTGTCATGGAGTTCACCATCAGGTATGATTGGTTACCCTCCATGGGTTCATTTTGATCCATGGATACATCATAATTTTTTTACATCATGGAAAGGTATTACCAAGTCAATATACATTTCATTAGTTGCAATGTTATTGCCAATCTAAGAGCCGAAATTCTTGAAGTTCACAATCAGATTTATTGTTTCGTTTACTTATTTCGGCTATACATACTTTGGTGGATGGTTTACACATGCCTTTGAGGCATAGATATATGGTCGATAATTTTTTATCGCCCTAAGAAATTATCTTGTCATGGCCGGTGTGGTCTGTTAACATCATCCTTAGTCGTTTTGGAGACTGAGACAAGGTATATGCGTGTTCATTGAAAATTATGCTTCAACTTATGTTTTGATGATATTTGGCTTATCAGTCTTTAAAATTTATGAATGACCAAATGTTAACTCTATTGTTGGCAATCAAATTGATCATGAGCATAATATTGATACTGATCTTGTCTCTCTAATGCCATGGAGATTGCATTTTGTTGATCTGGTTTCAGAGCAATGACCACTTATTGGCATTGTTTATATAATCTTGTACATATAATCAGGCCGAATATGAATTTGCTATTCGTGCTAGAAGTTTTTGTTTGTTGTACGAGCTACATATATTGAGAATTGTGGTGATTTGTTGTGAGTTGTACAATAGTTTTAAAAAATTTACCCATGTTTTGACGAATCACCTATTGTTTGTCTTGATACATGTCTAAGTATAGTTTCACTATGAATTGCTTTACTATGCTTATATATCTAGATATGGAAATTGAAGATCAAATGAGTGGGTGCACAAACATCAGGCTATCGTGTTAATCATAATGTATCTTTACCAAAGTCGATGCTCAGCTCCAATGCTCATGAGGCCGACTTAATTATGATATCAACCACTAATGAAGGGTCTAGTGCATGTTAAGTGCCGACTCGTGTTGTTGGTTACTTGGAGGACCCGAAGGAAGTAACTCATCCATGTGATAAAGGCTCTGATATGCAAGGCAGAGTTGATGTGTTCACTCTAATATTTCGGTTATGGCTGGCAACAAGTACACTCGAGGGGCAAATCAATGTGAACTCAGAAGACCGAAGGAAAGGAGCTCGCCATCATATATATCAGTCACCGTTCACTGGATGCCGAGTCAAGTGCCATGGAGATTATTTTAACGGTTCACCTATAGCAGCGCCTGGAGTCAGCGTTGTTCACATATCTATCCATGGGCTGGATTCGAGTGCCTCATGCCGACTAGAGTATGTACAAGTAATCAAGCCGAATATACTTTGCTATTCTGGCTGGAATTTCTAATCGTTGCAGAGGTTGCACACATCGAGGTTCACGGTAATTCATCGCCAGTCATCTACCATATATTATCCCTCGACCTCAGTAAGTGTCTGGATTTCATCTATGCTTTGGTTTATTTCTGAAATATCTATATATCGAGAAGGACAATTGGCTCGCCAAACGGGTTAGTGCAAACACACATCTGGTTGTCATAGCCGATGCCTTGTGTGCCAACTCAAACCAGGCGGATTCATGGCTTCGAGATGTACTTTGATCAACAATGAGTTGTGTCGCCAAACAGTTGACAGTATTCCTTTGAGATGAAGGCCAGGTGAAGATTGATACAGAACATAAACATGAAGGCATTACATCTATCATGATGCTCTCCAGCGACAAATAACTGAAAAGGCTTTACTCAAGTGCCACCAAGCCTGAGCATATATGGCCGATAGCGATTATCGCCCTTAGCATACATATGGCCGATGGAGTGTTCACATTGTTCTTAGAACAAGAGGCAAGTTATTTTTTGGCACGCAAGCTTTCCCAAAAAACAGGGGACATGTGTTGACGGCTGATTTTGGCTCACAAAGAGATGATATCAAGATGACCTAAAATGAGAAAATAATGTGAACGAAAGTTGTGCGTATTATCGAGACAAACAACTTTGGTTTTTGGATCATCTCAATCCGAGGTCATATGCAACCTATGGAGCCAAAATACTGTAGACATGCTCTGTCCTCGGGCGAGCAGGCAGGCAGGTCGCCCTACCATAGACATGCTCTGTCCTCGGACGGGTAGGATTTGGAAAGGCTGAAAACGAATCGAATTGCTTCCGACTGAATTTAAATGGTCCAGATGAAGTCAAATGGAAAAACGCTTAAAATGAAAGTTCTTCGTTTTTCGAGACGAACAACTTTATCTTCTACGGTATTTCGATCTGAGGTCAGCAACTGTCTCAAAAATGACCCGTAAGGTGCAGCCAGTTTTTAGACCGAACAGTTTTGAAAAGTTCGGGTCATCCATCCGAATTGGACCCAAATTTAGGGTTTTGGACGTGGATCCAAGCCTTTCCTTGCACGGGAAGTCCATCCGCTCCTTATATACATGAGGGGTGACGGCCGATTGAATCAACACCAATCGAACAAACACATCTACAATTTTTTCGTATTCATTTACGTTTATACCTCGCCGTTGTATCTTTCTTCTCGTTCTTCGTCGTTCTTCAAGATTGGAGGCTGCGAATCCACGAGGCTCTAGGGGCGGTCAGGCCGACCTAGAGCAGCCCATAGCCGCCGCGAGGCCTGACGGGGTCTCTCCCAGGCGAGCGGGGTTTCAGGTCTACAAAAGTGCCCGCCGGATTGTCTTGCGTATCGCGCTTCCGGCGAGGCTCCCGTGGAGTGAGTTGCGGAGCATCTCCCTCGGCGCCGCGGGTACACGTGTCGTGTTCGTGTGTCAACAGGAGCCCGCTGTTTTTAAAGCACTGCTTCACTTCATCTACACGGATGAGTTGCCTACAAAGCACGCCATCGATGTTGAGGATGAAGAAGAAGAAATGGTTAAGCATTTACTCGTGGCTGCGGATAGGTATGCCATGGAAAGGATGAAATTGATGTGCGAGGGGAAACTTTGCGAGTTTCTTGATGCCAGGACTGTGGCGAGCACCTTAGCTCTTGCTGACCAGCATCATTGCAGCAAGCTCAAAGATGCTTGCATTCGATTTATCAACTCCTCGGATAGAATGGATGATGTGATGACTAGTGTAGGGTATGAACATCTGAAAAGAGCCTGTCCTACTATCTTTATTGATATATGGGAGAAAGCTGCTAAGACTCGCAGAATATAGGATGATCACCATGGGTTGACTTCAGTGTAGTTTGTTTAGTATCTTTTATGTTACCGTGGTGTCCATAAGTCTTACTGGCTCAAAGTAATCATGGAAACAATTAAGTTTAAACTGAAGATGTGGTGTCCTGAAGTTCGTCGAGATTGTCAAGGGAAGATTTGTCTGTTTAACCGTTACACATATTTCTTCACCTCGTTTTGTTCTGGGCAGTTAAGCCTTTATAAAGTTAATAATGCTGAATTTTGATTTACAGAAGTCCTAAGTTATATACTCTTTCCAACAAGGTCTGATACTCTGATACAAGACCAATATCTTGTTCACATCATTGCCCAATGCGTATTTATTTACAATTTTGTTACCAGATGTTTCTCTGCTCATTTGGAGACAGGCAAGAACTTTGAAACCTTAGTTTTCACTTGGAAAAAACCGAGGTTTTGGAACAAGACCTGTGCAGGTTCCAAAAGAAGTTTGCCAGTGTCACCGTCCTTATTCGCTTTTGCTTAGAATGTCATGTTTTCTCTTCAATGTGCCCTCTTCCGATCTTGTTTGCAGCCTACCTTCAAGCTTCGACGGCGAAAAGAAAGTTGAACCAGTCCTATTCCTGGATACATATTCTGCCGCATCTCATCTGAGAGTAGGCCTTGAGACTGCATGCTGTGCTAACAGAAAGCTTAGTTTTTTTTTTCAAAGGGTGATTTACTTGGTAAAATATTTAGGGTGCTTAGTTTTTAAAAGGGTGATTTACTTGGTAAACGTTTTATGCCTACTTTCCATTGTCTAATGGTGGCATTGAAGTTTGAAAATCACATTGTCAGGGTGCCTGTCTGTAATGTACGCACGTAGAACTTCAAAGTGACATGGTTTTTTGCTCCGATGTGGTCGCTATGGCAAGAGTATGGAGGTTATATCTAGATGCTACCTATTTTTCCAGGTTTTAGTGTGTGATTAGATTTGACCTGAACATATAACATGCCTGATCTGTTTTATATGCCTGGTTAAAGCTACCATCAGTCCGAGGCTTCTTTCTAATCTGCGGCGGTTGAGTGACTGTCTGTGGCTCTGTGCTCAGTGAAAGGCTGAAGAGGCCTTGGTTTCTTTACACCATTGGAGAGGTCGGTCGTTGCCATATATGAACTAAAGTTCAAGACCTATCTTGATCTTCCGTACAAAATGTGAGCACAGCATGCTGTCAGCCCAGCTTGTCGGTGTCTACAAAGCATAGCTCATAACCTGAAACTCTCACACTTCAACACTGACAGTATCAACAATTCCCCTAACGTACTGCGTTCTTTCAGGGGCTTCGTAAGGCCCTTCGATTATGCTGTTGGTTGTTGTGTAAAACCTCGGCGGCGCATTGCCCTTCGTCCGGGTGTGGACTCGGCAATGTGTTGCCCTTCGGCTGCTCCAGCACCAGCGTGGCTAATCTCGGTTGAGTGAAGCTCTTCGTCTACGGCGGTGATGATCCTTGTGCGCTAGCGTCCAACGCTAGTCGGGAGACGATGGGCGTCGAAAGCTCTCCCTGGGGTTGTTTGCTTAGTGTCATGCTCTTTTCTTTTTTCCCTCTGTAACTTCTGTAATAATTCACCGGCATTTGTTCCGGTTTCCTCTTAATATAAAAGGGAACAGTACTCGCTGTTTTCCGTCAAAAAAAAAAAAGAACCAAGCAACACGGCCTGAAAGGCTGAAACTCGAGCTACATAACCTTCCCCTCTCTGCATCATTGGTACAGAAGAAGCACGCGGTACAAAAAAAAACTCGAAATTAAACAAGAGAAATCTTTTTATCAGGCAAGGCAGTAAAACCAGGTCGTTCTTCTAGTCCGAGCTTTCCCCATGTACACGGTTAATAAACTTATCAGGTTAGCGTCAGGCGCAACCGCCGGAAACGGTCAGGATACCGGAGCCAGCAATCAGGTTTTTTTTTTCCGAAATGGGGATATAACCCCAGCCTCTACATCGAGTGATGCATACAGCTTTTTTATTGCAAAGTTTGAAGTATCAAGGTTTACATTTCACGGATCACATAAGGTTGAGACAAGAATCAACCATTGAAAACAGGACAACATATAGCATCTAAGCATCTCTAATGCTATTAATATGCTGCCACGAAGTCCGGCTGAATATATCCTGAGCTACCATTAGGAGCCGTGAACATTCAGAAATCATAAGCTCTCGCTGATCCGAGGGGAGTAGGTAGGCTCAAAGCTGAATCCAGTGGGCTGCCATGTTGATAACCTGCAAAATATGAAAGTTTTTGAGATCAGGAAGAACGAAACCGTTCGTGGCGCTCCGCTCGGCAGCGTGCGGCTTCCCTTGTAGCTGCTGCTCCTCTTCCGCTTGCCAGTGGAAGAATGCTCCAACCTTGTCTGCAGAATTGGTAAGAAGGATAACGTTACCACATACGAACAGCATTTGAATTCAGGTAATAAACCAGTCCCCGGATCGAACGCGACAGACATGACTGTTAAAACCTGAAGGGAAATTCAGGCCCCTGAAAGAACATCGTTGCCATGCTACGGCATTCATGAAGACAGGCACGGGGAAACGCGTGATGTACTACCAAATAGTAGCTACATACTTATATTAGCAGTTCCAGGGTATTAGCCATTACAGTGGCCGGACCTAGCAATGCACAACCATGAATTCTGATCATGCCATGCGAGACAACAACAGAGACAAAACAAAACAGGGACCATTCAGTTAGAAGATTGGCTAAATATATACTAACCACTACCCACTGCTGTCCGTTCAGCCATGCGTGTGGTGACACTCTGCACAGCGCTAGCAGTACCAGATTACAGGTTACCCGGAGCAGATGGGACCTTGGTGGCCGTACGCCGTGGCTGCAACAACGACAGGAGTACACCATGCAATGCAACTACGTTTATGAGTGTGGCAGACGCAGCCGCATTGAAGGAGGCCACGGGATCGCCATGTCCGGGGATTGGGTTGATACCTGCCAACTTGTCATTCCTTATTTACTGGGAAAGACTCTAGACAGGGTACGGCCAGTGAAAACGAAGCGTGCGTACACAGTGCAAGGCCTGCGCATCCATTGTCCACACAACAGGGCACTGAACCGCCTGCGTGAACGCACGATCGTCCCCATACCAAATGCAAAAGGGAACCTGCTGGTAGCCAGGAGCTTCCATTTTCTACTCCATGTTGGTTCAGACTTCAGACAGACACAGCTCGAGCAGTGAAACGAGCTGCTGCCACTGATATGGAATAAGTAAAAGCACATCTCCATCGTAGGCATCCGGTTAATGGATGAGGACAGGTGTTTCAAGTCTCTGCCACTCGGCACGACGGACGGGCCTGTGAAAAGCGTAGAGGAGAAGGATATGGTAGGGTATCGCAAACCTCCCAAACAGGGGTGGCCGTGTATTTATATCAGGGGTATTACATCGGTATTACATGGGTATGGAGTACAATACAGATTCAGTATATATACAATATCTACTGTTTATCACCCTCCCTCAATCTCAACTAGTCTAGACAAGTTGAGATTGCTTCTACATGTCTGAAAAGGAGGTAATGGTAGTGGTTTAGTGAAGATATCAGCCAATTGATCTTTGGAGGAGATAAACCGAATCTGAAGCAACTTCTGAGCAACTCGTTCTCGCACAAAGTGAAAGTCCACCTCAATATGCTTTGTGCGAGCATGGAACACGGGATTAGAAGACAGGAATGTTGCCCCTATGTTATCACACCATAAGATTGGTGGAGTCTTTTGAGAAACACCAAGTTCTTCAAGAAGTGCTTGTACCCAAATAAGCTCAGCTGTGGCATTAGCAAGCGCCTTGTACTCAGATTCTGTACTCGATCGAGAGACAGTGGCCTGTTTGCGAGCGCTCCAAGAAATCAAGTTACCACCATAAAATATAGCAAATCCCCCCGTGGATCGCCGATCATCAGAACTACCAGCCCAGTCCGCATCAGAGAACGCCGATAATAAGTCAGGGGATGAAACAGAAGGACGAAGTAGCAACCCATGTGACAGAGTCCCCTTGACATAGCGGAGAATGCGTTTAACAGCTGACCAGTGAGTGCATGTAGGAGCATGAAGAAACTGACACACCTTATTCACCGCAAAAGACAGATCAGGGCGTGTCAAAGTGAGATACTGAAGACCGCCATCAACACTGCGATACCATGTAGAATCATCAGGGGAAAGAGGAGTACCATCAGTGGAAGAGAGTCTATCCGAAGAGGCCTTAGGCGTGGACATGGGGCCACTCTGTGAAAGACCCGCACGCTGCAAGAGTTCAGTCGCATACTTCGGTTGACTCATAAGAAGACCACGCTCGAGGAGCCTGCTTCAGGCCGTAAAGCGCCTTGTCAAGACGACACAAGTATCCAGGGTGACGAGAATCCTCAAATCTAGGAGGGTGACGCATAAACACCTCTTCATCAAGAATGCCATGTAAGAAGGCGTTCTGAATATCCAGTTGCCTAGATGCCAACCCTTGGTAACAACCATAGGCAAGAGCAAGCGAATAGTCGTGGGTTTAACCACTGGACTAAATGTATCTTCATAGTCTAGACCGTACCATTGCTTGAAGCCCTTAGCGACCAATCGAGCTTTTTATCTCTCAATAGACCCATCAGACTTCTGTTTGATTTTAAACACCCACTTGCAGTCTATAATGTTGATACCAGGTGATGGTGGTACAAGTGTCCATGTCTTGTTTGCTTGAAATGCAGAAAATTCCACTTCCATGGCCTCACGCCATTGTGGACAAGTCAGAGCAGCACGATGATCACGTGGTTCTGACTGAGTAAGATCTGTGGAACAGGCAACACGAGTGGCACTCCAGGCTACTGTACCATCACGGCGTTGCTTTGGTTGTCGTATGTCGCGCTGTAGACGCGTGATGACGCATTGTTCTGGTGCTGGTTCAGTCGTTGCAGCTGGTCGAGGCGGTGTAGCGACGTCCAGCCCAGAGGTGGAAGGCCCGGACGCAGACGAGGCAGTGCCTGGAGAGGCCCGCGAAGGAGAGGCAGGCCCAGCATGCGAAGAGGAGGCCAGGGACCGCTCGGGAGTAAGCGGGCTGGCATCGCTTGGTGCATGGGCGTGAGCCCCGAGGCCATGCACCCGATCGACGCGAGCGGACACGTCGCTGCGATCGACGTGTTCCCGATCAACAGAAGCAACAGAGGAAGTATCTGGTTGCTCATCTTCCAGCAGTTCAAGTCTGGCACCACGTCCCATACCTGCACCATGGTTAGCAAGAAGCATAGGAGTATGTGCGGCATCAACAAATTGGTCAGAACACAATAGAGGAGTAGTGGATGTATGTGGAGGAGAGTTTGAGGATGTGTGAGAAAAGGGAAAAACATGCTCATCGAACACGACATCACGGGATATATAGACTTTGTTGGTAGGAATATGAAGGCATTTATAACCCTTGTGAAGGGAGCTATACCCAAGGAAGACACATTGTTTGGAGCGAAACTCAAGTTTTCGTTTGTTGTATGGGCGAAGATGAGGCCAACATGCACACCCAAACACTTTGAAGAAAGTATAGTCAGGGGTTTCACCTAATAATCGCTCAATTGGAGTTTGCATAGAGATAACACGACTAGGGAGTCGATTAATGAGAAAGCATGCGGTGGTGAAAGCATCACTCCAAAAACGAAGCGGGACAGAAGCATGGGCTAACAAGGTAAGACCGGTTTCAACAATATGTCTATGTTTGCGTTCAGCAGTGCCATTCTGTTGATGTGTGTGAGGACATGAAACACGATGAGAGACACCAATATCAGCAAAGAACTTATTTAGTCTATGGTACTCGCCTCCCCAGTCAGTCTGGACATGTAAGATTTTCCTATTCAAGAGACGCTCAACATGTTGTTGGAATTGAAGAAAAATCTGAAACACATCGGATTTATGTTTAAGAAGATACAACCAAGTAAAACGACTATAGGCATCAACAAAGCTAACATAAAACTCATGTCCACTCACAGAAACTTGGGCAGGACCCCATACATCAGAATAAATAATATCAAGTGGTGCAGTAGTAACACGAGTAGATAGGGAAAAGGGTAACTGATGACTCTTGCCTTGCTGATAGGCATCACAAATTACATCTTTATTGACTGACTCTGAGTTGAACTATTGGTGTAGCTGGATGACCTAAGCGTGAGTGCCACTGCTCATGCGACACTTTGACACTGCTAAAGACTTGCTTGATAGACGACTCATCGAGATTATAGAGACCTCCATGCACCCCCCTCTAAGAATAACCGCCCACGAATCCCGATCCTTGACAAGAAAATACCCAGGGTGAAATTCAAAGAAGACATTATTATCACTAGTAAAATTTTAACAGAGAGGAGATTGCGTGTAACCGATGGAACATGAAGAATATTGTGTAGGTGTAAAGGATGTGATGAAGTGGGTAGTGTGGATTGACCAATATGTGTAATGTGCATATCTCCTCCATTGGCGGTTTGAACATGATCCTTTCCACGGTATTCTTCATTCACGGTGAGCTTGTCGAGGTCGTTGGTGAGGTGATCTGTGGCCGCCGTGTCAGCCTACCAATTGGGGTCGACCGGATATGAGGAAGTGAAGCCGCCACGAGATGACGTTGCCGCAAAAGCAGAAATTTGACGATCCATGTAGCGACCATCATTACCAGCTCCAAGAAAATTGCGATCGTACCTCTTGAAGCAACAGGAGGCCACATGCCCCACTTTGGAGCAAATCTGACAAGTAGGGCGCGAGCCACTGCTGCGCTGATCAGGACGACGGTTTCCAGAAGGTGGAGCCGGCAAGGTATAGGCAGGCTTGGTGTTAAACGCAGGCTTGGGTAGGTGAGCCGCCTGAGGAGCATGTGGAGACGCTGGGTAACCACCGCCTGGACGAGCACTGTAATTCGCCATCATGTGTGCATTGGCAGCAAGCTCAGCATGTCTTGCATCCATCCGTTGTTCCGTCGCCATGAGCTGAGCATACACCTCACGGACTGGCATCGGATCAGTGAGAGATCTGGCCGTGACGAGCTGTACCAGCGAATCATAATCACCATCAAGACCTTGACACAGATAACCTGTGAATTCTTCCGGCCGCAGGGGTAATCCCATGGCAGCAAGAGCATCGGCATGGGCCTTGATCTTGTTGAAGTAAACTGTTGCCGATGTGTCAAGTTTCTTCGTCTTGTTCATCTCGTTGCGGATGCTCATGGCGCGTGCAGTAGATTGCGCCGCAAAACTGCTGGATAAGGTTTCCCAAGCCTCTTGCGAGGTGGTGACCATCGTCATCATCCCAAGTACACTTTCAGAGAGAGAACAGACAATAGCAGAAAGAATGGCCTGATCTTGCTGATGCCAAGCCGCGTATTTGGGATTTGGAATTGTGGCCGGGCTGCCATCCTTCATCGCCGCCTCGGTATTGGAAGACGTCGCAGATGGGCACGAGAGAGTACCATCGACGAACCCAAACAGGAGATTGCTCCGCAGGATTGGAACAACTTGGGTACGCCAGTAGATGTAGTTCTCGTTGGATAGCTTGATCGTGATCTGGTTCGTCAGGCTGATCGGCGAGGAAGGGATCTCGGAAACCATTGCCGCGCCACCGGGAATACCCGAGGAGGTTGACGCGGAGGAGCCAGAGGACTGCGTGGAGAGGACAGAGGAGGTCTGCGCCATGTCGCGGAAGCAAGCTCGAGCGGCGAGGAAGATCGGCTCAAGCGAAGGAGGAGCGGGCCGGCAAACTAGGGTTAGCGCCGCCGGGCTCTGATACCATGTGAAAAGCGTAGAGGAGAAGGATATGGTAGGGTATCGCACACCTCCCAAACAGGGGTGGCCGTGTATTTATATCAGGGGTATTACATCGGTATTACATGGGTATGGAGTACAATACAGATTCAGTATATATACAACGTATCTACTGTTTATCAGGGCCCACGCGCAGCGACAGACGGTGGTCGAGACTTGAGAGGGAACGACGTGAAGGCAAAAGAAATAATAGTAAAGAAGACGACGACGGAAATCTACATCCTAGCCGGCCTAAACCTTATCTCACAAGCTCTCAACGGCACCGGTCATGGTCCGTTTTCCTAATGACGACAACACGACGACGGTGGTTGAGAGGGATATGTGTGTATGTCTCTCCACGAAAACCAAAGAGATTAAGAGACCACATCCGTTCGAGCGCTCGACCGCTCGCGCGGTTCTCGCAGCACAGACGCGTGGGTGGGTCCCACCCACGTTGACTCTTCCTCCCCTGCTTTCCTCTTTCCTTCCCCATCCCCTCTTCCTTCCCCGTCCGCGAGCCGGCGTCGGCGACGCCGAACCGACCGTCAGGGAGGCGCGAAGGAGAAGGCCGCCGGCGAGAAAAAAGCCGAGCAACACTTAACGAGGGGGGTGCGGGGTGGTCGCCGGCGACGAGATCCGGTGGGGGGGGGGGGGGGGACGGGGGTTAGAGGGATGGTCGAGGGCGGCGGCGAACCGGCGGAGGAGGAATTCGAGCAGGGCGGGGCGGCGAGGCGGTCACGAAAGCGCTGCAGGCCGCGGGCGGTGGGGGCAGGCGTTTAGGCCGGCAGTCACGGCGGGGGCGCACCCTTCTTCCTCCTTCCGCTCTTGTCATTTTGCTGTCGGGATTTCCGACCGCCGCGGTCGGAAACAGCGCGAGCGCTCGCGCGCGCAACTAGCCCAGCCCTCTAGCCTCTACGCCATACCAACTGTTCCATTAGGAGGAGTTCTATTTTTTGCAAGCCGGCCGGAATGTTTGCCATCCATAGCTTTGCTTATGCTCTAAGGCAGAAAATACGGCGCAAGCAAGATTTTTATTTCTTTCTTGGTGCTTTATGATTGCGTACTCGGTCGATCCCCAACAGCCCATTCTCGGCAATGAATCACCTCGCGAAGGCCGCCGTTGTTAGCAGCTCTTTTTTTTTTTTTTTTTACCAAATCTGGCTCATTCATCAACTAATCACATATATGACCCCTTTACGAAACTATAGTCTAAATCTGGCCTCTGGACTCGGCGCTAAAGGGGCCAGTGCCGACATTGTGCAGCTCGTTGTTAAGCAATTTTGTCACTAGATGAGCCGAAGTGTTTGGCGCCGACCCTAGTATGCCGCTGGGCCATCGTGGCGCCGAGTTGTACAAATTTGGCGCCGGCCCATTTGACGCCGAACCTAGAGTGCAGATTTGGACAATAGTTTCGTAAAGAGGCCACATGTGTGATTAGTTTAACCAATTGGCCAGAATTGGAAAAACAATACTCAACCGCTAGGGACTGCACGAGCTGCTAGACCTTCGGGAGTCTCTGAAAATCACAAGACCGCATAAATTAAATTTCATGCCAAATCAACCACATGATCAGATGTTATGCTATTAATTATAGGATATCAGCTAGAGATGCCTTAACTAGACACATTTTATGTGGACTTGACCTGACTTATGTTATTTCAAGACCAAGTTCAAAAATGTGTGTTCGCCTGAGCCATTTATTAAACATGCGGACAAGACGTATTCGAAAATAAAAAACCAACAAACGATCACCGCAACATTCAAGCTCAAAACCCTTACTGATATTTTGTGGATTCTACATTGTTCCATTGAGGTAAATTGATATAATCACATCTATTTACTTGCATCTAGAACATCAGCCAGGCACTTTAGAAACCTCTACTAATTTTGAACTTCTACCATAATACTAAAGTAGACACGAACACATATACATATCCGAAATTCATCTGAGAATTTGTAATTTTGATTTAAATTTTATAAAAAATGTTTAGTTAAAGTATTTTATGAGGAAATATCTAAAAATGTAATAATTAATGTAACTTTATGTATTCCTTGAGTTAACGCAAATCCCTTTTACATGGTCGACACTAAAATTATTTAATAAGGAAATTTCTCTTAAATGTAGTTGCATTCTTATGTTGCTATCTCCAAGTATAATAGTAAATTTTACTGGTTAAAATTTATGTTGAGAAAAATGTGTAATTATAAAGAGTAAAAAAAATTGTATAAAAAATTAGGCAAGCAATTTTGATGAGACTAGTGGTCCATAGGTTCACGTCCTACCACATACCATACGATGGATTTTATTAGATCCACATATCTGAGCGATGACTATGTGAAATACATACATTAACTTGTAAAATCATGACATGAAATTTATTTATGTTTTGAATAAATACTCTAGGGTCAAATAGAATTCTTAACTCTAATTGCATGCCATTTGCAACTTGTGCTCTTTATTCAACAAAAAAATTAATAACTACGTGTTCTTTTTTTTTAACAAATTTAATGAAACTGACTATTCTAGCTTAATGTATTTCTGTGTCAAGCACTTTACCTATTTAAAAATAAAATCCAATTTTCAACATTATAACTTTGCGTCCCATACAACCAGACGTCTAAATAAGGTTTGGTTTTATGTGAACAATTTGTTTTGAACACAAAAATATGTGTTCATCATACAGGAATGTGTTTCCATGATTAAGGAAATTTTCATCGATTAAACAAGAGTTCATGAATTATACATTTTGTTTCTAAGGAGCCAAATACGTGAACTCAAAATACGTTTGCCGCTAGGGAGTTTCTTCCAACGAAATAGAAATTTGCTTATATTTAAACGGAAAAACAGAATTTTACTTTCAGTAACACGATTGCACATGCTGTGCACAAAATTGAGATGTGTTTTCAAATAAATAAATAAAATGCTCTTGATGAATAGAGAATTCGCAACCATTGCGATGCACTTCATTTGGAAATCATGTACGTTCAAATTATCCATGTTATTTGGTTACGACCTGATGAGCAGCCGACTGAAGTCATTGTGCATACTGCAGATCATAAAGGCAAAGCGGCAAATACTATTTTGGCACCAGTGTATGAACTAGGAGAGATGAGACACTGTAGTTTTTGTCATGGAGAAACACACAAATGTACTTCTGTTGTCATCAAGGAGTCAGTCATGTCAACGCTAGTGCACTCCAATGATCGTGAAGTCCTCCGATGTTCATTTCATCCATATAAATATTTCTCTATACCATAGAAAATTATAAGTTAGTAAGCATGGTTTAGTGCTGCAGTCCATCTATACATATGAAGCGCCGGTAAGAGATGACCTAGAAAGAAGCAATCAATATTATCGCAACATAAACGAGACATACTAGAAGCAAAAATAACTGTAAGCATAACGAGGTTTCTAACGAAGCTACAGTTAATAGTTTACAAGCATAGAAGCTACTTAGGTTTCTAAAAGTGTACCGGAGATGAGAAGAAGAACTCATGCAACAGATAGATATTGACCCTTTGCATCATATATATTCCCTCCGTCTGGAAATTAGTGTCGCTAAAACGGATATATTTAGCACCGTATTTCAGTCCTTGATACATCCGTTTTAACAAATACTTATTTCCGCACGGAGTGAGTAATAAAAATAAATACAGTGCTAGATACATCTGTTTTGGCGACACTTATTTCCGGATGGAGTGAGTAATAAATATGGAAGTATGAGCCAAATTTTGAACCACAAAAGTTCTATGGTGGAAACACAATTATCAAAATAATTTCTTGAGTCTATCAGTTACGGGATAAAACAACACATGGACGACGCATAGAAGGTCCGGTGATTTCGTGTTTATGGCCATGGCTAGGATTTTTTTTTTTTTGCACAACCTCATGAGGCTCCAAAGTACATCTTCAAATTTGGGGTGCTTGCAATTATAGTCTGACAATAATATTTCATCCTCGCTCTCCATCGCTATGGTACCATGTCGAGTCAGACGGGAGTGCCATGCCTGGTATAGTAGATGCGACATTCAATCTTCTTTTACCCCGGTCGAAATTCATTAATGTATGTTAGTCAAACTTCATTCTGAAAAGGTTTTACTTCCATGTCGTCTCTATGGCAAGAGTATGGAGAGAGATCTAGATACTTCCTTTTCCTAAGTTGTTTGTTCGTGATGAGATTTTACCTCAACATATAGCATCAGTCTCATGCCTGAATAGGTCTTCTGCAGAGGCCGTAGAAGAGGTGGGCCGTTGCCAGATGAGCTACGGTACAAGACATGTCTTGAGCACGAAAAAGGACAGACCCAGTGCACGAGGCTCCCGCACAAGGTGGGGTCTGAAGAGGGATTATAGGAACCTAGTCTTATCCCTGCAAAGTGCAGTGTAGATAGGCTGATTCGAACCCAGGACGCGGTCACAACATTCAACAAAACAGTATCAACAATTCCCCTAACATACTGTGTTTTGTTTACAGTAACCAAGAAACAAGGCCTCAAATTTGAGCTACATAAACTCCACCTCTGCATCGTTTGTACAGAAGAAGGGCGCGGTAAGAAAACTCAAAACTAAACAAAGGAAACAGAAATATCAGGTAAGGTAGTAAAACCAGCCGTTTTCTTCTAGCCTGGTTCCCCCTATACACGGTTAATAATTTCATCAGGTTAGCGTAAGGCGCCAGCGCCACCACCGGAAACGGTCTCAGGGAGCCGTCACTGCTGCCGATCCGTCGCCGACGTCCTGTGCTGGAATGTTGAGGTCGGGGAGCACGAAGCCACCCGAGTGCTCACCGACCTGCTGCGGCTTCCTTTGTTGCCGCTCCTCTTGAGAGTCACTCCTCTTTCGCTTGCTTGAGGAAGAATGCTCCAACCTTGTCTGCAGAATTGGTAGAAAATAAAGCCAATTTTTTAAAATAATACATTTTTAATACAATTTTAAAAAATAATACGCATTTTAAAGAAATTTCAAAAATATTATAGCCTCGGCTGCGCCAAAGCCGACAAGGACCTATCAGCTACGGCAAAGCGGATCAGGTGGTCAGCCGAGGGCGAGCTGTTTTGGCCACACGGATCAGACCTGGTAGGCTTAGCTAAAGCCGACCAGCCTTTCGACTGTACAGGTTTCCTTTTTCTTCTTAAAAAGTTGTTAGATTACAACAAAAGTATCTCAATTGTGTCATAATTCGAGATAAAATATATATAATATATCCGCTTTAAAGAGTAGGTTCCATTCCCGTGACCAGTTTCGAGTTTCTCGACTCTAATTTCTTAATTTTGAATCGAAATGCGCATAATTTTTATCAAATTCGTCGAACTCAGTCAACCATTTGAAATTTCCTTTCAAGAGTAGATAGATATCACCGTTCCTCACAGGTTTTATGTTGTTACTTTTTTATTTCGACAAAGTATATTTATTTTCTCTAGCATCTATAGAAAAATACACGTACATAGAGAGAAAATATGTATATGTCCGATGAATGAAAAAAGATACAACTTTTAAGGGTGAGATACATCTAGTGAAAAGAAATTTTAAACGGTCGACTGAGTGCGACGAATTTGACAAAATTCATCGAAATATTGCTCGAATTTCAATCATAATTTAAGAAGTTAGATTCAACCAAACTAAAAACCTGTCATGGGAATGTAATCTACTTGTCAACACGCATATATTTCATTTATATTTCATCGCAAATCATAACACGGTTAAGTAACCATTTTAATAAAGAACTAAGAAGAAAATAAACCTGTACGGTTAAGCTTCAGTCGGCTCCCATGACCGACAGGGGCTGTCATAGCTGGGCTGTGTTGTTAGACCACCTGCTCGGCTTTACCCTGGCCGATAGCTTCTGGTCGGTTTTGCCCAAGCTGATAGGTCCTTGTCGGCTTTGGTATAGCCGAGGCTATATTATTTTTGAAATTTCTTTAAAGTGCATATTATTTCTAGAAATGGTATAAAAGTATGTATTATTTAAAAAAATGGGCCGAAAATAAAAGGGAAAACGTTAGTACGAACTTCAGGTACACACGGTGTTTGAATTCAGCTAGCAAAATTTAGATACAGACAGCGGCGTTTGACAGCGACAGACTGGTCTCTGAGACGAGAAACAACAGCACTTCATGAAAGGCGGAGACACGGTGAGCTACCACTATGATCAGACGCGTTATAGATATGCACCAATTGGCGGAAATTCAAAACGGTGCCCGGGTGCACCAGCTCCCGATTTTTTCGGGAGCCCAAAAAAATTGAAAACTTTGCAAAAAAAATGCGAAAAAAATCGTGGACGTAACTGACCATGGTCCGCACCATCGTGAAAATTTTCGCACTGAAATGTCACGGTATGCGGCCCAGGGAAAAATGACAAAATTCTGACAACAAATTCAAATTTTCGGATCTCACATGCTGTCAGAAATTTGTCATTTTCAGCCAGGACGCATACGATGACATTTCGGTGCGAAAATTTTCACGATGGTGCGGACCATGTTAAGTTACGTGCACGATTTTTTTTCGCATTTTTTTTGCAAAGTTTTTAATTTTTTACATTTTTTCGAAAAGCGCCGGGAGCTGGTGCGCCCGGGAGCAGAAACGCCGCTCCCCATTGGCGGAAATTCAAAGGTCCATGGTGCGGTAGCCATTACAGTGGCCGGACCTAGCATGCCCAACCATAAATTCTGATCATCCATGCCAGAAAAAACAGGAAAGCAGAGATAAAACAGAACAGGGACCATTCAGTTAGCTGGTTGGCCTAAATACTACTCCTTAAGCCTTGGTAAGGAGGAGTACTGTAGTATACACTAGCCACTACACTACAGTCCGTTCAGCCATGCGTGTGGTGACACTGCAGTTACCGGGAGTCGTCCCGGACCAGATGGGTGGCCGTATACCGTACCGGCCATTCTTGCCGTGGCTGCAACAACGACAGCAGCAGAGCCAGTACACCATGTCACCATGCAACTACGTTTATTACTGTGGCAGGCGCAGCTGCATTGAAGGAGGGCACGGGATCGCCATGTCCGGGGAGAGGTTTGGGTTGGTGGCAAAATGTGTGTTCCGCTGAGCTATTTATTGAACATGAGATAAGACATATTTGAAAATGAATGAACCAACAAATGATCAATGCAACATTCGAGGTCAAAACCCTTATTTATATTTTTTAGATTCTACATTATTCTATTTAGGTAAATTCATATTATCACATCTATTTACTTGCACCTAAAACACACGACCATCCACTCTAGAAACCTCTACTAGTTTTGAACTTCTCCCATAATATTTACGTAAACTAAAGTACACACGAACACATACATATATCCTCAATTCATCTAAGATTTTGTTATTTTTTATTTAATATCTTTTAGAAAATTGGGTTTAGCAAAATAATTTTACCAGGAACTATCTAAAATTGAAACAATTAATGTAAATTTATATATTCCTTAAGTTAAATCAATTCAATTTTACCTGGTCGACACTAAAATTATATAATAAGAAAATTTCACTTAAATGTAGTATAATTCTTGCGTTGTTGTTTTCAAGTATAATAGTTAATTTATTGGTTAAAATTTATGTCGAGAACTTAGGTGTAATTATAACGAGTAAAGAAATAGTATAAATAATTAGGCGATCAATATGGATCACACTAGTGGTCCATAGATTCAGTTGATATGACATGCCATACGATGGATTTTATCAGGTCCACACGATGCTTATGTGAAATTTACATGAACCTGTAAAACCAGGTCAGATCATAAAGGTGAAGCGTCTCGACAAATACTATTTTGGCACCAGTGACGAATTAGGAGAGACGAGACACCGTAGTTGTTTTTATGGAAAAGCACACCTATGTACTTCTGTTGTCGTAAAGGAGTCAATCATCTCGACGCTAGTGCACTCCAATGATTGCGAAGTCCTCCGGTGTTTAGTGCATCCATAAAAATATTTCTCTACACATTAGAGAATTATAAGTTAAGAAGCATGGTGTAGTGTTGCAGTCCATCTATACATAAGAAGAGCAGGTAATGGATGACTTAAACAGAAGCAATAAACATTAATAAAAAAAAATAATTGTAAGCGTAACGAGCTTTCTAGCGAAGTTACAATTAATAGTTTACAAGAACTAAATAAGAGAGGAACAACTCACGGAACGAACGGATATTGACCTTTGCATCATTTATATACTAAATGAAAATTGATTGGGTACCAATGGGGGCACCTACCCATCCACATCCCAACCGTTGGATGCATATGTATAGAAAGAACGGCTCAAAACTAAGTACATTGAAAACCGTCTTAGCAAACTAAA
>QRDG01000432.1:74412-101409 GCA_012064385.1 Puccinellia tenuiflora | reverse complement strand
CCCCAGGCCGGTCACCCACCTGAGCCGGCCGGCCTCCAGGCCGGCCTAGGCCGGCCCCCAGGCCGGTCCCCGCCAGGCCAGCCGGCCTCCAGGCCGGCCTAGGCCGGCCCCCAGGCCGGTTCCCCACCTTCCTGCCCCGTTTTGTAATATACTATAAATAGCTTTCCACTTTCCCCTTTCAAAGGTTAGACTGAATTTGAGACTGTGAGCCATGCTCCCCATTCCTCTGTGCTAGGGTTCCTCTTAGAGGATAGATCTTGTTGTTGCTACTCTTTCACTACGGTGTCTCTAGTAGTGCAAACCAATCTTTCACTGCGGTGATTCTATTGGATCGGTGGACCGGCCGGTAAGAGCATTCGGTTTCAACAAGAGTAAGTTTGGCTTTGATTCTTCGATCCAAAGGCTACCTTTTTGAGGGTTTGTTGTTGGGTGGAGTTCTCAGCAGGATTTGCTAGTTATCCTTGTGTTTTGCCCACGAAATCTCCCTCACTACCCCTCCGTGTTCTTCGTGTTCATCCCCTTTTCCCCTCCAATCCGTGAAGATCGGCCTAGCCCTACATCATTTGGTATCAAGAGCAAGGGTTTCCACGGATTTGGATCGTGTTTCCACCTCTTATTTAGCCTTTTCCCACCAAAATTTTCTTCCCATACCATTCGAAAATTCAAAAAAAATATAGACCATATGGATTTCGTTCGATCTTTCGATTTGGTGAGCGATTTGTGGTTTTGATCCACGGATCTCGTGCTTAAGACCTTTCCCCACTTTCCGTTGGTGTTCCGGAGGCCTTTTCCGCTCCAAGTCCAAGCGTGCCGCGCAATTCGTCGCCGGCGGTACTACCGTCCGAACGGCCGGTACTACCGCCCGCAATCGGTCCTACCGCCCGTTCGGCCGGTGCTACCGCCGCACGACTATTCACCGAGTTCATCTTCGTGTCGCTTCATTGCTACCTCGACGGCATCAAAGGTATAGCTTCCGACACATCCCTTTCCATTTCGCGAAACTTTTTCCTAGGAGCTAGCTCTTCATAGTGTGAGCATTGCACTAGTGTGAAACCAAGTGACCATATCATCATCTTGTGAGCATCTAGTTGTAGCGGACTCGGCTCGGGCAAAAGCATAAAGCAAAAGAGAAATAGAAAAGATTCAAAAAAAAAGAGAAAAGCCGAGCCGTGATCCTAGTCATCCTCAAGCTCCAATACCCAATAGAGAAACGGGTCCACAAATCAGGTGCTCCTTCCCATACACTTGAGCTAGTTGTCCTTCGAGAGGTGGTGCGGCACGAGCATAGTCTTCGTTAGGTCCAAGTTGCTCTTTCCCATAGCCGCACCACCCACGTTTGTCTCCACGTGTGAGTCTCCTTTGTTTCTCGGATTGTGTGGTTAGTCTCTTTTGTTTCTTGATCTTTATGGTTATCCTCCACTTGTTGCAATAGCCTTTTCGTTGGTTTCGTTTCGATTTCTTGCCACTTTACCATACCTAAGCTCCTCATAAGTGTGTGTGTGAGTCGCTTTTGGATCACTAATCAACCAACTCTTACCCTTGTGACACCTTTGTCTCGGAAAGCAAGGCCACTTGTCCAATACTATCAACCAAAGGTAAGAGTGGTTATTAGCCACCCAAATTTCCACATATCACTTGTGTTGTTTTCTCATGGCTAGGGAAGAACAAGACGCCGCCTTCGGCAAACAAGAGGAGGCCCTTCGGAGGTACATCGACGACAACTTACGCCGCTATGAGGAGCGCCATCAAGCCGCTCAACGTGAAAACAATGAGCGCTTCGCTCAAATCCAAGATTCCATGAGCAAGCTCCTCGATCGAGATCATAGTCGCTCTTCAAGGTCAAGTTCGCGAAGCTCTCGCCACTCCACCGCAAGAAGCCACGCACGGAGTGAGAATGATCAAGGACATCGTCATCGCCAAGAGCGCCATCGCCAGAGATACCTCATCAACAAGCGAATTTGGACCCTCACCAACACCAAGGACCAACATCGTCAAGAAGCACCTCACCCTCGCGCAAACGTAGACCATCAACAACATCAAGATCGTCATCGACAAGAGATACCAATTCCAAATGCTAACTTGGATCCCCAACACCGCCATGAGGATAATCGACATCATCGTCATGACCTACCTCCACATCGAGCCCGCCGAGTGCCATTGGCCGACAATCATGTTGATCTTGAAGACAATGAGGATTATGTTCCACGCCACCATCCAAGGCATCATCACCGAGACCGCCATCGCCACCATGATGATGATGATGAGGATGATCGCAAGAACCATTTCAACCCTCCCAAGCTCGTCATTCCTAAGTTCCATGGCACCAACGACCCGGAAGACTACATTGCATGGGAATCCAAGGTCTCCAAACTATTTCGAGTCTACAAGGTGCCGCAAGACAAACGAGTTGACCTCGCATCCCTCGAGTTCGAAGGCTATGCGCAACTATGGTGGAACAACTCCAAGCCTCCTTTGAAGACCCAATCGACACATGGAATGACATGAAGAAGGAAATGCACAAACGTTTTGTGCCACATCATTATGCGCGCGATTTGTACAAGAAACTACAAGAAATCAAGCAAGGTCTCAAGACGGTCGATGAGTACTACAAGGAGATGGAGTCCACTCTCTCCCGCGCACACATTGTAGAGTCCGAGGAACAATCAATGGCACGCTTCTTGAACGGCCTCACGTACCCCATCAAGAAGATAGTGGAATTCCAACCTTATGAGAACCTTGTTGAGCTCGTTCATCAAGCCATGAAGGCCGAGCGCCAAGTCGCCGAAGAGCTCAAGTATGTCAAGGCCAAGTCCTTCTTTGCCACTAGAGCTTCATCATCAACACAACCCATGACTCAAGTCCAAGCTCAAGGCAATGCCAAAAGTTCTACACCGCAACCCACTACCACCCCCAAGAAGACGACGCCCTCACCACAAGCCGCCAAGTCATATATCACTTGCTACAAGTGTGGAGGTCAAGGGCACAAGTCATTTGAATGCACAAACAAGAAGGTGATGATAGTCAATGACAATGGAGACTATGAGTCCATGAGTGAAGATGAGTACCACGCATTGAACAAGGTGGCCACGATGCAAAGTTTGGATGACGCCGATGACTACATCTATTGTGATGGTGACCCCAACCCCACTCTAGTTGTCACTCGAGTCTTGACTACAATCAACCAAAGTGATGACGCTCAAAGATGCAACTTGTTCCAAACCAAGGTCGGCATCAACGGCAAATCAATCAAGGTAATCATTGATGGTGGGAGTTGTCACAACTTGGCAAGCAAGGAGCTATGTGAGAAACTCAACTTGACGTACAAGAAGCACCCTAATCCCTACCATGTGCAATGGCTTAGTGATTCCGGCACCGTGAAGATCCAACACACGGTTCAAGTATCCTTCAAGATTGGCTCTTACGAAGACACGGTGGATTGTGATGTGGTACCCATGTCGGTTTGCCACTTACTTCTTGGCCGCCCTTGGCAATTTGACAAGGCCGCTACTCATGATGGGCGCACCAACTACTATTGTTTCAAATGGAACAATAAGATCCTAGTGCTCCGCCCAATGACTCCAAGCCAAATTATCGCCGACAATGCCAAGACAATTGTAAGAGCGCAAGAAAAAAATCCTTTAGTGAGTTGAGTGGTGAGAGAGCGAACCACATTCACGTGAGTGAGAGCCACAAGCCAAATGTGAGTGAGAAAGGGAAAAGAGTGAGTCCCGGCATAGTCTTGTTAGCCACCAAAAGTGAGATGAGGGAAGTGAGAGCAAACCCATCCACTTTCCACTTCGTGCTTTTATGCAAAGGAGATGGCAAAGACACTAACGACTTAACCCAAGTTCCTCCGTCTATGTTGTCTATCTTGCAGGAATTCAAAGATGTCTTTCCGGATGAGCTACCTCAAGGACTTCCTCCCCTCCGTGGAATCGAGCATCGCATCGATCTCATTCCCGGCGCCCCTTTACCCAATAGAGCCATACCGCA
The DNA here is from genome assembly GCA_012064385.1 of Puccinellia tenuiflora. Classification (NCBI taxonomy): domain Eukaryota; kingdom Viridiplantae; phylum Streptophyta; class Magnoliopsida; order Poales; family Poaceae; genus Puccinellia; species Puccinellia tenuiflora. The sequence continues at coordinate 97,416 of QRDG01000432.1, read as the reverse complement.
CCAACCCCGAGGAGACAAAGGAGATCGAGCGTCAAATTCAAGAACTCCTCGCCAAGGGACATGTTCGTGAAAGCTTGAGTCCGTGCGCCGTTCCAGTCATCCTCGTCCCCAAGCAAGACGACACACTCCGAATGTGCATGGATTGCCGTCCCATCAACAATATCACGGTGAGGTATCGACACCCTATCCCACGACTTGATGACATGCTATATGAGCTTAGTGGTGCCACTATCTTCTCCAAAATTGATTTGAAAAGTGGCTATCACCAAATCCGTATGCATGAAGGAGATGAATGGAAAACCGCATTCAAAACAAAACTTGGTCTTTATGAGTGGCTTGTCATGCCCTTTGGTGTTTCCAATGCTCCTTCAACATTTATGCGTCTTATGAATCACGTCTTGCGCACTTTCATTGGCAAGTTTGTGGTTGTCTACTTTGATGACATCCTCGTTTATAGCAAATCTTTGCATGAACATGTAGACCATGTGAAGCAAGTTTTGTTGGCCCTTCGTAATGCCTCGCTTTTTGCCAACCTCAAGAAATGCACCTTTTGCACCGACAAACTTGTGTTTTTGGGTTATGTGGTTTCTTCCAAAGGGATTGAAGTTGACACCTCTAAGATTGAGGCAATCACAAATTGGCCACCGCCAACTAATCTTGCTCAACTTCGTAGCGCACTTGGTTTGTTTGGGTTTTACCGTCGCTTTGTAAAAGATTTTAGCACAATTGCTTGCCCATTGAATGAGCTTACCAAGAAGAATGTACCTTTCATTTGGGGCAATGCTCAAGAATTGTCTTTCAATGAACTCAAGAAGAGATTGACCGAGGCTCCTTTACTTGCTTTGCCGGATTTCTCCAAAACTTTTGAACTTGAGTGTGACGCTAGTGGCCTTAGCATCGGTGGCATCCTCATGCAATGTGGCCGTCCCGTTGCCTATTATAGCGAAAAACTTGATGGTGCTCGCCTAAACTACCCAATCCACGACAAGGAACTCTATGCCTTAGTCCGTGTTTTGGAAGTATGGCAACACTACCTTTGGCCAAAAGAGTTTGTTATCCATTCCGATCATAATCATTGAAATATTTGAAAACCCAAGAAAATTTGAACAAAAGGCATGCCAAATGGGTTGAATTCATCGAGTCTTTTCCCTATGTGGTGAAGTACAAAAAAGGCAAGGACAATATAGTTGCGGATACTCTTTCCCACAAGATGATCTTACTCACACAACTTGAAATCAACGTTTTGGGTCTTGATAACCTTAAAGAACTCTATGCTTCCGATTCTTTCTTTGGTCCTATCTTTACAAAGTGCACAATTGACAAAGGATGCGATGATTTCTACTTGCACAAGGGTTTCTTGTTTAAGGCTAACAAACTATGCATTCCCGAGTCCTCGCTCCGTTTGTTGCTTCTACAGGAATCACATAGTGGAGGCCTCATGGGACACTTTGGACGTGACAAGACACTTGCCATGCTATCTACACACTACTTTTGGCCACGGATGACGCGTGATGTGGAGCGCTTGGTGCGCCGTTGCCCAACTTGCCTCAAAGCTAAGTCCACTTTGAACTCTCATGGTCTTTATATGCCTTTACCAATACCACACACACCTTGGTCCGACATTAGCATGGATTTCGTCTTAGGATTACCTCGAACAAAAAATGGCAAAGATTCAATATTTGTTGTTGTCGATCGCTTCTCTAAAATGGCACACTTTATTCCTTGCAATAAGACCAACGATGCTTCACACATTGCAACTTTGTTCTTTAGGGAAATTGTTCGTCTACATGGAGTGCCGAAGACCATTGTTTCGGACCGAGATGTCAAGTTCACAAGCTACTTTTGGAAGGCCTTGATGTCCAAGCTAGGAGTCAAGCTCCTCTTCTCCACCTCTTACCACCCACAAACCGATGGCCAAACCGAGGTGGTGAATCGAAGCTTATCAACTCTCCTTCGCGCATTAATCAAGCCAAACCTCAAAGGCTGGGAGGAATGCATACCGCACGCCGAGTTCGCCTACAACCGTGCCTCCCACCGGGCAACCAAGCGAAGCCCGTTCGAGGTTGTCTATGGGTTCAACCCCAACACCGCCCTAGACATCCTCCCACTTCCTCTACACGAGCGCACCGACATGGACGTCGACAAAAGAGCCGACTACATGAAGACATTACATGAGTCAACACGAGCAACTCTAGAGGAGCACACAAAGCGCCAAGCTACCAAGATCAACAAGTTGAAGAAGCCCATGGTATTCGAAGAAGGAGATCTTGTGTGGCTACACCTCCGCAAGGACCGTTTTCCGGATGAAAGAAAATCCAAGCTTGCTCCTCGCGGTGACGGACCTTTCAAAGTGCTCAAGCGCATCAACGACAACGCATACAAGATCGACATCCCAACCTCAAAGTACTTGGTGCATGACACGTTCAACGTCGCCGACCTATCCCCTTTCCACGGAGATGCAAGCGTTCAAGAGGATGACGAGTCGAAGACGACTCTTTCCGAAGGGGGGGGGGGAGATGATGTAGCCCCACATGTGGACAACACCATGGACACCACGCCAAATGGCCCAATGACAAGATCAAGAGTCAAGGCTCTTCATGAAAAGGTGACCTCGCTCCTCTCGATGTGTGATCTCGACCTCCCTTTGAATGGTTTGCTACTTCATGCCGGTACCTTGTGCATACTCAGGATCCACCCGGATGATGACCCACAATGGAGTCAAGGAGATGACCAAGAGAAGGTCCAAGATGATGGAGAAGATGAACAAGAGGAGATCCAAGAAGATGGGCAAGAAGAGGAGGAAGGAGGCGAAGACAGGGTGGCCGGCCCCAAGGCCGGGCTCCAACCCGAGGCGGCCGGCCTCCCAACCGGCCCAGGCCGGTCCCCAGGCCGGGCTCCCACCCGAGGCCGCCGGCCTCCCTACCGGCCCAGGCCGGCCCCCAGGCCGGGCCACACCCCGATGCTGCCGGCCCCCGTGCCGGCCTCCCAGCCGGCCTCCCGGCCGGCCTAGGCCGGTCTCCAGGCCGGTCACCCACCTGAGCCGGCCGGCCTCCCAGCCGGCCTAGGCCGGCCCCCAGGCCGGTACCCCAGCCAGTGCCAGCCGGCCTCCAGGCCGGTTCCCCACCTTCCTGCCCCGTTTTGTAATAGACTATAAATAGCTTTGCACTTTCCCCTTTCAAAGGTTAGACTGAATTTGAGACTTGTGAGCCATGCTCCCCATCCCTCTGTGCTAGGGTTCCTCTTAGAGGATAGATCTTGTTGTTGCTACTCTTTCACTGTGGTGTCTCTAGTAGTGCAAACCAATCTTTCACTGCGGTGATTCTATTGGATCGATGGACCGGCCGGTAAGAGCAATCGGTTTCAACAAGAGTAAGTTTGGCTTTGATTCTTCGATCCAAAGGCTACCTTTTTGAGGGTTTGTTGTTGGGTGGAGTTCTCAGTAGGATTTGCTAGTTATCCTTGTGTTTTGCCCATGAAATCTCCCTCACTACCCCTCCGTGTTCTTCGTGTTCATCCCCTTTTCCCCTCCAATCCGTGAAGATCGGGCCTAGCCCTACATCAAATTGGGTGATGGTAGCACTCCTTGCAATAGCCACTGTCCTTCGGTTCCAACTTGCAAGCTAAACGTGCTCATGCTCTTCCTTTACCACTTCCTCCTGTTCGTCAGTCTGCAACCAGGAATGCCAGTGAAGATAGAAGGAGTTTGGATCCACCCAAAACTGATGACAAATGGTCAGCGTTGCGAGCTTTCCGTCGCTCAAAGGGGCTATGCTTCACTTGTGGAGAGAAATGGTCTCGAGAACATCAATGTAAACAGACAGTTCAGCTCCACTCGGTTCAGGAAATGGTAGATTTCATCCTGGCAGGTTCTGATGATTTGCAGTCAGACACTGAATCTGCATCAAGGCAACTTATGCTACTTTCAGCTGCAGCATTGGGTGTTAGTTCCTCGGTCCAGACACTGCAGTTGCCTGTTACTATCCAGGGAAGGGGGTGTGTGTTCCTGGTTGACTCTGGCAGTTCTCACTCCTTGAACCAGCGCATTGCTGAGTTGTTACAAGGAGTTTTTCCAATGGGAACAACTGTTCGAGTTCAGGTAGCTAATGGCGCGATTGTTCCTTGCTCACATCACATTCCAGATTGCGAATGGGCAGCGGCAGGTCACCAGTTTAACTGTAACATGAAGATTCTGCCTCTGAGCAAATATGATGGTATATTGGGATTGATTGGTTGATGGAGCACAACCCTATGCAAGTTCATTGGCGTCAGAAGTGGATGCGTTTCTCTCACCATGGCTCCAAGATCACTCTCTAGGGCAAGATGAACGAAGAATTTGCTTACACATGTGTGGAACTGTCATTGATCAGGGAGACTGTCGAGGAGAAAGTAGCTGATCGCCCTGAGATTCTGGAATTGATTCAGCAGTTCGCTCCTATGTTTGATGTTCCAACTGGTCTGCCACCGAGCAGGCAATGTGATCATGCTATCCCGCTCGTCCCAGATGCTCGTCTTGTCACAATTCGACCTTACAGACTAGCTCCCGATCTGAAGACAGAGGTGGAAAAACAAATTGCAGAAATGTTGGCATTAGGCGTGATTCAACACAGCACCAGTGATTTTTCTTCACCCATTATTATTGTTAAGAAGAAAGATGAAGTGACAGGAGACGTGGATAAGGCGAAACGAGCAGCTTGGCGTATTGTTGTGGATTATAGGCAGTTAAATGCACTCACTGTTAAGGGGAAATACCCATTGCCTGTTATTGATGAGTTGCTCGATGAATTCGCTGGTGCCTGTTGGTTCTCAAAGTTGGATTTGCGCGCAGGGTTCCACCAAATTCGGTTGGCACCTGGAGAAGAACATAAAACTGCATTCCAAACCCACCATGGCCATTTTGAGTTCAGAGTTATGGCTTTCGGTCTTACAGGTGTGCCTGCAACTTTCCAGAGTGCGATGAATGCCACATTAGCTCCAGTTTTGCGTAAGTTCGTCCTTGTGTTTTTCGATGACATCTTAGTGTATTCCAAAACATTTGAAGATCACCTTGATCATCTCCGCCAAGTTCTGCAAATTCTGCAAGATAATCAGTGGCATGTCAAGCGATCAAAATGTGATTTCGGTCGTCAGGAAATAGCTTATCTGGGTCATGTCATCGGTGTTCAGGGCGTGTCTACTGACCCCAGCAAGATCGACACCGTCCGCAATTGGCCAGTTCCCCAGTCAGTAAAGGAGCTCCATGGTTTATTGGGGTTCACTGGGTATTACCGCAAGTACATCCGCAATTATGGTGTGATCAGTAAACCCCTTACCAATTTGCTGCGGAAGGGAGTGCAGTTTCTATGGACTTCTATACAAGAGGAAGCGTTTCAGACTCTGAAACAGGCCCTCATTTCTGCACCTGTCCTCGCTCTGCCCGATTTCTCGAAGGAATTCATTTTGGAGACTGACGCATCTGACTATGATTGGGGTAGTTCTCATGCAGGGTAATCATCCTCTAGCTTTTGTGAGCCGAGCTCTTGGCCCGAGAAATCGTGGCCTCTCTGTTTACGAAAAGGAATACCTGGCGATTTTACTGGCTATCGACCAGTGGCGTTCTTATTTGCGCATGGGCGAATTCGTTATCAGGACTGACCAGAAGAGCCTGGCGCATCTGACTGAACAACGATTGCATACCCCTTGGAAGCAGAAGGCTCTCACCAAGCTTATGGGTTTGCAATACCGCATCGTTTACAAAAAGGGGATTGATAATCGAGCTGCCGACGCTCTCTCGCGCCGTCCGCCCGCTGGCCAGCAAATTCTGGCATTGTCTGAAGTCCAACCTCTTTGGCTCCAGCAAATCTCTGCTAGCTACGCATCAGATGCCAAATCACAGGATATCATCCAGAAATTGTTGCTTGATTCTTCCTCTGTTCCCCAATTCCAGTTTCGTGATGGAATTTTGCGCCGCCAGGGCAGAATCTGGGTGGGATCTGATTCTGCGCTCCAAGCCAAGATTGTTCATTCCTTGCATGATAGCGCAATTGGCGGGCACTCTGGGTTCCTTGTCACTTACCGGCGCGTCTCTCAACTTTTCGCTTGGCATGGCATGAAATCTTTCGTCAAGTACTGGGTGCAGCGCTGCGATCTCTGCCAGAAGGCCAAACCCGAGCGTGTACTCTACCCTGGGTTGCTTAAACCACTGCCAGTTCCCAAGGTGTGTGGGAAATTGTGTCGATGAATTTCATCGAGGGGCTTCCACTCTCTGGCAAGTACAATTGCGTTCTTGTGGTGATTGACAGTTTCTCTAAATACGGACACTTCCTTCCCTTGCATCACCCGTTCACTGCTGTGACAGTTGCTGAAGCTTATTTGGACACAGTTTACAAACTCCATGGTATGCCATTATCAATTATCTCTGACCGCGATCGAATTTTTCACCAGCAAGTTTTGGACCGAGCTTTTCAAGTTAATAGATACTCAGTTGCGCATGAGCACTTCATACCACCCTCAGACCGACGGTTAGACAGAGAGGGTGAATCAGTCCATTGAATGTTTCTTGCGCTGCTTTATCCACGCCTATCCTAGTCGCTGGGCTAAGTGGCTGCCGTTGTGCGAGTTCTGGTATAACAATAACTAGCACTCTTCATTGGGTAAGACTCCATTCCAGGTTATGTATGGGCGTCAACCTCGTCACTTTGGTTTGGCTCCTGTTGACGCCATTGAATCTGCTGATTTGGACCAGTGTGGTTAGCCAATCGAGCAGTCATTCAAGCAGCGGTCCAGCAACACCCGACTCGCGCCAAGCAACGCATGAAGAACCAGGTTGATAAGCACAGGTCAGAGCGCTCCTTCTCTGTTGGCGATCAAGTTTATCTCAAGATCCAACCGTATGTGCAGTCTTCTCTCGCTACTCGCTCCAATCAGAAACTTTCCTTTCGGTTCTTTGGTCCTTATGAAGTCTTGGAGAAGGTTGGATCGCTTGCTTATCGTCTTGCTCTGCCCGAGTCCACCAAGATCCACCCGGTCGTGCATGTTTCTCAGCTGAAGCAGTCTCTCGGCCCTAATCAACAGGTGCAACCTGATCTTCCCCATCCTAATATTGCATTTCAGGTCCCTGTGAAGGTTCTGCAACAGCGCGTCGCCCAACGCGGTTCTTCTTCCATCATTCAAGTTTTGGTCCAATGGAGCGGGATGGCTGAAAACCTAGCGACCTAGGAGGACCTCGACACCATCAAGCTACAGTTTCCTCGAGCACCGGCTTGGGGTCAAGCCGGTTTTCAACCGGTGGGGAATGTAAGCATCGTGCCCCCGGCCCACCAAACAAGTGAAGAAGGAAGGCCGGCCCATCTACGGAAACTATCTACTCGGCTTGCAGGCCCAGAATGGCAACGCTGAGGTTGCTTGTAACTAGTATAAAGGAGAAAGGTGTAGGGAGAGGAGAGGCTGGCGAGGAAGGAACGGCTGTGCCGTGGCTTGAACCACACGAATAGAGGCGTCTCGAGGAGAATAGCTCGAGCGTCCCATCCAATCCTTCTGTAATCTGAATTCTGGTTGAAATAGCAATATAGATCGAGTGCTGACATGTGCCCAACTCAACGCCGCATAGGGTCGGGCGAACGGCTGGTCATGGTCCGATGGTCGATCAATGTAGATGTTGACTCGCGCGTTTCAGTGGATGGTTTGGTACTTGGTACGTACGTCAGTACGTGTATGGCCTGCATGTAAAACACGAGCAGATTTCTTGCGCCTGGGTACGTACACGTTCGTGTTTATTTGAAAATATAAATGCACCTGTGTAAGCTTTTCAAAATCTTCTAATATGTTCTTGTTTAAAAAATAGGTTAAATGTGACTGTCTTAGTTCTCGTCTCCCAACTCCCAACTCCTCTAAGTTCAGGTCTCCCTATGAGGCTATGACACATGTCTGTTCTCACTTCCCCTTGACATCCACATACAGGAGCAGCGTCGTCGTGCGCCTCCGGGCAGCGACGACAAGGAGCAGACGCGCCTCCGCCTATCAAAGATGGACGCAGGCACAACCGCCACCGTTTAACGAACTGGGAGAGGATGCGCACTCCCAGGCCCAATTCACCAGCGCCGCGGCGTCATGATGTGTGTGTGTGGGGGGGGGGGGGGGGGGGGGGGGGGGGGGGCTTGGGTACACGCTAGCCACTCCACGTGGTTTTGCCGCTGCGCGCACTCCCCCCACCCACCCACACACACACACAACCGACTCCGCCAACGCCATGTGAGGCATGATATTAGGGCGCCATGATCACAGTCGTTCGAAATTTATGAATATCAGGTTATTGTTCTGCCAATAATAAACTGACGGTAGCTATGTATGAACTATTGTTCGTTGATCTATGTATGAACTACTATTTTCATGAACTATGTTCCGCCATGATCAGAGAGGGAAATTGTGTTTCTAATTGTCAGTATGAATATCAGGTTTCTATACAAACCCATACTGCCAGACACATCAGCTTACCTCTATCCGACAACATTACAAGTGCATAACTAGCTAGAGAGCACTCTGTCGCATGTCAGTCACGTTCCATAACGTGCACGGATGGATATGGTCATATGGCATTTTTTAAATCATGGCCTTTTGGAAGGATGACAAGGACGAGAGCCTTCCCGTGCGTGGCGCCGTGTGCACATTGAATGCATGTGTGGGATGTTATTGTTCTTTTACCCTGCGTTTATGTTGCATGTACGGATGTACATGGACATTGAACGCGTCGCAGAACTTTTGGCTGGCAACACCTCAACGCTAGCCTAGCACATCTAATCACCATACAATGTTGGTTTCAAGATTAACTCGATAATTAAAAAGAGAGGCGAACAGAAGAACAATGTAGGTTCATTATACTCCATTTCAACAACCGATTAACTCGATAACATAAATATTAACTACATTAAACCCTATAACACATAAACCACTAGAATATTAAACCCTACAAAGCATGTACTTCATCTACTTCTTCTTTTTCATGGCACCTTCATGGGGCATGAGGCTAACGTGACGGAGGCTTCGGAGTCGACGGACATGGGCACTGTGTCTACGACATCGTGCTTAGGCTCGGTCGAGGACTCCGATGTCCCCTACTCGTAGATCGGGGATGGCGCTGGAAGAACTCCACACGCACCTCGTCGGGCACGTCGCCGACAGCGTCGTCATCTTTCTCGGTGTCGTATGAATCTTTCTTCTTCTTATCCTCTGTCTCCTTGAGCAGTGGCGGAGCTTGACAGAGATCTTAGAGGGGGACAATAGAGATTACCTGAAAGCTGAGGAGGCCAATCTGAAAATTTTGGTCATATGCATGGTAAAAATTGCTAATTATGAGTAGTAATATGGCAAAATTCTGTAAGATAGGGGGGTGCTAAATATGAGTAGTAATATGGCAAAATTCTATAAGATAGGGGGGCCATGGCCCCCTTTGGCCACAACTAAGCTCCGCCCCTGTCCTTGAGGTCGGTAAAGCCGTGCTCTTCGCATAACCACTTCTTCTCCTCTCACGCCGTCTCTCGCTTCTTCTGCTCCTCCTCGTAAAGGGCGGCCAGTGTATAATGCAAGTGCACTACCGAGTCCGACAGTGGCGGGAATGGGCTCTCCATCGTGCTCAGGCTGCTCGGCTTCGAGAGGCTGCTACACGACATTTTTGAGGGAGAAGAGAGAAACAATGGTCAGTATTTCGGTTGCAGGGTAGAGGCCCCTTTTATTTAGGGTTACGGCCGCGGGCGAGAGAGACCATGGTCAGGGTCCAACCTATCTACACAGTCACGGTTCCACACGGTGTGAATCAGCTGCGAGATTAGTAGTACCGGTCAACGAGGCTTGACCAGACCGAATGGGCCGATCGGATGTTTGCGAGGCTCGATGGAGCGAAGTGGAGTAAAAGCGAGGACAACTAAGCAATTGTGGCCAATGTGAGGAAATAATAAGTGAAATAGGGCACAAACATACAAAATTCCTTTAATTATCCCACTAACGTAAGTCTCAAGCATATTCCACAAGAAAATCACTCGACTTCAAATACCTCTCACGGTCTCAAGTACCCGTCACCTAAATTGTAAATGAGACTGGCCCCATGATCCACTGCACCAGCTGTGTGCCTGTGTGTAAAGCGGCGCCGGGATCCATCACGCACATATTCTTCAACTGCCGCTTCTCCAAGTGCATCTGGAATGCTTTGGCTTGCTGGTTCGGCTCAGCATCGCTCTTCTCTCGAAATAGGCTTTCGCCCCGCTTTATAAATAAAGCAACCACACCGTACATGAGATCGAACAAAGAAAAGTGCTGGGGCAACAGCAAGACATGCCCAAAAGAAAAGAAAAAGATACAAAGGAAGCCAAATGGCAGATTGACGAAGACGATGGTGCTCCGTAACCGCTGCCCCCTCCACAATATTTCCACCACGCTTCAAGGGCCTCGAATCACCGAGTACCAAGGCAGCACCTTCAAGAAGGGAGGCGACGCCGACACGACACAGCTGCCCGGACCAGGGAGCTGGCCCTAGGGTTTCCCCGGTACTCGGAGGAGGGGTGGGGATGGGGAAATCACGACGCCCTTGAAGAAGGAATGGCGATACCCACAGGCATCACCGCGTCGGTGCCGACCAAGCTGACAAGGATTTCTCCCGAACCCCGCAACCACCACCTCTGGATGATTCGTGCCCTAGGAGCCTCGTGAGTTCCACGAATGGAGGTGGTAGGGCATGGCAGCCACAGGACGACGGACAAGACGGGCGCACAGGGGACAACATAGCCCGGGCCGCATAGGGTCCGTAAAGCACAGCCAGTTCCAGGCCCGCCTAGCCCGGATCCGTCAGGCCAGCTCATGTCAGCCGCCGCCACCGCCTCACCGTCGCCTGGAAGCTCTGCACCGAACCACCCCACGCAGGAACCACACCACCACCCGACGCACCAGCCACCACCGCGCGCCACCACGGCCAAGGAGCCACCTTCGCTGCCTCTCCTGGCCAGAACCACGCTGAGGACACCGTTGTGTCGTTACCGGCCAATCCGGGCCCACCTGGCCCAGATCCGGCCCGCAACAAGCCCAACCAGCAACGTATCACTCTACCGTCGGCGGATCTAGGCCCGCCTGGCCCCGATCCAGACCACAGTGAGAGAGCAGCACGCCACTGGCCTCCCCGCAGATCAGCCCACCGCCGACCTCCCCTCCTTCCTCCGCAGAGAGAAGGGCGATCCACCATCACCATGGCGCCGCCTCCACCGACCAGTGCAGAGGCGGCCGACGGCAGCCCACGCTGCACTCAGCCCGCGCCGCCCGTCGCCGAGCCCGCCCCACCTGCACCGTCCGCCGCGCCGCCGCTCCAGAAGGGCCGCCGTCGCGCCGCGCCACCCGCCGCCGTGGCACGCCCGGACCCGGTGGAGGTGCGCCGCGCCCCACCCCACCACGTGTGAGGACGAAGAAGCCCCGCCGCCGCCGGCCCCGACCGAGCTTTGCCCGGTCGTGCCCTCAGGCGGCGAGGGAGGAGGAGAACGAGGGAGGGGGTAGGGGGAGAGGCGGGGAGGAGATCCCCCCGGCCGCCACGCGGGGGCGGCGCGGGAGGGTGGAGAGCAGCCACCGGCGGCGGCGGGTCTCCTAGGGTAGGGTTTCGCCTCTTGCAACTTCGACAGTAATGATATTAGCCAGCATCGCTCTTCAACGCGTCCAGTCTCCCTCTAATTCTGTTGGCCCCCTGTGGGCGCAGTTCGGCACCTCGCGGGGAGTCCAACAAAAGGTCCTGCTGGGAAATATGGAGAAAGAAAGGAATGCAAGAGTTTTCAGCAACAAGTCTTTGATGCCTGCAACGCTTATCGTTAAAATCAAAGAGGAACGAAACGTCTGGACTATCGCCGGTGCCCATCACTTTGCGTAGCTTGTTCCCTGATCACCCTTCGTGGTGTTTTCCAGCTGATTCGCTATGACTGTATCTTTCATTTTGGACTAGAGGCCTCCCTGTTTTTACTACTCCCTCCGCCCCGCAAAAGATTTCGCGACGTACATTGTGCGAAAACCCCCTCATGTTTCTTCCGACACAACCCCCGGTCCGCTATCTCTTCCCCTCCATACCGCGACTCACCGGCGGAGCTTCATCCCGCGATCCACCGGCGGATCTACCCCGGCCACCTACTCCGTCACCTCCTCGCGCGCCTGCCGCCTGTTACTTCTCGTCTCGCCGCCTTACTTCATCGACGCCAACCAGATTCAAACATGGAGGGGAGATCAAGAGGAAAGGATCCCCTTTTCTGTGATTACTGTGCAAAACACGCAACTTGCCGGCTCCGGCGACGGCGCTCATGTCCTAGAGCCATGCGAAAGGATTCTAGGTCGCCCTCAATGGCGGACGGCATCTGCGGACGGTGTGGTCTGGTCGCTCGTCCTGCTTGCTGCTATTTTTTCTGCAATTGAAACAATAGAGCACTGTTATAGAGACTACACTTGTGGCTAAAACTTTAATTTCAGACTGCATTTGGAGTAGAATTTCAGCAAGCAAAAATATTTTGCACAATTATTTTTACAGCAAGCAAAAATGTTTAGGCATGCACTCAAGGTTCAGGTTCCTGTGATCTGTTTACAACAACTGATGCTATTGTCTACTCCAGGTTCAAGCAAAAATTGAGAAAGGCATGCACTCAAGGTTCAGTACTAATCATCAGCACAATCTTGTGATCTGAATCAACCATTGGAGCTGGGTTACAAGGTTATTGTCAACATCATGCACCAGTTACAATTCAGGTTATTGTTAATTTGCTATAACTACAATTCAGGTTCAGGTTCCAGAATGCCAACAATTCATCACAAAATTCAGTTTACACAATTTGTAAACTGCAGTTCACACTGAAATCTGAATTTAAGACACTGCAGTTTACCTTCTTCAGAGAAGCACACTAAATCGAAGGCAGGGAGCAGTAGCAGCCCGAGCACCACTGGTGGCGGGGTAATAGCAGCACACGCGTGACCGTGGGAGACACTTGAGTGGCGGCGCCGCCAATTTTTGGTCACCGGAACAGCTACAGTGATGAGCTTCAGCGGCGGCGAGCGGCGCACCACGACGCCAGGGAAAACAAGCAAGCAATCGAGAGGGGGGAAAGGTCCTGCAGGACCAGAAGATTACCCTCAAGCTTTTGAACGGCTTGGAGAAGCCTGAGGAGGCGTGACGGCCTCGAGATCGTGTCGGGAAGCGGCGGCCGGAGAGGGAGGAGATGGCCTCGATTCGGTTGATCCACGGCTTCCCGACAAGTTTGGCTCGAGGATGGCGTATCTCTCGGCGATGCAGGGCTCTTGGTCTGCTCGGAATGGCTCGGGGAGGACTGAGGATGCGGGACGGCGTCGAGCTGTGGCGGAAGCGGCAGCCGGGGTCGGAGGAGACGACCTAGATTCCGTTAATGCGCGGCAGGGGAGAAGCTGCAGTAGAATTTCGGCAGTGTAGAAGGAGCAGGAGCAGGCCAGCGGCAGGAGCTCCACCGGCCTGGAGCCTGGCCGGCGGCAGGGTCTTCCCGCGCCTGAAGCCCGTGCCTTGTTGTGGCTTAGGTTTTCCAATTCAAAGATAGATAAGGGGTTTTCTATAAAATGTGTTGTAGTTTAAATTTTTTAACCCCCACGACATCTTTTCCGGGACAGAGGGAGTACTTTGTATCAATGAAAATGGCAGAGCTCCTGCCGCGTTTCAAAAAGAATCTGTGAATGAGAAATTTTCTTATACATTCAAGCTGGTGCTAGGAAAATCTTATTCGCCCCAAATCAAGTTAATTAGCACGAGACGAGAGTGGATTTTGACATCCGAGCTCCACTGTATTTGTTATTCAATATAAATATATCACCCGCGACACAAGTCGCACGCGAAACATATCACATGTGCTACGGGAATTTGTACCGTGAGGTTAAACACTAGCCGGCAAAACCCTAGCAATTCGTCCTCTTGAAGTTGCTACCTTTTCGTGTGTTCTTGTGTAAAATTCTTGAATGTGTCGTTCGAATCCTAGCTGCTGTTGCTTATCTTTCACGTGAGAAGAACTGTACTACGGAGTACTAGGGAAAGGATATCCAAAACAGCCGTGTGTTCAATCTGAACCGTGTTCGAACAGAAAAAAAACATGTACGTAACAGAATTTGATTTGATTTCGAACGGAAAACAGGCAGACGTGTATAAGCTTAGGAGTTGGGACATCCGAGTCCAAAACCCGTGAAATCCTGGGCTCTCGAACCGCCTCGCCGCCAACCCCGTTCCCCGATCGCCTCACCGAATCGCCCTGTCGCCGTCCTTCTTCCCCGGCCCACCGCTCCAGCCGAGCAATGGCCGCGTCATCCCCGAGCCCAAGCATCTCGGGCTCGACCTGCGCCATGGAGACCGCGCAGGGCACGCACCTATTCAAGATCGAAGGATACAGCCTGTACAAAGGCTTCGGCGTCGGCAAGTCCGTCGAGTCCACCACCTTCGCCGTCGGCGGCTACGACTGGAGCATCTTCTTCTACCCCGACGGTGACACGGAGGACAGCAAAGACTACGTTTCAGTTTTCCTCGAGCTCAAGACCGACAACGCCGAGGCGAGGGCGGCCTACGGTCTGAGGCTGGTCGACCAGGCCTGGCCGCTGCCGCCTTTCACCTGGCCAAACGCTAGCCAGCAAGAGCTACGGGTGTTTGACACCCGTGCACCTGATTCCGCTGCCTGGGGCTACACCAGGTTCATGAGGAAGAGCGAGCTCCGATCGTCGTCGTCCTGCTACATCCTGGATGACGCCCTCATCGTCCAGTGCGCTCTCAGTGTAATCAAGGTCACGGCCGCACAGGAAACCGACGTCGTCAAGACTTTTACGCCCAAACCGCCGCCGTCCCAACTGGTAGACAATCTCAGTGGATTGCTGGAGGCTACGGAGGGAGCCGATGTATCTTTCAAGGTCAAAGAGGAGGTTTTCCCAGCTCATAAGATCATACTCGCAATGCGTTCGCCCGTCTTCAGGGCTGATTTCTACGGGCCGATGAGGGACGAGGGTAGGCGCACTGTAACCGTCGAGGATATGCAGCCTGCTGTTTTCAAAGGGCTGCTTCACTTCATCTACACCGATTCGTTGCCTCCCATGGATGATGATGAGGATGAGTATGAAGAGATGCTTAGGCATTTGCTGGTGGCCGCGGATAGGTATGCCATCGAAAGGATGAAGTCGATGTGCGAGGCAAAACTTTGCGAGACTCTTTATGTGGAGACCGTGGCCACCACCTTAGCTCTAGCTGACCAGCACAACTGCAGCCACCTCAAAGATGCCTGCATTGAATTTATCAACTCTTGGGATAGAATGGATGATGTGGTGGCGAGTAAAGGGTATAAACACCTCAAAAGGGAATGTCCTACCATCTTTGCTGATATATGGGAGAGAGCAGCCAAGACTCGCAAAACTTAGCAAGCTGCCGATCCGTGGATTGACTTCAGCGTATCTTTTACTTCAATCGACACCGTAGCGACCTGAAATTAGTTCGTGTTTCGTAAGCTTTCAGCGATTTTTGTGGAGAAGGGTAAATTTAGCAAAATTTATGTCCCTACCCTTTATATGAACATATGAGAGTACGAGATTAGTATCATTTAATAAGATATTTTGCCTTGTTGACTAGTACTCCATGCGTATCAAAATATAAGATGTTTTAGGTATTACCATACGGGTTACATACGGAGCAAAATGAGTGAATCTACACACTAAATCCGTCCACATGCATCCGCACGTAGTTTGCATGAAAATAACAAAAACATCGTATATTTGGATACAGCGGGAGTAGTAGATTTATTGTTTCATTTTTTTTTCCTTCGTACCACTAGTGGAAAAATAGCTTTTAGCCCCGGTCCGCAAGGGCCTTTAGTCCCGGTTGCGCAACCGGGACTGCGCAATCGGGACTAAAGGCCCACCCCTTTAGTCCCAGTTGCGTTACAAACCGGGACGAAAGGGTCCCCACATGGCCGCTGTCGAGCGCCCGGGGTCGGAGACCCTTTAGTCCCGGTTGGTAACACCAACCGGGACTAAAGGTCTGCACGCTGGGTTTTAGGGTTTAGGGGTTCTTTTACTATTTTTCGTTTCAATTTCTTTTTCATTTATTGTTTTTCTTTTTAGGGTTAAGGTT
The DNA here is from genome assembly GCA_012064385.1 of Puccinellia tenuiflora. Taxonomy (NCBI): domain Eukaryota; kingdom Viridiplantae; phylum Streptophyta; class Magnoliopsida; order Poales; family Poaceae; genus Puccinellia; species Puccinellia tenuiflora. Next base: position 81,317 of record QRDG01000432.1, on the reverse strand, counting down.
TGTATTCAATTCGACGGTACTACATATATACAACAAAGAAGAAACCATTACACAACATCGTCATAAATATAAGATCAAAGTGTGACCTATTTCTTCGTCCTCTTGCAGTCAAACCTATTACATATATAGTACCATATATATACAATATATACAATATCTCTTACGATTACTACTAGTAGGTATAATATTCTCCGTCTTTAGATATGACATGATCTAAGAAGAATGCCGCCAACTCCTCTTGAATTGCTCACAGGCGTTCCTTTGGTAGGAGCCCGTCCCGCATCCGTTCGATCTAATTTAAAGAAGGGGGTCAATATATATATGAATGAATCTCAACACAATTGATGATAATAAAAAAATATTGTGAACGTACTCGAAGTTGTTCTAAGATTCTGCCCCTCTCACAGGTCGTCTCGCGAATGAACTCGCAGACGTAGAATCCACATAAATTATTCCCGGATCCCTGCCTCGGGCACTTTACGAGAACATAGTTCAATAAAAATAATAATCAAGCATGATAATGTTATTCAAAGTAGAATCAAACAGATGCGCGGGTCTAGCTAGTACTACTTACACTTAGTTCTTCAAATTCAAGCTGCTCTTTCCACTCACCCCGAGCCCTACCGGTGAACCGTTTCCAAGCCCTAGCAGGCAAAGAAAATGAATAAAGGACTTATTAATTACTAGATACCAAGAAATGAACGAAAGTTGCCGATATAGTGCCATAATGATTGAAATTACCTCTGGAGCATTTCAGCCATGTCTGCCCACTTCTCAGATTCATTACGTAGTGGGTCCATGACTTGTACTAGTCCTTTGTCAGGAGTAATGATTAGCAGAATATAGTGGAACCTACGCATACATAACTCGTCAATTACACTTAACATCGAGTAAGCAAATAGAATGTGTATAACACAGTAACACTCACCCGAAGTTGTAAGGAAATAGTATTTCCCTTTTGGTTTCCTGTCTCCCTAACGCCTGTACCAATGTGTCCTCCGTTTCCTTGGGTTTATATTTTAGATTATGTCCATGAACGACATCTGGGTCAACGAACCCAATGTCATAGATTCGTCCTTGTTTGCATTCGAGAATCTTCAATCTGCATTATAGAGTGAGGATAATTATACATGCAATGAACGAGATGAGCTACAGATTTAATTACAGAAGAAATACTTACAAACAATAGGCACTGACGATAGATTTGTCGATGGCGTCTAGATTGTATAACTGAAATAATTCCTCATATTCAATATGGATCTCATCTTTTCCATGCAAGAAATGCTCATCTTTAATTCCCAAAATGATCCAGTTGGTCCCTTTCTTTGCTTCTTCCATGTACCACTGATGCAATCTTCGCATTTTGGTAGGAAGATTACGGACCTCCTCCGGTCTGACAAGACGCTTCCCGTGCTTGTATTTGTATTTGCACGGCTCAGCCATGGGATACTCTTGCATAGAGCCTAAGTATTCAACCAAAGACACCCCAAGATTATCGGCCGCTTCTCTCATTAGTTTTGTATATTCAGAATCAACCGGGATATCGGAAAACACGTTGAGTGGGGGGCACGATTGGTTTTTCTGTTCTCCGAGCTGGGGAATTTTGTCCCGCTTGCACGCGCCCGCTCCTTCTGAGCTGTACGTGACTTAATAATAGAGCGGTCGTAGTCTGGTAGCGTTTCCTCAGCCGTTGGTCGCCTCAGGTTTTCCAATGTTCTCTTCACTTTTGCCGGATCTAATTTCGGCTCAGGCGGGGGCCGTTTCGGTGCTAACTGGCGTGCCACATCTTCCTTTACTGATAGCACAAGTTCCTCTTGAGTCTTCTCGTAAGATAACTTGGCAGGAGCAGCCTTCGCTTTCTTCTTTGAGGATTTACTCGGAGCTGTAGCACTAGCCGCCGGAGCGGCGCCAGCGGTGCTCTTCCGCTTTAGAACCCGTGGTTGAGGCGGCGGAGATGGCTGTTTCTGCTGAGACGGCGGAGATGGCTGTTTCAGCTGAGGCGGCGGAGATGGCTCTTTCTGCAGAGGCGGCGGAGATGGTTGTTTCTGCTGACGCGGCGGAGATGGCTGGCGCGGCGGAGATGGCTGACGCGGCGGAGATGGCTGGCGCGGCGGAGATGGCTGACGCGGCGGAGATGGCGGAGGGTGGCGGAGAGGGTGGCCTTGGCTTCCAATTTGGAAGCACAATGTGTCCTTCCGCCACAGAATAGTAGTTTTTCTGCCATCTCTCAATGCAGTCTCCCCTTCACCTGTAGGGTAGTCAAGTTCCAGGTCCTCAAATCCCTTTATAACTTCATCCACTACGACAACAACATAGCCATCTGGAATCGGAGAGGAATGGTAAGTTCCATTAGGTGAAAGAGGTAAGACTACGCCGACCGCCACCTTCACGGTTAGGTTCATCAATGGAGCATGTAGCTCATAATTTTCCCTCTCCGTGATATCATCCACGGGGGTAGCGACGAGCCGAGATATCTGGCCGAACGAGCTCCGTGGAAGCCACGCTGCTTTTTCGTTGAGATGGAGGGCCGCTAATTTCCAATGCAGGATCTTCGTGCCGCTGAGATTGGCCGGTAGCTTGCTGGCTGGTAAGTGCATCTAGTATCTCCTGCTGCCTCGTTAGTTTTTGTTCGATCTGCTTCAGCCGGTCTGCCTCCTCTTTCTTTTTCCTCTCCCGGCTTCTATAAGTGTCACTGCAGTCGGGAAAACCATACTTCCACGGAACGGAGCCTTCTGTGCCTCGTGTTCGTCCACTGTGTTCTGGATTCCCGAGGGTGCGTGACAGCTCGTCCTTCTCTCTATCTTGATGGAACTCCCCGTCTTCTACCTCCTTCATTATCTTTGAAGTTCAGCGAGGGGGGTTGCAAGTTGTGCTTTTGTAAAAATGCACTTCCCTGTTTCTGGGTGCAACTTACCTCCATGCCCGTAGAACCAAAGCTTTGCCCGTTGAGCCCAATGCAGCGTATCGGAAATTATCTTTTTCTGAAGCAGGTCATTCTCATCTTTCTCCAACTTAGCCTTGATAGCCCTGTAGCCACCTGATCCCATGCTATGGTGATATTCTTTCTTTGCAGCATTTTTCTTATTTATTGCTGACCTTTTCATAGCCTCCTCCGATTTCTTGTACTCGACAAATTCGTCCCAGTGATCTTTGAGCTTCTCATACGCTCCGGTGAATTCCGGAGTCTTTCCTTTCTGGACATAATCCATGTTCAATCTTTTCTTCCAGTTGATAAATTGTTCGTACATCTTCTTAAGTGCCCACTCCTTGACCTTTTCCTCTATGGGATCCTTAATAGTTTCATCCCCCCTCTAATGGATGAGCGTCATCCTCTTCATTTTGACGAAGTAGCGTGAAATTAGCCATGAGCGTTTTCCAAAGATTGTCTTTGGCTCTATCATCGACATAACTAGCAGCTGAGTGTCGTCCATCCGTCTTTGGCATATTCCAGTCTTGAACGGTGATCGGGATGCTGTCCCTAACAACAACTCCGCATTGACTTATAAATACCGTGGCATGCGTCACGGGAAGAATCGGTCTGCCATCTTCAGCGATGAGTTTGATCTTGTACCTTTCTTCACTCCCCAACCTTTTGGCTGGGCCCTCATTTGCTGTCAGAAGATTTGCTCGATTCAGAGGGCTAAAAGAAGAAAGAGCGTTAATATATGTATATACAAATTAAATAATGCATTTAGTCAACATACGGTTACTTAATATACCTCGCCGGACCCTGTAGTAATTACGGTTCGAGAACCGAAGCCGTCATCTTCTATGTCCACCCCCTCACCGGAGTCGTTCAAAAAGCTCGAGATGATATCGACGTTATCGTCACCACGGATCATATCCTCCAATATGTTTTCCTGATCTTCGTCTCTGTCGTGATCCATAGTTTCTGCAAAGACAAATGGCAAAAACATGAGTAACCTAGCTAATTAACCTAACTAGTAAATTGCTAACAAAACTAACATAGCTAACAAAATTAACCTAACTAAGAAAAATTCTAACAAAACTAACCTAGCTAACAAAATTATCCTAGCTAATAAATTAACCTACCTAATTAACCTAACTAGTAAATTGCTAACAAATATTGCTAAGAAAACTAACCTAGCTAACAAAATTAATCTAACTAAGAAAAATTCTAACAAAACTAACCTAGCTAACAAAATTATCCTAGCTAATAAATTAACATTCTAAATTTTTCTAAAAATTCTAACTAAAATTCTAACATTCTTAATTCATCTACTGCATGCTGGAGGTCGATCGGCCGGAGGGGAGAGAGTACAGGAGGGCGGCGGCGTGTACCTGCTGGAGGGTGGCCGGAGGGGAGAGACAGGAGGGCGGCGGCGTCGGGCGGAGGGCGGCCGGAGCAGAGAGACAGGAGGGCGGCGGCGCGTCGGGCGGCGTAGGAGGGCAACGACGTGGCCGAGGCAGAGAGCCGAAGGGCGGCGTCGATGGCGGCGCGCTCCTGGTCTTCGAGGACGACGGCCGGCGGCGGGCTCGGGCGTCCAGGGGTGCGGCAGAATTCGGCAGCCTGCCGGCGTCGGGTTCTGTGGCGCTCCTGGTCCTTAGCGAAATTGCGAATGAGAGGGAGTGGGGGAGGCAGAGGGAGTTATAGGAAGGACCTTTGGTCCCGGTTCCAGCCACGAACCGGGACCAAAGAACCTTTCATCCCGGTTAGTGGCTCCAACCGGGACGAAAGGTGACCCTTTTGTCCCGGTTCGAGGCACGAACCGGGACAAAAGGTCATTTTCGGGGCACCGAGAGGGCGCGCGCCAAAACGACCTTTTGTCCCGGTTCCATCCACGAACCGGGACAAAAGGTCTTCTGGAAATTAAATTTTTGGGCGCGAAGGCCACAATTTAGTTTGTTTTTGAAAAAAGTAATAAATTTATAAATTCAATATCTTTTGATCCGTTTATCAGAAAAATGGAATTAAAATATCAAATTGTTCATACAAATGTAATCTATCTATTTATAATAAATTCTTTTTTGTTTGAGATTTGAGGTGAATTTATTTAATTACAAAATTTAGAATTTGAACTCAATTAACTTATTAAACTTATAAATTCAATATATTTTGATCTGTTTATCATAAAAATGCAATTAAAATATCAAATTGTTCATAAAAATGTAATCTACATATTTATAATAAATTCATTTTTGTTTGAGATTTGAGGTGAATTTATTTAATTACAAAATTTGGAATTTGAACTCCATTAGGTTATTAAACTTATAAATTCAATATATTTTGATCTATTTATCATAAAAATGTAATTAAAATATCAAATTGTTCATAAAAATGTAATCTTAATATTTATAATAATTTAATTTTTGTTTGAGATTTGAGGTGAGTTTATTTAATTACAAAATTTGGAATTTGAACTGCATTAGGTCATTAAACATACATATTTTCTGTTTTCAATTTTGTACCCCTTTTTTATGCTGGTACCGGGTGTAGTATGCCCAATCAGGAAGAAGCACACGGATCGTGTGTTTCCTTCGAACACTTGTGAGCCATTGGATCAGCAGTGTGTTTCTGTCGAGCGCTTGTGAGCCGTTGGATCTCAAGAAGAAGATAAGGCACACATATCAACGCTCCTTTAGTCCTGGTTCCAGCCACCAACCGGGACTAAAGGTGAAGAGTTGCCCTGATCTTTTAGCTATAAATACCCACCATGAGGAGGAGATGAAGAACAAGAGGGGGCAACAACAGAAAGAGAATACAAATCATTCGGATTCCCTGCATACGTCCAACGGTGCATTTGATATGCAGGCACTCACGAGCCACCGTTGGGCTGTATGCAGGGGAAACCGTGTGTTTTGTTCTATCTACAAAATACTCCGTTCATCGACCAAATACAAATCATTCGGATTCTCGTCATACAGACCAACGGTGCATTTGATATGCAGGCACTCACGAGCCATCGTTGGGCTGTATGACGGGGAAACCGTGTGTTTTGTTCTATTTAGAAATCCTTCAGTTCATCGACCGAATACAAATTATTACACATCACCAACATCCCTATCTAGTGTTTGGGTTTTTTCTCTGCCGTAACCATGGTGCATCTTCATTAATTAACAGGAGACTTGGGTCATCCTTCACTGCGAAGGGCGGAATTTCATGAAACTTATCATAATCTTCTGACATGTCTGTCTTGTCCTCCACTACCACGATGTTTCTTTTCCTTGAAAGAACTATGTGACGCTTTGGCTCGTCAGGTGATTTATTCGTTTGCTTATTTTTTTCTTTTTCTCGGTTTGACACTACTAGGAAACTAGCTATAGGTGGATAGCTATTCTGTGGCGCACCAAATTTGACGTGCGCCACAGAATATATTCTGTGGCGCATCTCTGGAGGTGCGCCACAGAAATACTTTCCTTTTTGTGGTGCATATACAAGAGGTGCGCCACTGAAATGTGTTATTCTGTGGCGCACGAGTGTACATGCGCCACAGAAAACGAGTGGGCCCCACAACCCACGACTGTATGCATCCTACCACACCTTTTTCTGTGGCGCATGGCGACGCAATGCGCCACAAACAAATTTTTTTCTGTGGCGCAGCTGCACCTATGCGCCACAGAAATAGGGTGGGCCCCGGCACAAAAAATTGAGGGAGCCATTTGTGTGGCGCATCCAGCGACGTGCGCCACAGATGCGCCACAGACTCTCCTGTGCAGAAATTCAAAAGTGTGGCAGCGTATGAATTTTAGTATTATTATCAGGACTAAAGATGTCTATTCTTTCTTTAAAAATATTAACAAATATGTTGTGTGTTCTTTCGTTAAAATTTAAACTCAAAACTTTTTTTTTGAAAAGAAAAAATATCATTAAAAGAATAACAAATATGTGTGTGTTCTTTCTTTAAATTTAACCAATTTTTTTTGTATTATACCTACTAAAGGTG